>BMAC01000323.1:507658-512658 GCA_014905375.1 Phtheirospermum japonicum | reverse complement strand
AGGCCTTCCCCATTTTCTTTTCTCCCCCCAACTCAGTTCTTACCACCTCTGCTCTTTCTTTCCTTTCCTCCTGTAGTTTAACAAGTCAGCCCTTACTGACGGCGAGRAAGAGCTCCACCTCTCTCATAGAGACAGAGCTATTATACTCCTTTTCCTCATCCGGCTGGCTGTGTTAGGGCAGAGCTACCCCGAACCAGGTCTTGCACGTATCCTGGCCTACCAGTTATCGATGAGTATTTTATTTATTATTTTAATACACATCGGTACCCATGTTTTGTCGGCACAAAATGACGTCGGTGAGCCATCAGTATTTCTCTTGCTAAATTTTGGTGCCAAGAATTGGCGCTACATTATTAACAGATTGTTGGTGGCATTTTCACCAACGAGCCTTATCCGCTAGTGAGCCCATCGGCATTATCCCCTAAAGGCATATTCCTCGACGTTAATCAGTCTTGATATTAGTGACCGTCAGTAGGTGAAATCCATCAATAATCAATAGTTCTTTTGTAATGAGATGGGCGCAGGCTATTTTGTGGTGGTGTGACCGACAATTGGCCGTATGATTTTGTTGTGGCAATTGGGGATAATGACATGGGGTGTTAGCGAAGCTGGGCTGTTGGTTCACAAGAGGAGTTGTGGGTTGATGAACTGGGTCTGGTGTGGATTAATTAGAGGAGTAGAGGCGGCAACGGCCTGGGATGGAGGTGTTGGGGGCCTGAACTTGAGTTGCTTGCATCTGGGCTAAGAAATTGTTCCTATTGTCGGTGTTTTGCAATTGTGATTGCACGTGGATGATAACAACCAAGTTAAGCCTACTTCAAGAAACTCATAAGGGGTGGGAGAGGGAATAGAAAATTTTGCAATAGTTATTGACTTTACAAAAGGGAAGTTGGGCTCATTTCAAATGATGTGTTGGGGAATTAAAATTTTATGACATGAGATGTCATGGCATTTATATCCTTGATGATTAGATGTATATTCCAAAAGTACACACGAAACAGACCAACCTTGTAGTTTGTTTATTGTGATGGAGGAAAATAAGGGATAACATAGACAACCAAAAACTCGAAGATGTGAGTAGGAGGACATTGATAGAGATTTTGGTGGAAGATTAATAAGAGAGGTTTTTATGTGGGAGAATGTTTAGTAGGTATGTTGCTATTTGTAAAGAATGATGCCAAAAAGAGGGTGGCATAGAAGACTGAGTAAGAAGAGTTTGAACTATATTAATAATTGTATGAACTTTTGTTTTTTTGTCTTTTCTATTTTGAGGAGAAGTATATATTGCTAGAGAAATGAAATGTCAAGCCATTTTGAGCAAATGATTTGTGAAAGGAGTCATTATCAAATGCTCTCCCATTATTTCATTGAAAACATTTTATGTTCCTTTCAAATTGAGTGCCAATGTATGCTCTAAAAGATATAAAAATAGGTTGTGTTTGTGACTTGTTAGAGATAGGAAAAGTCTATAAAATTTTGTATATTCATCTATAAATAATGCATAGTAACAACGCCCTGCAGAACTCAATACAGGTGATGTCCATAAAATCACAATGCACAATGTCAAATGATAATAAAGTGGCCGAGGATGAGTCATAAAGAGGTAGTTTAATATGCTTCCACAAAGGTCAATAATGACAAAAAAGATCCCTGAATTTTATTACATTTAATCAAATATTCTATCAGAGGGAGTTTAATACAGGATCATCTAGATGTTTGAAACGGTTATGCCATAAATGAGGAGTTAAAACTACAAATATTGACGGAGAAGAAGTGTCGGTGGGGTTCTGGGTGTAATAAGATAAATGTTACCGAAGCAATTAAATCTCATTAAAAGCATCTATGCCCAAAAATCCTTTTTAGAAAACCCAAAAGGATCAGACTCAATAGAAACATAATTATCAATAGTATGTTTGCGAATTGACTACAAGACTTTTGGTAAGTTTAGGTGAATGTAAACGTTATTTAAGTTTAATGGTGGGTATTAGGATGGTAAAGATGTATGACCAAAACCTTCAATTGGATTATAATTTCCATTCCCACTAATGATTTGTTTTGTTTAGTGCTCTAATTGAAATAAGACGAGAGATTACTATTTTACGACATCATGTGCGCCATCGCCCTGGTGTCCATGTACCATTGTTCCTCTGGAGAGGACATGGAGAGTGTATGCATGGTAGCTTGGATATCGGGTGGGGCATAACCGGGTGGTGACATTGCAGCTGCGATATGGGTCTGTTGCAGCCTTTGACCAAGGATTTCGGGATGGTAGTTGGGGTAATAAGGCGCTGCCATGGTGACATGGGGTATGGGCAGGGCGGCGTGGTCCATGGATGCATCCGTGAGGACCTCTGAGCCTAATCCCACTGCGGATAAGAGAGTAAAAATGGTCGGTGTTGCTTTTATGATTGTCCACCACCACGTTCACCACATCCTCTTACCACACTACAAAAAAAATACTGAGGGAAAAATCCCTTGGTAATGTCCAAAAATCAGTTTAATCATATTACCGAGGGCATTTTCCCCTCGGTAAAACCCTCCTCGATAAAATTTAACAAGGGGAACAGTGCCCTCGGGTAACCAAATCGACGGGTTTACTGAGGGTTGGTTTTTTTGGTAAATCACCCAACCTTTGAATTGGATAGCCCTCAGTATTTTCGAGGGCAATAGTGCCTTTAGAAATACTGAGGGGTATATTTACCCTTAGAATACCGAGTGCGTTTTAAACTCTTGTGTTTTTCTTTTTAAAAAAACTATTTAATTTTAATTATTATTATAATCCCTAATTTTATTTAAATATCCAATATAATCAAGAACTAAAAACAAAACATGGTTTCATGAATAAATAAACTTTTAAATTACGTAAATGTTTAAATTCCATGAAGTTTACAACAATTCAATTTGTTCAGCAAAAATGTCAGAAAATGTTATAAGTTAGAAAAACATCTGATCGGAGGATTCCTACGACATGGGTGGTGGTGGCTTCGGCTGGTACAACTAAAATCAAGCTAACATCTCGGCCACCTACACGATCATCTTCGCCTCGAATTCCTACTACTGCTGCTGCAGATGTTGCTCATTGAGTTCCCGCTCCCGCTGCACACATAAGTGTTCAGACTAGTTATACCTATCTTCCGTCACTTTATGAGCTCTTCTCGTGGCCTCTAATTCCTCCTGCAGCGTCTGAGCTCCCTCACCTGATATGTTGGGTGAAGGAACTACTGCCTCTGAAACTCTTTGCAGAAGCCACCAACTTCCCGAAGTAGTCGGTGCCGTAATGTCGACTCTTAATCGACTCAACAATGTCAAGATAAATAAGGTCAGGGTCAACCTCGTTATCTGGATCATGTGAAGAAGCGCGTGCCTCATCCAGACGTCGTTGGTACTCCTCCTGAAATATAAACCGTTAGTAAATTCTACATGAAAACTAAAAAGTAAGCTAATTTATAACTATTTAGCATAAGAGATACTTACATTAATATTATTAGATCTCGTATCAACCACGTGCCATCGTCTTTCTTGTGTGTACGTATAAAAAGCTGATATGCAGTGGCCGGCTGGCCCGTCTCCCGTTCCTTTATTCAAAGAAAATTATTAAATAATTAATAATATGATTTAAATTAGTTACTTATGATATCAAGAGAATAATCAATCGAATATCTAGATCCCTCGATGTGCTTCAACATCCTAGTACCTGGACCAGCATGCTCGCTCCGCCTATTAGCACTGCACTGGTCGGACCAGTTATTGTTCTCGAGCTTCTACCACTCTACATCACATTCCCTAGTTCAGATGCATGATAAATAGATTTAAATCATTAATCATTTATAATACTAAAAGGTTATAATTTAATGAAATGACATAAAAAATCATTTACCTTCAGACGCCCTCATCAAAGAACCTGAGCTGCTTGCCAGTTTGATTATGGGCCTGCTTATACTCATTAAGCCACAACCCGTACTTGTATGCCATCTCGTGGAAAAACGCAGCCATCACATCTTCTTCACTGTACAGCTCCATGTCCCAATAACAACGATCCTATAAAAAAAATAATTATAATTAAATTGATATATGATTCTCAAGTCACATTAATGATTAATGAATTTAGACACGAATAAAAAATTAACCTGAAACATGTCCCACCACAAACGACGCATATGCTTAGGGACCGCCTTACACTGCCACCCAGCGGGATGAATCTCCTTTTCCATGATATCTCAGAAGATGTTGGTCAATTTGACCTCCCTACTATGGAGACTATAATTGTGTTTATGGTTAAAAATATTATTTAATAATAACAATGATTAGAATTCTAATTATTAATTTACTTACTACTTCTTTCTGACGACATAAACCAGGTGTCGCCTCTCCGGTGGGTTGGACATCTACCAAGATGTACCCGCATCGGATGGTGTGAGTGCAAACATATCTGATATAGGCGTTGTATGATCGGTACCAAGCCCCACACAAAGTCATTCTCAAAATCAGCTAAATGATTAGGCAGTGTCATAGAAGATGACATACCTGATTTGACCAACCGAGATCAGAACCGCTTCCACTACACTTAGGCATCTAATAAAAATACATATAATACGATCATTTCAAAATCACCATCACGCACATTTTAAAACTTTTCAAAACTACCATCATATCTAAAAAAATCAAATTCCATTATCGGAGGGACAAAATCATTCGCCCGGCGCCACACACCACGTCATCACCGACGTATACACCAACCAATCACAATATGTATATATTATTCACAAATGTGGCTCTTTGTAAACGTTGATATATGTCCAAAATACCATTTTTAATTAATTAATGCATTTTTTACATTATTACCATGCTGACATGTCATGATCTCAACCATCAAGATTATCCAATCTAATGGTCAAGATGAGTCCCTAGGTTCACATATAATGACGGGTTCTCATTTGAACCCAACCCTATATATATATATATATATATATATATATATATATATATATATATATATAATG
>BMAC01000323.1:473361-496523 GCA_014905375.1 Phtheirospermum japonicum | reverse complement strand
CAGGATTGGCTAAGGACGGATGTCCTAAGACTTGCCCGACCTGATTGTCGGTTAAAGCCAGGATTGGATAGGGACGGATGTCCTAGATTTTGCCCGACCTGATTGTCGGTTTGAGCTAAGATTGGCTCAGGGTGACTGCCCATGATTTTCCTGACTTGATTGTCAGTTTAAGACAAGATGTGCCAGGGATGGCTGTCCTCACCTGTCTGACCTAGTGGTCAATTCAAGCCAGAATTGGTTATAATGATCATTTAAGATTCTCTTAGATAAAATGAATTTTGAATATTCTAACTTGCATGAGCAGGTATCTTAGAAACAATTCGTGAGTAAGAGCTCGATCCAATTATTGGATTCAGGTCTGCGAAGAAGAAAAGCTGCCAAAAGCTTCAATCAGACTTGATTACACTGGAAAAACTTCCAGAATAATATCAGAACCACACTCACTCAAAAAGTAAGGGCGAAATGTCAAGAATGCAAGAACACTTTGGTACATACAAGGGCAGGATGGATAAAAATGCAGATATGCAAATATGCTTCCATTTCATCGAAATTTCAAGAAATACAAAAACAGAATGCACACACCTAAGAAGGTTGGCATTTTTTGATTACAAGGATTCCAGAAAAAATAAAAGATCTGTCACGGAGAGGACCTCCGGTCTGAACCCAAGGCGCGGCGAACCCGCCATAGTTCGCGCTCAGTCTCGTGCAGGCGGCGGCGATACCTGTCAGACCGCTCGGCAAGCGCGTGAGCTTCGCCAGCAGCAACGGTGAGACGATTCACGGACTCGATCAAGTCCGCTCTTTGCTCTTGCATCTGGCGGTGGATCTGGCGAAGCTCAGACCATTCCTTCTTGTAGTGGCGCTTTTTCTGCCTCTTCCTCTCCAGCAAACGATAGAGGTAGCTGACTTTCTCTTTGAGCAGAGTCAATTGGTCGGAGAGTTTGAATTTCTCAACAACCAGGGCAATGTTCTTCCTTTTGACGGTATCGATTTCTTGAAGAAGAGGAGAAGAAGCCATGGCAGAGGTTTGAGATATTATGAAAATTCAAGCACAAGTTTGAGAAATTATGGAAATACAAGCACGAATTTAAAGAAGGAAAGGCACGTGACAAGAATCAACAAGTACTGGGGTTTCCGGATATTAAGGAAACCCTAAAAAGTGCCAGAGTCGCTACATGACAAATACATGAAAAAACATTCGTTATTAAAAATTAACTTGTTTGATGTTACATACGCTTACACAGAAATCGCAGTCAAACCAGCCACACAGGCATCCTACAGGTCTGTTACAATATAAAAGCCTATGCGCCTTAAGGATCAACCTCCATATCTGCTCTCAGCTCTGTCGGCAGTTGGTCCACCACACCCTCGGACAGACCTCCCGGAGACGCGCCCCCAGGTAGCTCACCTAGACCTGCAAAGGTTGGGGAGGGGGATGAAGTAGGGGGGACCACAGAGAGGGTCAGGTCTGGCCGAGTTTGACCTGGTTCAGGAGAACAGAGAATAGCATGAACATGCTCAGCTAACTCTACCGACCCAATCGCGTGGAGGCGATCCTTGGCAGGGTCATAAGAAAAGGAGGTAGGCTCGGGAGGGCTTTTCAGCGGCGTCTTCCGGTCAAAGGGGACGTCGGGATTGGCCAAGGCCCACTGGGCTTGCTCATCCAAGCCATAGTTGTAATACACCACAGCTTCTGGGAAGAGCAGAGAGAAAAGAGCTTTGGATCCCAAAAAGGCCTTCTTGGCCTCGTCCCTTGCCACCTGAACCAGACTCAACTCCTCCTCCGAGTTGAGGAACTCTGCTTTCCACTCACCCTTCGCCTTGGCTATGGCTTCATCCGCCAGACTCCTTGTCTCGGCGATAGCCTCACCCCGAGCTTCTGACCGAGCTGCCTCCAGCATCTTCTTCTGGGCTTTTTTCATCATATCTACCTTCTCTTGCAGCTCCTAAACCTCTTTTATCTTGTCCTTAGACTAGGCCCGGAGGCGTAGCACCTTCCCTTTAAGATCTTCAACCTCCTTAGCAAGGTTGGCTTAGCCCAGGGACCGAGTTGCCCTGATAGCCAGAAAGGCCCTCTTCGCCTCAGCCTGGGAGCAAATCAGAAAATTGTTAAAGACTTGAAAGGTGTAACAGGTGCTGGAGCTGGATTGGTTGAGATGACTACGCCCCGGCCGGATCGAGGCCTTTTCGTGAGGGGCGCCTCATCTTCCTCCGAATCGGAAATGACGTGCCTTACTGATCGGGGGCGCACGGACGGCGCAGCAGGAAGAGAACCCTGGGCTCGAGGAGTGGTGGAAGCACCCGCTTCCTGGGCTGGCGTTGCTGAATCGGCCGCCGTACCTTCCTTATCAGAAGCCTCAAACAGCAATCGCATCATCTCTTCTGAAAAAAGAGAACGGGAAAGTCAGACCTATAAAACGTTAAAACATGATGCAATAAGGTCAGAATGAGAAAGCTTTTTTACCAATCTCAGATGGCAGGGGACCTATCTCACAAGTTTCATTAAAAGTCTCTAAGACTGAAGGAGTGAGGAGGTCGTTCACATTGACAGGATTCGCATTCAGAGTCACCACGATTCTCTRAAYAYGGGAAGGYCTGGCCGCCGCTGTTAARGGTGGATAAGAGGGCAAGGCATYTATGGGGGTGGGGTCAAAACCCCAATCCCCCGCACAGTGAACAAAAAAGAATTTCTTGCGCCAGGATTTATTGGAAGTCGGAAGTTTGTGTATGAAATGTACCCCGAACCTGGCAGCAAGGTAAAAACAATCAGGGGGAAGGCTCTTCGCCTGGAAGAGCTGGTAGAAGACCAGGGCTGTTGGGTCCTGGCCGGCGTAGTGCATGGCCAGGTTATAACACACCATGATCCTAAAAGAGTTAGGGGAAAATTGGAAAATAGGAATTTTGTACATCTGGGCAATTTCCAGCATCATGGGGTTAACGGGCAGACGCAGACCCGCCTGAAGTTGGTCAACATAGAAGGTCACCCTGCTTGCCGGCGCTTGGCAGGCCAAGGTGCAGGCCGGAGAGGCATAGAGATCAAAAGGGTCTTTAATTTTGTACTTATAGCGAATCTTGTCTATTGTTTGCTGGCTAAGGATAGAGGTAATTTTGGGATGATCGGGAATTGGTGGAGGATATGTTACACCTCATGAGGAGGAGGTGGAAATCGCTGCCGGAGAAGCAGGCGGTGGTGAGAGAGCCGCCGCTATCTCCGGAGGATCAGGTGACGAAGATGAAGGGACCTCTGCTCCCTCTGGAATGGTGGCCACGAGAGCAGAAGAAATTTCCGCTGCCTCTGGGATCACAGGCGGCGGAGGAGAAAGAGCTGCCACCTCAGGAATAGCAGACGGCGGAGATAGGCCAACCCTAATTTTTGGAGAGGATGACATTGCAAAAAATTAAAAGGGTAAGGGCTGAGAAAGGTACCTGATTTACAAAATTCGTCGGAGAAAGTTGAGAATTAGTGTGAAGAAATTTCGCCGGAGTACTGGTAGAGGACGGAGATACAGAAGTTCGAAAGAAAAAGTGGAAGATGAAAAGTGGGAATGAAAAGGAAACCAGCGGGAATAAAAGGCAAAGTGAATGATTTCAAAATACAAAAATCGAGAAAGGAGGAATTTGATGGGATTTACGCATTTAATGCGGGCAGGCGAACAGTGCCCTAGGAGGTGAGCTGGAACGACCAGGACTCTAGACTAGGGCTTACGTGGCAGTACTTGGAGAAACGCGGAGGTACAGTGACCGTTTGAGGATATGGGACATCGCTAAGGGCCAATAATTAGCCCTGGTGGCTTGGCATGTTTCTTGGGATCCGTACCAGTACGAGAAAATCATTAAAAGGCGTGGGACCTCATTAATTGTCGAAGGGCTCGGATACTTTGCAGCTCTACCTCAACCCTTTTTGGGGGGAGGAGTTGATCGGGTAATATTAGTAAGACCTGAATTGAGGTAGACCTGGAATGGGTAAATAAAGGATGATGAGAATGAGCTGGTTCGCGAGGAAGCCCAGGATAGGATTTCCTTAGGGAAGAGCTGGCCCCAGGAGGACGTGAGCGTTTGTTACCAGAAGGAGACAAAGGGGGACCACTTGTCAGGATCCGTTAGTGGGATGATCCTTGATTCGCGGGCCTTGCTCCCGAGATCTCGGAAAAGCGGTCCCCGGTTGGGAAGCTGATAAATATCCCAGCCAGACCTGAATTAGGAAAAGAGAGTTGAGACCAGTAGCGACTGGGACAGGAGGACCGGGCTGATCTGCCCATTAAGAAACACTCCTGGAAGGGAAATTTTTGAGGACACTGGGGGCAGAGCTGGACTAGGGCAGGTCTGATCTCCTGCTCGCCCAGCAAGGAACAAGTGGGACCACTTGTTCAGAATTTGTTTCTCAAACGGCCCACGATTCGCGGCACGTGCTCCCAGGATCCCGGCTGGGGTCCCAACCGGGAGAAACTATAAATATCTCAGTCCCAAGGATGAGAGAGGTATGTCATTCTTTTGAGCACTCCTTCTTTGTTTTCTGGAAAAACACCTCAAACGCTTACTGACTTAAGTATCGGAGAGGTTTCCACCGAAAAACCACCGGTGGTCCTTTCTAACTTGTGTTTGTGTGCAGATCAGGTGGGTATTCAAGGCTCCAGACATTACTTTTTACGTCGGGCATATTTTTGGGTTGAAACAATAATCACGTATGGTAGTAAGATTTTTAAAAAATTTTGGGGAGGCCGTGGCCCCCCAAATTAGTACGTAGATCCGCCCCTGATGGTGGTGTTTTGACAATAAGAAATAAAAATAAAACAAGAGAGGTGGAGAGTTTAGATGTGCATGCGAGTTGTTAGGGTTTTGAAAAGAAAATTGAACCTAAACTCGTGATACTATGTTAGAAATGAATTGTGCCTTTTCTATTCATTCACTAGACGTGTATATACATCAGATTTTACATATGGAAAGATCACAAGATGATTACAAATTAATTATTTACCTAAAATATAAATACACATATATTCCAATATTTTACACAATTTCTTTAACTTCGTTCGACAAATTAGCACATAACCTGAGTGTATGTGAAAAAAATTACAGACACTCAAATGACTTTAGATCCAAACTGATAAACGTACATGAGGAAAAAAAAAATGAAGGTTAGTGATGATACTTTTTTTATTTAAATAATTAACTTGAATGAATATTTTTAGTGTAAAATGATTAACATTATATTTAAACGAATTTTCTTTTGTTTAAATTAACGAATATGTGCATCAAGTGTATTTTTAAAAGGTAACATTATTGTTAGGTTGGACTAACGGATTATCCATTAGACCAAAATTTCATACTAATACATTATAATTACAAAAGTAAATTATAGTAAAAAATCAATATATTATAGTATTGATAAATCATGGTACAAAAATTAATACATGTCAGGAATTTATGAAAAGATAATACTTTCGAGTACAGAAACTAATACATCATAATACAAAAATAAATACATTATAGTATGGGTCAGATGGCCTAACGAGTCATAACTGTCAATTTGGCCTAACACAAGTAGCTGCCATTTTTATTTTCAAAGGACCTATATGGTGCATGCAATAGCGTCTGACTTCTATCCACAAGCCCATAAGACGAAGCTTCTTTTATTCTTAGGCCCATAATTTGAAGGTAGGCCAATGTATTCAGATTAAATCCAGGTATTCTATTGGGGAAAAAGCCCAAAACAAAGAGGTCCGATATACATCATTCTAGAACACTAATGTCCACTTCGCATTTCAAATCCAGCAAGTCTCATCTCATCTACGAAACGCGTGACGGACACGTGATAGCGCTCCACCTTTTGATCCAACGGCTCGGATAATCGCGTCAGCTTAAAGCTATACACACAAATTCAAAAAGCCCTTGGCAAAACCTACGCTACGTTTCTTTAGGGCTATATATATATAAACACACATTCACAACGCAGATATAAGCAGCGTAAAATTCTCTCGCAATCCCTGTCGTTTCCTTTTCCCTTGTATTTCTCGTAACAGCGAAGATCGAATGGTAAGCCTTTTGTTCGTATTTTCAATTTGATTTCGATATATTTTATTTTTGTTTTGCTGTTGTGTGGTTTGATTTAGTTGTTTTTGGTATTTATTTTCCCCTTTCGTTTTTGGTTTTGTAGGCGTTGCCAAATCAACAGACTGTGGAATACCCAAGCTTCAAGCTTGTAATTGTTGGCGATGGTGGCACTGGTATTGTTTTTAATTTCATTTAAATCTGGAATCTCGATCATGTTTTAATTGTTTATTTATTTTTACTTTTGGATTTGCTAGTTGCCTATATTATTCTGTGTTTGATGTTTTTGTTTGAAAGACCTATAATTTTGTTTTGCCTATATGTTTACAATCCTCGATGTATATATGTTAGGGTTTATACTTAACTCGAGTTATTATTCCTTGGCGAATATCTGTTGTTTGTATCTGTACCTATTATCTTCTATATTAGGTTGTGGGGTGCATAATATGCGTTTATGTGAACATATCCGCTGGCTGTGCTTAATTTTAATTTTAATCTATATACAGGAAAAACTACTTTCGTGAAGAGGCATCTAACTGGTGAATTCGAGAAGAAATATGAGCCTACTATTGGTGTTGAAGTTCATCCTCTGGATTTCTTTACTAACTGTGGCAAGATCAGATTTTATTGCTGGGACACAGCTGGTCAGGAGAAATTTGGTGGCCTTAGGGATGGCTACTAGTAAGTATTTGTGAATATTTATCGATCTAATTCTTTATACTTGTAATGGGATTGCTCAAATCAGCTTTTTTCTATCTCCTTAGTTGATGTTTCACTAAATATTTACACTTTTCACGTCTTTTGTTACTTAATTAAAAAACAAAATCAGATTCGGATGCCTTTAAGTAATTGGATTGCAATAACAAAAATTGCGTTGTTTATAGTAGAACGTGTCTTCCTGTTTTCTGTGTTATTATTTCCTAGTATGGCTTTTCCTGCTGATTTTAATTTTGCAAATGAACACACAAAACCGTTCTTTGTTAATTGCAACACCTTTCACATTCCTATTATTATTATTAACGTACGATTGATTTCTTGTTATGTTGTACTGATTTTAATAAATTGCTGCAGCATTCACGGACAGTGTGCAATCATTATGTTTGACGTAACAGCACGATTGACTTACAAGAATGTCCCAACATGGCATCGTGATCTATGCAGGTATTTTGCTGTTCATCTATTATTGTAATTGATGTGCAATTTGAATGTGAGTCATCCTTAGCCCTGTAATTTAAAATGTGTTTTGTCTTCAAATTGCAGGGTCTGTGAGAATATCCCAATTGTGCTTTGTGGGAACAAGGTTGATGTCAAAAACAGGCAGGTGAAGGCCAAGCAGGTCACTTTCCACAGGAAAAAGAACTTGCAGTACTATGAGATATCTGCAAAGAGTAATTACAACTTTGAGAAACCGTTCCTTTACCTAGCCAGGAAACTTGCCGGGTATTTCTTCTCATATTTTGAATTTATTATTGCTTCAAGCTGCAGAATTTCATTATTATTTTTATCGATGCAATTTGGACTTAGTAATTGTTTTCTGGGTGCAGTGATGCTAACTTGCACTTTGTCGAGTCTCCTGCACTTGCCCCACCTGAAGTTCAGATTGATTTGGCTGCTCAGCAAATGTATAACTTCCCCTCTCTCTGAATCACAATGTTGATTTGAAATTTACATCAATTTAATCTTTGATTTTGAAACCTCAATGTTGAATTATTTTTGCAGACATGAACAAGAGCTTGCTAATGCTGCTAACCAGCCCCTTCCAGACGACGATGATGATGCATTCGACTAAAATGCAGGAGTTGCATGCCCCCTTGTATCAAGTGATGGTGTCCCAATTTTTCCAAGGATTTTGTTGGGGGCTTTGTTAGATGGTTAAATTGATGTGTTGTGTTTGTTGGGGGCTTTGTTTGTTAGTTGGATTTTGTCCTGGTGGTTGTGACTTAATTTGGTTTGTGGGAAGATGATTTTATTTTATCTTCTAGATGTTGATGAGGTATTATTTGAATGCCTGTAGCACATTTCTCTACCGAGATCTTTATTTTTAATTGCTGCTCTGTGATTTAAAGGTTGTTTTTCAAGTGATTTTCCAAATTTGTGCTGATGCTCTGCTGTGTGTCGATAAATGTTCCTTAGTCGACCAACAACTGAAGGTGCTTTCACGATTCGAAGTGCCTCATCTTTATTTTTTTTACTTCAACTGCCTCTCAAAGATGCTTCAAAATACTCTCTATCCCAAAATGATACATGTTACATTTTTTTCATTTGCATGCATACTTCTATCTACTTATTAAAAAACGCACACTATTCAACTTACCTATTTTAAAAAAAATATATTTCATTTCCATGCATGCTTCTGATTAATTATATATATTAAAAACACACTATTCCACCTGCCTATTTTTTAAACCTGTGTTTTAAGTGTTGCCCACATTAATATAGTTTGGTATTTCTCTAGTAAGTTTGTGATCAGGTCACGAAACCGAAACCAACCTATCGTACTTGCCATGCACCACCGGGGCCTTTCGTAGACTATCCGACTTTCAAGTTAGGTGAAACAAAATCTTGTCCAAATCGACTCTCCCTCGTGCCCCCAACTTTCTTCCAAGGCAGCCGATAAACTGAAAACTGCTTGCACATCCGAGCAGGAACATCCCTTGATCAACCCTTTGAGCTACTAGTGACTCGGGACGTTTCAGATTAGCTCCGAGCCTGCTGGGATTGGCGTACGACAGGGTTCAATTGCCTAACAAATCAAACTGGACAGGGTTCAATTGCCTAACAAATCAAACTGGCCGAGCTAGTATAGTCTTATATTACTGAAATTTTATAACATCTAATTATAGAATTTGTTTCTTCTTTACAAATAAGAAAAGAAAAAATACGAGTGCGTTGCTTAATTAAAATAAGAAAAAGAAAAAGAAATAATAGTTATCAATTGCATACATTTTGTAGAAGCTTATACGATATTTTAAATAAATACTCACCCTCATTAAAACATAGAAGGTTGCTATAAGGTCCTCTTAACAAAACAATTTTCACTCACGATTGAACAATAAACACTTGAATGGGGTTTGTGTAGAGTGTTCATATATATAATTCCCCTTGCAGTTCCCACCAAATGATAAATCAGGTGTTTCAGACCCAAAAAGAATGAATTGCACGGTGCCTAACAAATATTGTCGAAAGCTTGCCAATCAAAATAAAGTGACTCTTGAATTCAAATCTAAGGTGCTTACACTGTTCGTATCAATACACTTCAGTTTTCTGCTCTTGCATTATATTTGCTAAGAACATTTACAAAAACTGCAGCAGTATGCGGCCAGATGCTGAAAACAATTGACCACAAGCCGGTCATGTAGCTTAAAAACAAAAACAATAAAGACATAAATTAAGATACACAATTTAAGAAGGCGGACGTTGATGTCACAATGATTTTTATTGAACTCTATCTGCAATTGCCTTAATTGCGTAAAAGTCCTCGTGGAGTTATGCGCTCTATATACAGCAAGGATCGAAAAACCCACCCATGTAAATATCAGGATTCTGAGAATCCAGTTTCATTCTTTGCCAACATACACTACATCAACAGTGCACGTAATCTTCTGAGACGCCCCTTATCACTGATAGAAGCTTACACGGATCGTGTTCGAATCTCACATCAATTACATTTAATTTATACACGAGCGTGTCCTCTGGGTAAGCCATTGCACTCGAAAAACTTTCCAAAAACTGCAAAATGCATGTAAACAACAGCCATCTTGCAATAATTTGTCAAGAATATTTCTATATAACACTGAGGATATGCAATTAATTAATACAGGGAACACAATATGACAAGTTCCAAACTTATAAACAGTTAAACCAATGCACTGAATATATACAGATGGATGAAATGTCTCGATTAACAAAATATAAGGGGAAAAAAAAAGAGGTCTATACACAAAACACTAAGAACGAAGGGATCGATGAAAAAGAAAAAAGAAAAAGCTAACACTATTTCCTATTTTACATAATTTAGACCAACAATCACTAATATCAATGAAATATGATGAAATCCAGTGAATTTGCTCAGTAATGCTATTATGTGTACATGATAATGTGTTCAGTAGAAATCAAGACACAAAAAGCCAAAATACACCAAATTCGGAGTGAATTACAACACAAACTGCACAACAGATAATCAAATATGCAATTTATACTGATCTAAATAGAAAAAAGGAACCTCGTATTTGGAGCTCTTGTATGTTCCTTTAATCCTCTTCCTCCAGCTGAAAGAACATGTCGATATATACACACACTTATAGTAAAATATTTATATATACTAAATTACCGGGGAGTGGCTACAAATGGTAGCTCTGAAACTAGACGACTGTAATTAATCGTCCAAAGGATTATGCCAAGTAAAAAAAGACAGCAAACCCTGGCATCATCATCTTTAAGCCTTGGAAGCAAATGATGCATGCCTTCAACTGTGACCCTGGAAAATTCAGGGGATTGAAGATCGATCAATAACCATCCTCAAAACAAATGTTCATATTTGCCCATTCGTTGGTAAATAACACACCAGAAAAGACAAAAAAATGCCTTCAGACATGAAGCTATTTGATACTCTAGAAGAACATGAACCAAAAAAGAAAAGAAAAAAAGTAGCGAATCAAAATATAAAAAGTGACCAATAATATCTTAAGACGAATTGTCAACATTTATTAGAAAAACGAGAACTGATAAAAACTTCTCTTGAATAACAAAATGTCAACTGTCTAGACATAAATATATACAATAACCAAGCCTGATGAAGTTACAGTGTAGCAGTAAATACTTTTTCTTACATTTAGCAAGGACTAAATAAATGCTACAAGGTAATAAATTTGAAACAAACTTTTAATTCCACCATTACCTGAAATTAATAGCAGTTTTAGCAGAAATTAGGTTCTTCAGCTCCATCAAATGCTCGTCATTTGATATATGGAGCATTATACGAAGATTTGTCAACAACGCTTCTTGTTCCCAACTTAAGGGCCCACAAGCATACAAAGCTTCTAGAGTTCTGCGATAAGCATGCAACTCTAACCTACGTATACGACCTTCTAATTCCCCTTTTAAAGGAAAACAACTACTTTTTCTCTCAGAGCCTGAACCGTAGAAAGATTCCGCATCACTACAGACGTCTTTTGTTTCTTCTCGGCAAGGGAAGGGTATAAATGGAATACAAAAGTTATTTGGACTCCGATCGGTAACACTACAACTACCGACCGAACACTCATCATCATCATCACTCTCCGTTTGATTACATCCGTTTGATATAAAATTAACAGCATCTACTACCTTTTCTCTTTGTTTTTCGACCGCTCTTAGTTTTTTGGCGTGTCCGTTGTGTGCTTCGACGATGGACGAGCCGTAGGGTGTCATCCTCTTTAGTGATCTTGAATGGATCGTATCGGATTCGAAAAACGCGGGTTCTTCTGGAACATTCCGAGGCTTCTTTTCGGCCCTTGCATTGATTTGTGGGATTTGGAAGTTTGTCTTGTGATGGTAAATTGAAGTTGACGGGTTGTTGGAAATTAGAGTGTCATTGCCTGCTCGGGAACTCTGCAAACGAGAGAAATCAGGCGATCAGACAATGAAAACATTCAAGTCCATATAATTGTTCCAATGAGCATTCATCAAATTACAAGAAAAATAAAAGAATGATTCCCAGCACCATCTGATGAAAGAAGGGTTCAAATGTAAGAATGCAAATATTAAGACACAAAAACTGCTCTCAGGCCGCCTAACGGAAGCCTTGCACTAGACTGTCACGCTTTTTGAACAAAAATGCGAACTTAAAAGTCATACTTTTCGAAACAATGTAAATAGTTGTTTTACGTTGTTTTGAAAAGTTCGAGTTTTCACCGTAAGAATATGCATTCTGTCCTCAAAAAGTATGACCGCCTAACGAAAGCTTTGCCGTTAGGCGGCCTAACAGAAGAAGCAGACCCACTGATGGGTTAATTACAAAAAGTACCCTTGCATTTACCCACTTTCAAATTTTATTTTTTTTCAAAATTTCCCCTTCACATTTATAAAAATATTACAGTAAGCTTCTTAATTTTAACACTAAATCAAGCTTGAGAGGTATTTTTTAGTAATTTTAAAATTTACCATTTTTTTTGGTAATTAGGTCAAACTTCCCTATCAAGAACCATCAATACTACAATTGCATTTTTAAGTCAACAAATGAAGCAAGCCATTAACCCTCAAGAGAATTAACAACAAAAAGAAAAGATGAAAATGCAAACACGAATCAATGTAAAAATAAAAATACCTTTCCAATCAAAACCCATTTGCCATCATGCCAGATTTGTCTCATCCTCATATTTGAACCACCAACAATTATTTCCCGTGAACACCCAAGTAGCCTTACCAAATATCGATTCTCGACTCCAACAATCTTCTTGATCGACTTATTTTCCTTTTTGCCCTCCAAAACCCTCAAAATTGCAGCCATCTTCCAAGCACACTCATAAAACACCTCGACAATATCACCAGCAATGCAATTCTCTACACCTGGCACCAGTGGTGGGCCCGGTCTCACAAACTTCCTCGAAACGGTCACCACCATTTGTTCCCCCGCCGTACCAGGAAACGAATCATATTGCACACGATAAGTGTGGCCATTACTCGAGAGTATCTTTGCAGCACGCCAAAAAACAGGCGCATCGTCTTTGTTAGTAACCTCCACCTTATCCCCTTTTTTCAATCTCATTGTAAGCAAATATTGTTCAGCAGATATCAAAAGCCTGGGGATAACAAAGAAAAGAAGAAAAATATTATGCCACAGTTCAAAAAATTTAAAATCAAGATCAGATGGACAGTAAATCAAACTAAATCTGGATCTTAAATCAAATCTCCAATAGGAAGCATGTAAAAACAGAAGTGTTTATGGAAACAAACTGCTGTTGTCTACACCAAAATATCATTTAATTCTAGAACCACAGGGGAAAAAAAGATACTTACCTATCTATTACCAGATTTTTTTTTTCCTAAAAAAAAGGAAGAAGAAGAAGACCTATTATTATGCACGTGTATAAATTCTGCAAATCAATAACTTTCAATCTGAGCAGAGAATTAAGAGCTAATCGCCGAGGATTGGTTAGTACCATGAACATAATTTGTCAAATTTAATCTCATAATAAGATTATAAAAGTGTATAAAACTTAATTATTATATTATTGTTATTATCATTTTTTTCCTAATGGAAAAGATTAATAATTACTTCTCACTTTATTCCCTGATGCTACAGAGTTTCTGAGAACTCAATATTTTAAAACTTAAATAACTGGCAAAATAAATAAACAAATAAAAAGACCACAAAAACTTGCAAGACTGCAAAATCGATTACAACAAAATTTCGGATAATTCATTAAGAATTCAGATTCGGGACCTCATAAAGGGTCAAAACTTGACGAAAACCCCAAATTCAAACAGCTAAACTTTGATCAATTCGGGGACTCAAAGCACCAAGAAATGAAACCCATTAGCTGAAAAATTACTGACCTTTTCTTCAAATTAAAAGAGAATTTTCGATGTGTGCACTTGTGATTAGGTAAATTGATATCTGAATCTGTCTCTCCCTTTCTAAATCAGAACTCCGATTTTCAATTTATGTTCTAGGGTTTTTTTTTCTTTTTCTTTTTTTTTTGCGAGCGGAAAAAATAATTTGTGGGTAGAAAAATTATTATAATGAAAATAGAAAATATATATCAGTGAGGGTACTTTTGGAATAACCAATATTTGGTTTAGAATTCAATTAAAACCATAAAAAGAAGTTGAGGGTGCGTAATACACGCCCTTTGGTTGTACGAAACCACCTAATTTGTGTTGAGATGAAAAGAATATTATTGTACCACGCGCTTGTATTAATCGTGCGTTACATTTTGCCTTTTGTCCATTTTGGTTTACTGTTGTGAAATCATTATACTTTTGATTAGTCTCTGCATAGACACTAAATTACCTATTGACCAAATGTTATATAATGATAATTATGTAAGGTTTTAATTAGTTATCACATATGTAAATATATAGACATCGGTATATAGATATACTACACAATAATTTCATTGATTAAACTATCAGCAACGTCATATTAAAATAAATCATTCATCAATATATGATAAAATTTATAAGAGAATCATATCATTGTGTGGAAATTAGGCACGTATCCCATCTTTTAATTTTGTTGATCTAAATGACAGATATCATTACTATATTGTGAAGTTCCGCTTATTTTATCTTAAAATTTTATTTGTTCAATTAATTTGATTGTGTTATTTTGTTTCATTTCAATAACATCTATTATTAGAGCATTATAGTCTTTTATAAAATCATAGTGTTTATTTATTTGGACTCAATATAGATGGTTTTATCCACTTATGAATTGCTCAAGCCAATTATATCCTTATGTTATGATCTAAGTAGGCTTACCATTTGTAATTTCCAACTTTTATAGAGCCTAAATCCTTAAGCCTCACCTAACCCAATTCAATTCTTGTTCAATTGTAGCGCATGGAAGTTGCTATATATTGCTACTATTAAGACCAAAATGGGACACAACTTACATTTGCAAGAATTGATTCTCTCACTACTTGGTGTTTTGATTCCTCAATGCTTGGCTGCTAATTAAGGTGGTATGCTAGAATTCTAAAAGTTAACTTCATTTGTGAAGTTGGCTAATTAGTGGATTTGTGTTCCTGGTGTCGTTTGGTGTGTAGTAAGTGATGTTATGAATTTGTATGTGGAACTCGCTAAAATGAGTAGAAGTGATGTGAGTGTAATGGTAAAGGACTAAATTAATGTTGCGATAGATATATATATATAGCGATAGATATTTATATGGTAGAATTATCTTATTTCCTTTAAATAGAGAATACGCTTAGTGGATGTTCTATATATACATATGTAATCTCAAAATCCTACAGAGACATAAAAGCAGCTTTCCTGGTTTATCATGGCATCAGAGCCAAAACATCAAAAACATATTTAAAAAAAAAAAGAAGAGAAAAACAGATAACATGGCAGGAGAAACTCCACAAAAAATCGATATAAGTTCCCCTTTTTTCCTGGGTCCTCAAGATCGTCCCGGTGATTTTATCACCGCAGCCAGATTTAATGGAGACAACTTCGACGATTGGGCAGCAGAAATTGAAACGGCCTTGCAGGCCAGACGAAAATTTGGTTTCTTGGACGGCTCCATCACACGACCGATTCCACCATGTACTGAGTCCGATTGGAAAACTATTCACGCGATGCTTGTCTCGTGGATCATGAACACCATCAATCCTGAGGTAAAATCAACCCTTGCTAAATACAAAGATGCTACACGCTTGTGGGATACACTCAAAGAGAGATTTGCTCTCGTTAACGGACCTAGAATTCAACAATTAAAATCTGCCATTGCTAGTTGCGTTCAAACAAAATCTATGTCTGTTGCTTCTTACTATGGGAAGTTGGCTGCCCTCTGGGAGGAATTACATACTCATGAACCCTTGATTTCTTGCTCATGTTGTTCTAAGTGCACCGCTGCTCAAGATCATGAAAAACGACGCGAAAGTGATATGCTTCATGAGTTTTTTGATGGGTTTGTGTGCAGAAAATTATGGCCAATTGAGATCGAATATTCTTGCCCACGACCCACTGCCCTCTTTAAATCGCGCTTACCAACTAGTTATTCAGGATGAGCGTGTTCGACTGGCCTCCGTAATTCCAGATGAGAACCGGACGCTGTCGGTTTTGCTGTTCGTACAGGTGGTCGCGGACGGGGCAGAAGTGACAAGATTGACAAATCAAATTTTTCCTGCACCCATTGTAAGAAAAACCGGTCACGATATCACTCATTGCTTCGAGATTATTGGTTTTCCAGAATGGTGGGAGGATCGCCCAAAACCTATCAGGCTGATCATGGGAAGCCGACTTATCCTTCTTCAGTTGGTTGTGGTCGAGGGGGGGCCGCGATAGCTTTCGCTCCAGCGCAACGGTGGCAGCCACCGAAAATATTGGTGCACCAACAAATCAAACATTCTCCTCGGATCAATGGAAGGCGGTCGCAAGTGTGTTCGGTAATATGACTCTTTCGAATGATCGTCTGAGTGGTAAGTATTGGATAATTGACACGGATGCCTCTAATCATGTAACCGATGATATTTCTCTTTTGTCTAATGTAACGGACATAGTGTGCCCAGTTGGCCTTCCCTATGGCAAACAAGTTGTCGCCACCAAAGAGGGTTATGTGCGATTGTCGGACAATATAACCCTTCGTCATGTTCTCTTTGTTTCTCACTTGAATTGCAACTTACTTTTCGTACCGCAATTATGCGAGGATTCAAATAACATCGTCATTTTTAATTCTTCCATGTGTGTTATACAGGACCGAACGGGGACGCTGATTGGAACGGGAAGTAAGCAAGATGGACTCTACTACTTCAGGGAACCAAGCTCAGTTTGGGCAGTCACGGTAGACGGCGATTCTTCATCGTTAGCACTTTGGCATAGTAGAATGGGGCATCCTTCCGAGAAAGTAGTGAGATTACTACCTCCTGCTCGAAACTTTAGGGGTACCTTGAATAAAGCATGTGAAGTTTGTTTCCGTGATAAACATTCTAGAAACAATTTTCCTTTAAGTAAAAATAAAGCTAGTCGGATTTTTGAATTAATTCATATTGATTTGTGGGGCCCGTATAAACATACATCTTCTTGCGGTGCTCGTTATTTTCTCACTATTGTGGATGATTATTCTCGAGCCGTGTGGGTTTATTTGATGGTGGATAAAAGAGAGGTCTTTCAAATGTTCATGACTTTTGTTGCTATGATTGAAAGACAATTCTCTCAAACTATAAAAATTGTCCGAAGTGATAACGGCACAGAATTCAATTGTTTACTGGATTATTTTTCTGCTTCCGGTATTTTATTTCAAACTTCTTGTGTTGGGACTCCACAACAAAATGGTCGAGTCGAGAGGAAGCACAAACATATTTTGAACGTTGTTCGTGCTTTAAGATTTCATGCCAATTTGCCTATTTATTTTTGGGGCGAGTGTGTTTTGGCAGCCGCACATTTGATAAATCGAACTCCGTCCACTGTCCTCGATAACTTGACTCCCTTTAAAAAATTATTTGGTTATACTCCATCTTATGATGCAATTCGCGTATTTGGTTCCTTGTGTTTTGCTCACAACCAAAAATCCAAGGGCGATAAATTTGGGAGTCGTAGTCGCAAGTGCATCTTTGTCGGGTACCCTTTTGGGAGGAAGGGTTGGAAACTTTACGACATTGACACAAACGAATTCTTTATCTCACGGGATGTACACTTCTTTGAAGGCATTTTTCCATTTATTGACACCGAAGCTAGCAACTTCAATCCGACGGATAATTTTGATATCCACGTGGATGTTGATCTTGACTTTCGACCCTATTACGATGAGCAGGAAGTGACTCTTGCTCATGATGAACCGACTTCTCCGCATCCCATCCTTACCACAGCTGGACCGACGGCTCCGACGTCCGTCGAGACGACTATCGAGCCAACCACTGATTTGGGGTAATCTGTTTCCCCATCTGACATAGGTTCGCCACCACCCACACCCGACTTGGATTCAGATGGCGTTCCGAGTTCTGGCATTATGGATCCCGCTTTAGGTCGTGGCATGCGATCAAAAGTCCCTTCAGTTCTTCTACGGGACTATGTTACTCATCTCGTGGTCAAAGAGAGTCCATCTAGTGTACTTAATTCCCCTCCATAGCATTCCTCCTCAGGTACACCTTTTCCTTTAGCACATTATATATCTTGTGAAAAATTTTCAGCGACCTATCGGGCATTTCTAGCGGCTGTCACGGTTGGTAATAAACCTCTCTCTTTTAAAGAGGCCATAAAGGATGATGGGTGGAAGAAGGCAATGCAAGAAGAGATCCAAGCGCTAGAGGATAATGGAACTTAGACTCTCGAATATTTACCTCATGGAAAACGTGCATTAGGTAATCAGTGGGTTTATAAACGTAAATATCATTCTACTGGTGCTCTTGAGCGGTTAAAGGCTCGCCTTGTTATTTTCGGTAACCATCAGATAGAAGGCTTGGACTATAATGAGACATTTACCCCGGTTGCGAAGATGGCCACTATCCGTGCCTTTCTTGTTATCGCTGCTTCCAAGAATCGGGAACTCCACCAAATGGACGTGCACAATACCTTTCTTCACGGTGACCTCGACGAGGAGGTTTACATGAAATTGCCCCTGGTTTCGAGTCTTCGGATCCTAACTTAGTGTGTCGCCTTCGTAAATCTTTATACGGATTGAAACAAGCACCTCGTTGTTGGTTTGCGAAGCTCGTTACGGCTTTAAGAGGTTATGGCTTTCTCCAATCATACTCCGATTATTCCCTTTTCACTTACACCTCGGATGGTATCCAACTTAATGTATTGGTGTACGTTGATGATTTGATCATTTTTGGAAATCATTCGGTTGCGTTGCGTACTTTTAAAGCATATTTGAGTGATTATTTTCATATGAAAGACCTTGGTTCGCTTAAATACTTTCTTGGTCTTAAGGTAGCTCGCAGTTCACGTGGCATCTTTCTTTGTCAACGTAAGTATTCTCTCGACATTATTTCCGAGGTTGGTCTTTTGGGGGCCAAACCGGTTGATTTCCCTATTGAGCAGAATCATCGGCTTGGTCTTGCTACAGGGGCTAACCTCGTTGATCCTGGAGCTTATCGTCGGCTCGTGGGTCGTCTTGTGTATTTATCAGTTACGAGGCCTGATTTGGCCTATTTCGTTCACATATTGTCTCAATTCATGAATGACCCTCGTCACGAGCACTGGGAGGCCGCTTTGCGTGTTGTTCGGTATTTAAAGGGAACCCCGGGTCAAGGCATTTTGTTGAGAGCAGATGGTCCTTTATCTTTGCAAGGATGGTGCAATTCGGACTGGGCTGCATGTCCTCTCACGCGCCGTTCTTTGACGGGGTGGATTGTTTTTCTTGGGGAGTCCCCTATTTCATGGAAAACGAAGAAACAACACACCGTCTCCAAATCTTCAGCTGAAGCAGAGTATCGTTCGATGGCGGCTGTCACGTGTGAGCTTAAATGGCTCAAAGGTTTGTTGTTGAGTTTGGGGATTAATCATCCTGGTGCCATTCCGTTATTTTGTGATAGTCAATCGGCTTTACATATTACTCGGAACCCGGTTTATCATGAACGCACGAAACACATTGAAGTTGATTGTCATTTCGTTCGTGATGCTATTACGGAAGGTTTGATTGATCCCTCTTATGTTCCTACGACGTTTCAGTTGGCGGGTATTTTTAGGAAAGCTCTCGGCAAGACACAATTTGATTTTCTTCTAAGCAAGCTGGGCATCTTGAACCCGCATGCTCCACCTTGAAGGGGGGGTGTTGCGATAGATATATATATATAGCGATAGATATTTATATGGTAGAATTATGTTATTTCCTTTAAATAGAGAATACGCTTAGGGGATGTTCTATATATACATATGTAATCTCAAAACCCTACAGAGACATAAAAGCAGTTTTCCTGGTTTATCAATTAATAAAGTGATAGTGAATTAAAGTGCGAAGCATATGAGTGTTGGTAGATATAAAGAATTAAACAATATAATTTGATCCGAGTTGAGGATGAAGCACTAAAAGACACTAATTATGGTTTGTTGTTTATTTCACTCTCATTGTTAAATTGGTAAAATAAATGAGAAGCATCTGGAATTGAGTGATGTGAATATTGTAATATGTGATCGTTGAATGTGATATTATGTGATACTATCTTATGAGTATTATGATTCGTAATCAGTTGTTATTGATGGTTATTGTTATCGATTATTATCGACGATTAATATTACTGATTTTGTTGTAGTGTTATTATTGCCTGTAATATTATCGTTTTATATTGTTGTCTTGTTATCGACATTATTGACTGTTATGTTATCGACGTTATTGACTATCCGTTGTTGAGTCATTGTCGAGTCGTTGCCTGGCATGAGTAGTTTGAAAAATCAATCGAACATGCTGTCTGTGGTTCTTGCTTAATTACTCGTGGTGCCTATTCCTACTTTTCCTTGTCAGGGCGGAGGTGACGATAGGATTTGGGTCGTAAATTGTGTATATTTTGGAATATGGCGTACCCTAGATTTATATCCCATAGCTGAAGGGATGTCGAGCTTACTGAGAGGGATAAGGTGACTGAGACTTCGACCTATTAGAGTGATTGACGTAGGGGGCAGTGTCTGATCGACATCGATCCTACATTTATTGTGAGTTAATCTGATTTGAAAGCTACGTGCTACGCACGAGAGCCACCTCTAGAGTCCTTAGTGAGCTAAGTGCTACGTGCGGGAGTCACTTCTAAAGTTTTGTACCCGCATACTCACCGATTAGACTGAATGTTAGAACGAGATAAATTTCTCTGTCTGTTCGACAGTTAAACTGTTTATACGAATTATTTTAAAATAAGTTAGTATTACATGTTTAGTTTAAATGCGTTAATTAGATTATTACTTGGGAAAATATATTATTTATTTATAAAATATTTTAATTTTAATTTAAATATTGAAGTTATGATCTGATTGATTTATATGAGTTTGTTGCTTGTGTGATTGACTAGAGTCGTTTCATACACGAAAATTACCAATTTTATATTTTAAAGAAAATTTATATATCTATTTCCCTCCCCAAACTCTTTTAGATCATGTTCTCTTTTGTTTTTAAACCAAACTTTTCAGATATCGACGCTAATGAGAATGACTTGGATCTCGATCCTCCTAGTGAAGAGTGATTTGTCGGCTAAGACTTCCTTTTACTTGACTTTACGTCGTTATGTTTTGTTTGCATATTGTTTTGTTTATAATACCGAGGTTGGTATTATAAATAAGCTCTTCGTACTATGTACTTGTACCTTTTGGTTGTCGTCGGTAACCTTTGTCCGTACTTTATACCAAACTTATCTATGTAAATTATGTGTGGGCGTGTATATGTATTTTTCATTCTCTTCATTCTTCTTTTTGGGTGTGACATATATATATATATATAATTAAGAAATATATTGGCCCCGTTTGGTAAAGAGAGTTTTGAGCCAAAATTAGAGAATTTGTTGAGAGGATTGACCAGTCAAATTCTCTAATTGGTATGTTTGGTAAACAGAGGTTACAATTAGCTTTTTGAGTCCAAAAAGCTAATTTTGAAAAAGCTCCATATAGGAGCTTTTTGAGAAAAGGGGTTTTGAAAATGAATTGAAATGACAATTTTGTCCTCAAATTACCAATTTTTTTTATTAATTTACATACAAAAATTTATTATAATTAAATAATAGTAATAATTATCCAAATTAAGTTTAATATATTAAAAAATTTACGACTCAATAAATTCTTATAAATAATAATTTTTTTTTTTGTAAAAGTTACTTTAATATTCAATATATTACAAATTTTGTTATTAATAAAATAAATATTCAACAATAAATTGTGCAAATGCCCCTTTTTTGTCATTTTACATGATCAAACAGCTATCAACTCTCAAATATTACCAAACACTTTCATACAAACTGCTAATACAATTAGCTAGTCAAATCAGTTAATGCAATCAGATATCCGCTATCAGCTAATTCAACCAGCTATCGGCTATCCGCTATCTGATGATTGCCAAACAAGACCATTATTAACATATTTATTTAGGGGTACCCAAGACATTTTCATTGTTCTCACCCAAACACAATTATTCTCTGTCATTTATGTCTGAAGACTAAGGGGCCGCTTGATTGAGCGGTTAGTAGGAACTGATAACTATTTCCCCACCAATCAGCTCCTTTATGCCGCTTGGTAAAAGTTTTTAATCAACTCCTAATAGCTGATTAAGTTTAAAAAGCTCCATTTTAGAAAAAGTTAAAATTCGTAACCTTTTCTAATAAGTTGATAGATGATTGAAAAAAAAAAAAAATCTCCTTTGTCCTTTTCTTTATAAAATATTTATTTTATATACTAACAATATTTTATAGTTATATATTATTGAAAATAATAAAATATTTATTTATCAAAGTAAATATCATAGTTTATAATTTTTTAGAGCCTTTATTTATTATTCTAAATTTATAAAATATTATTTTTAATATACTGACATGTTATTTTAGAATTGTACCTAAATATATTTTTAGATATGATAAAAATATATCTGAAGTGTATTAAAGAAAAAAGAAAGTAGAGCCTTGTTGAGGTTTGATTTTGTAATTAAACATTACTCTCTTCATAAGCAAAAACATTTCAAACATCTCCCTTACATTTAACACAGAACCATATCTCAGGTGTATTAAAGAAAAAAGAAAGCAGAGCCTTGTTGAGGTTTGATTTTATAATTAAACGTTACTCTCTTCATAAGCAAAAACATTTCATACATCTCCTTCACATTTAACACAGAATCAAATATCGGGTGTATTTGTAATTTTAAAAGTTCTCTAGGATTTATTCTTGTAATTCCCCCAAACCTCAGGGGTTTTAATCCACCCTTATAAATTATAGATGGCGTTGGTTTTGTTTAGAACAACAAGAATTTAGGTACCTTAAACATTTTCATTATAAAAAACAGGAAGTTTATCAATTAAAATGAAAAAATAAGATAAAAATATCAATATGACCTTAATTCTTTAAAAATTCATTTGAAGCTCTCTTTCCATGGCTAAAGAAGCGACTGATTAAGCAAACTTTTCAGTCTCTGCTCTATCAATATCAACACAAACCAACTGCTCACCACAGGTACCAACACTTTCCATCTGAGGCGATATTCGATCTCTTCGGGACCCACTCGCCCTCTCCGAGCCACCCAAGTCCATGATACCCACCTCCATTCCTCATAATTGCTTCTTTAATCCGATCATGGGAAAGATTAACCAAACCCACTTCGGTTGCATTTTTGCCTCTATACCCAACTCTCTGTGATCGCCACCGTTGACTCGTTGACTTCTCTTAGTATCCCTCTCATTTTATGCAAATACTCATAAACATTTTTTCCCTTCCGGTCTCGACACTCACCTTTAAAACAACAATTATATTATTAATACTATGCAAGTCCATAATTTTCTCAACAT
>BMAC01000323.1:373480-458525 GCA_014905375.1 Phtheirospermum japonicum | reverse complement strand
TTTGGCGAATACTATTTGAGCTATGCAATGCGCCGAGAACGTTCCAAAGAGTGGATCCTCCCAACAAGGAGGAGATTATTTTGGTGGACCCTCCTGTTATCTTTTCACCTTGATCAAAAAGATATTGTTTGGTTCTATCTAGTTACGCGTCTTTGGTTTTACTTTATCGTGCTTTATGTACATATTTACTTGAGTTTTAATTTCGTGTGATTTTCTTGTACATATCACGTTTTCCGACTCCAACCTCGGGCGATTTAATGGCTTGGTAGCGTTCATGAAGTCGGAAGATACTAACTATGCTCATTTTTGTGGAGATTGCTTGATTTTTAAGTGGACCCCACCGAGCTCGACCCAAACTCGCTCAGTTACGGAAGTTCCTATTCTTCCCCCTTTTACTTGATTTTCATTAAAATGCAATGAGGGCACTGTATGGTTTAAGTGTGGGGTGGGTAGGTGGTTAGGGTCCGGGTTTATATAAGCATGTTTTGTTGTTCTTAACTCGAGCCTTGGCGAAGTGACGCATTCTTGGCGAAGTGACGCTTACTATTTTTGCTATTATATGGTTGAGTCATTTTTGTGTCTTTATTACATTGTTGAACAACTCCACATACTTGGAAGTTTGAATAGTTACTTGTTGAGTTTTTGCATGTTTATGCCCTCTTATGTGAGGAGTTAAAATTTTGTGCTTCGTCCAAAAACCTGCCTATATATATATATATATATATATATATATATAATATATATATATATATATATATATAATCAACATTTTCTCGTGAAATGATTGGAATACTCTAAAATCTCTCTGGATTTTGCTCCCAGATTCGGTGCAAACTAGTGAGTAGCCTTGTGTGATTTATCGACTTGCTTGCATTTTTATGGAAATTGCATTGAGGAAGTTTGAATTTGCTCATATATGATTGAATTCTAAAATGACCCCGAGGCACATATATCACCCTTGTTCCAGCCATATCCATATATTTAAGCTACTTTAAAAATCTCAAACGAGCCCCCTTGAGCCTATGTCTCATTTCTTGTTAGTCGAGCTCGATTTAAGCTCTTATATCTTCATAATTTGTGAGGTAAGAGTATATGATTAGTTGATGAGAAATGTGTGGAAAATCGATTGTGGGTTTCGGGTTTTGAGTTGCTTATACAAACAAAAAGGAATAATACTCCAACACAAATCACGAAAAGTGATAAAGCGTGTGTTCAAGAGAACGGCCTAATGTTCAAAAAGGATAAGTTTAGTAAAAAGAAACAAATTCAAAAAGCTTCCAAGTGTTGTGAAATAAAATTCGGGAAAATGTGAACAAATGAAAGGGTTTCAAATGAAAGGTTTGGTGAATTGGGAAGGGTGAAGCGACCATAAGTTTTGGGTTTTAGAGATTAGGGTTTTGTGTGTTATTGATCATGTTTGATCGTGTGTTAGCCACTATATCTAAATATTCCATACCTTACCAAAGAGCTAACATTACAACCCGAAATACAGACCTCTTTCGATTCTTGTTTGGTCATGTACTAGCAATTTTGAGCGTCCGATTTTTGAAATCTTGACAAGGTGCATGTATTGACCGACTTGAGCGTAAACACGTTTTATATGTTAAACACTTGAGCGAATTGAGTGAACACCTTCAAAAATTTCCTTTGAGAGGAAGCCATCGATTTTGCTTGCATTTGAGAAAGAGTAATACGAGCAATGCTTGACGATAGCGAGTCTATGTTGATAATCCCATCATATTAATAAGAATAAGAACAAGGATTTTTCTTTTTACATAATGTTCATTGCATGTACACTCTCGATTCTTTTCGTTGTTCGAGGATGAACAAACCGATAAATATGGGGTAGTTGTTTTGCATGTAATTGTTGTGTTTTTCCTAGTATTTTAGTTAGAGTTTAGCGTTGTTTTTAGTTGTTTTGAGTCGTTTATTCTAGTTCTTAGATTATTTTCTAGTTTATTTGCTTCTAGGCTTAAAGTGTACAAAGTGTGAAGATGCTTGTGCTATTTTCGGGTTTTTAAGTTTGAATTCTTATTTTGTAGGTATCTAAAAGGGTTATATTCACTCGGTGGACGTTTTGGACCAGAAAATGAGAATTCGAGCCGAAAGCATCCAGGATTGACTGAAAAGCTCCAAATCGACTGGTGGTCGATCGACCGATAACGGATCGAATGAAAGAGCTTTGAATCGACTGCCGGATAGTAGCTAACCTCTTGGAAGCAGGGCAGTCGATCGACTGCCTTGTCGCCACCCCAGCAGTCGATCAACTGTGACACCCCTAAAAATAACTATATAAAGCCCACATCTTGCACCAATGAATGACAGCTCTCTCTACCCAACCCTAACTTGGGTTTGGGATTAATTACTCTCAAGCTCTTGGATAATTCTCTATTTCTTAGATTTTAGATTTAATTCCAAGCTTAGTTGTAATTTCTCTTCCTAGATTTAGATTTAATTTCAAGTACCTCCTTGGGTTTGTAAGACTAAGAAGAATTCAAGTAATCCCTTGGATTTTTTATTTTGATGCAATTTAATTCAAGCTTGCTACTCTTTCCTTTAATTCAAGTAAGTTTCCTTTCAATTTCATGCTTTGCTTGTTCTTCAATTTATGCTTTTTGCCTTAGCTCTTTGATTTCTTGTTAGATTTTATGAATCGTCCATGGAATCTAGATGAGCGACACGTCTAGATCATAGATCGAGTCCTTGATCATTTTTAATTTGAGTATTATTTTGATTTTTATTTTCATGCTTTGTTTCATGCTTAATCCTAGATCTATGCTTCGTTTCTTGTTATTTTTCATAAAGTTTTAAACTTTGACGTCAACTTTTATTTCTTTATCCATTCATGCTTTCAATCTTTGCTAATTTGCATTATTTAGGACTTTATGTTCATGCAAGCATGGTTGTACCTTGAGCTTTCATGCTTGTACTTGGCGAAACATTGCTTGTTCTTGTTTAATTTTCATTATTGCTTGCATCTTCATATTGAGGCACACGACGAGGCATCCGACGAACTTACTATTTCAATTTCTAGTGTAGTTTAGATAGGTTAATTGCTTGTTTTTATTTTCTTTACTTTTCAAAGCTTGAAACACTTTGATTCGTCAATTGAATCGATTTCCGATAATATGAAGGCAAATGAACCATTATACTTTCAAAACTACTAAAAACTACAAAACATAAACGCAAATTCACAAAGGCTCTATAAGTTAAAAGACTTTGTTATCAATTATTGACTCGGACACTAAACTCCCAAATCTTCAAATTAAGAAACATAATAAATCTTAATTGAACCAAATGATTTCAACATTCCATCCTAACGCACAATGACTCGACTCTTCTAATAACCAAAAAATAAAAAAAAATAAAGTAGTAAACGTTGTAAAGCAATTAAATTCCTAACATGCAACTACATGAATGCAATATAGGTTAAGTTTCTAACTCCACTAATATCACCCCCAAAACTTAATCAAAATTATATGCAAGTAAGGCAATGCATAGAAATTTGAGAACTTGAGTTATAAAACTTACAAAACACCTTAATTAAAAGGTGGATGGCGCTATGAGCACCAAATCATTCTTTGAAGCACATTCTCTTCTTAGACAACCACCCTCAAATTACCAAGCCTAAAACCTACATCACTTTTTCTTGAAACAAAGTATCATTAGGAATATCAAAATCATCAACAGGAAGAAAGAGATGGTTACGTATGAGATTTCATAGGAGGAGGGGATTAATTGTAAAAATAATTATCCATATCTTTTACCAACTTATAATCCTCAACCGTGAATTTATTATAAATAGAATACACGGTGCTATCATCGTTCATCATCAATGTGGACTTTCCTTGCCTCACATTGAATAATGCTCCACTCGTTGATAAAAATGGGCGTCCAAGAATCAACGGAACATTTTTTATCCTCCTTCATATCCAACACCACAAAACCTAGAGGAGAAACAAAATCATTAACTTTAACTAAGTACATCCTCTATAATACCTGCTAGATAAGTCATCGACCTAACCTTCATTTGAAGCGCAATTGTAGTCGACTTGATAGTCCCAATCCCCAACTTCTTCGCAATCAAAAATGGCATCAAGTTGATGCTAGATCCCAAATCACACAATGACTTTTCAAATAAACACCACCAAGATTGCAAGGGATCATAAAACTACCTAGATTCTCTCACATCAATGGTAATTTCTTTTGAATCACCACACTGCATTCTTTGGTGAGATTCACCACCTCGCACTCCTCCAGATACCACTTCTTCACGATCACATCCTTCAAGAAAATTGCGTAGTTGGGCATCTATTGCAAAGCATCAATAAAAAGGATATTAATATTAATTTTTTGATTTTTTTAGAAATTTAGCAAACTGCTCATACTATTTTTTGCTTCAATACACGTTGAGGGAAAATTAAAGAACTAGGTAAAGTATATGAGTTAGAAGTACACTCAGGCTTCTTATCCCTTGTTCTGCTCATTACGCTATTTTTCTCTGTGTTCACCTTCTTTGCCTCCTTTACAACTATATCAGACTCATCACTCGACTTTGTGTGACCCTTGCACTCTTGACCACTCCTAATATGAATGGCACTGCACTGCTCTTTTAGGTTCACATCCGTATTGTATGAAAATTGACCCTTTTGGTGTTAGATTCCAATGATTTTCGCCAACTAAGAAATTTGCATATCTAGATCCTTCAAATATGTTCCCATAGACCCAGTGAATTGCACCAAACTTGTCTCATTTCTATCAAGTTTATCCTCACCTTTCTGAAACTGGCCATTGATTCACCTATAAAAGAGGTGACATCTATTCCATGCTCAACTTCTTCACCCAATTAATCAGTCAATTAGTAACCAGAAATCCTAGAGGTGGTTTGAGTGCATTATTTAGATTAACACATGAGAAGTCCGGGTGATCTCACATTCCCTAATAATATTAATTTTCTCCTTGATTGCTTCGGTAGTTGTTGTTGAAGTTCCTTTAATTCACGAAACTCACATCTTCAATCGACTCACTCATGGAAACTCCACTTGTTTTGCCACAAGAATCTCTAAGTTTGGTGACAACAACATCTCAAATTTCTATTCATGTCCATTATTTTTTACGTCAAAGTGGTCATTGCCTCAATCTCATTCTTCGCAGTCACTTTTATCAATATTGAACATTTTGTCGGCCATTAGTAATTATTTGCCACCATCTCTTCCAAAACCCTCATTGCATCGACGGTGCTTCATCCAAGTAATGTTCTTCACGATGAGGCATCTACCATGATTTTTATCTGTCTGATCAAACCAGTATAGAAGTAACAAAATTATTGATCATCAGGAAAATCTTGTTGAAGACACTTCCTCAAAAGCTCTATAAATATCTCCCATGCTTTAAGTAATAGTTCTCCATCTAATTGGCAAAATTGAGTAATCATGCTCTTTATCTTCAACGTGTTACTCGAAGGAAAGAACTTGAAGAGAAACTTCAGACATATCTTTGCCCATGTGTTGATAGTTCCAAAACATTAAGTGTTATACAAAATCTTGGCCCAATCCCTCAAAGAGAATGAGAGAAGGTGAAGCTTAATATCATCATCCTGAATACCTTTCATCTCGATCATTCAACACATCTCAAGAAAATGTGCCAAATGCACATTAGGATCATCACTCACACATCCAATAAATCGATTTTGTTGAACCATGGCAATCAACCCCATTTTCAACTCAAAATTGTTAGCATTAATTGAAGGACCGTTAGCAGCTCCTCCATAAGCTTGATTTCCATCGAGTTGAAACATAACTCAGATGTACAATTCATTTTGTGCGTCTGGTGCTTTTTGCTGAAATTATGCTTGTAACGCTTGTAGTTGTGCTCGAAGTTGATTGACTTGTGGGTCGTTTATATCGACCAGTGGTACGACATTCATCTTTGATCTAACTCTTGTCAAATTGTTTTGATGATAGGTTGCTTCAATCTCGGGATCAAGTGTTTCTAAAGGCATCCCTTTGGAACGTGTTTGCATACACTACTTGAAATCTAATTAATCTACACTTCAATAAGAGAAAATTAAAAATAATGTTTGAACTAATATTAATTTATATCACTAATTCTAATTAATTAGTCATTGGCAAAGGCGCCAAAAACATTTTCGTTATTTTACTTAATATCTAACTGTAAGTGTACGGTGTAAACTTAGGATATGACGAGTAAGGCCGTATTCCAAAAGGAACAATGATTTAAAATTAATAAGAAATACAATTATGATAACTTAATTTTATTTAAACTAATATTAAAGGAATGACTTTTTTTTTTATCGATAACCAACCAATGAACATGAAATAAGAATATAAACTAATTTACCAAGTCAACACAATCAACAAAAATCACAACATAAAAAGGATAAACAATTAGAGAAAGATATTTTGAGGTTTCGATTCAATGAATGATTTGCAATGTTATTTCAGTTTATTAAGTATTGGTTTTGATTTTATTCATTATAAGTTAATCATGAAAATAGTTTAATATTTCCATTGAAATGACTAAACCATTGATCACAAGCATAAAAGTTTTATCTATTTGATCGTACTTATAACTCCAAAAGGTTCGAATGATTTATAAACTTTACGTATAATCTCAAAATCACTCGATCTTGTTGATTATTGTATTTTTTATTTGAGAGACTATAATAAATCTCGTTTCTCTCGATTTAATTAAAACCCAACAATCATAAAAGACAATTAACCAATTACGATACAATTCAATGGTTCACTAACACAAAATGAAAGGATCATACATGACTTATTGAAATTCACAAAATATTAAACATTCATAGTTTCTAACCTCGGAATACTAAGAAATTAGCTTTACATAGCTAAAACATTATTTTGACAATTCATCGAGCATTTTATGAGCGAGAAAAACGAATAAAGACATAAGCTTAAACCTGAGAATTCTGGAGATCCAACATTTTTTGTTCTCTTCGTAATCCTTTCTCAAGGTTGCTCCAAATCTACAAACTCTCACTCAAATCCTCACTATGGTTTAACTCCAGTGCTAAGATTTTTTTGGACTGTTTTCCAGCTTCGTACATATAATCTAAGTGAAATGTCAACCTTAAAGTCAAAATTAAGTCTATTGTTAATGGTTCTGGAGCTGTTGCGTGTGGAGTGGAGACACACACACACACACACACACATATATATATATATATATATATATAGGATTAGGTTCAAATGAGAACCATGTCCTTATATGTGAACCTAGGGTTAATTATGGGCCTTAGATCTAATTAAATGGATGGATCAATTTTTTGTGTATTTCCTTATTTGATTAAAAGCATTAGGATTGTATAATAAAAGCACTACTGATGTATATAACTAAAATATCAATAAAGCACTGTGATTGTATAATAAAAGTACTAGTTCGCAGGTTCGCATATAATGACATGATTCTCATTTGAACCCACTCCTAATATATATATATATATATAATATATATATATATATATATATATATATATATATATATATATATATATATATATATATATATATATATATATGTATGTATTCGGTGTGCCAAATCGGCCCAAGATATTTTGCACTCATAACAATTAATTGACCCAAAACTTTGAACCCATACTAATTGAGTAGGCCCAAACCCTTGTGCCCAGTTCAATTAAGTTGTCCCAAATATTTGAGCCCATTAATAAGTGAACGCCTTTGTGAACAGTCTAAGATAAAGCAAAACCGGTCACGTTTCATTCTCATTTTCCTTCCCATTAATAATTTGATGTTTTTCATGTCGAACTATTCATATCAAAATGTAGAACCCAATTATCTTTTTATTATTGCATATTGATCTTGGAATAGTCATGACAGGGCCATGAACTATCGCTCACCGGTGACCGCCCATTATGACCGTTCGAGCTATAAGAAATTCATAAACTTGATACTATAAAACTGGCCTCTTCATGAAAACTTAATATTGAACTTAGTTTGTGATTTCCGAAGAGACTTGTGAACATGTGTATTTTAGTTGTGCGATGTGTGTGCGTGAGTGTGTCGCGTGTGTATTTGTGATGAGTGTGTGTGTATTGCAGTGTGTTTTCTGTGTGTTCGGGGGTGATGGATGGTGTCAGGTGGTGGTTGGCGAGTTTAGCGACTGTTGAGAAGTGGAAACGGAGGTGTTAGGAAGTTTAGGGGTTGAAAGAAAGTGGGTTAGAAGTTTAAGGGTGTGTTATTGACAATTAGATAACATTTTGGACTTGATTGAAGATTCTAAAAACTTATTTGACCCCTTAAAGCTTCAATTTATTCCCACCAAATTATGTTTTTGGTTAATATGAATTGACCCAAAATCAGATTCCTTGAAATCTCAGATTTAACACAAGAGCTTTTAAAAGTTTATGTAATTCCAATTTAACCCCAATTACTTTATAAATTTTTTAAAAACGTACAATTTCCTCATTATCCAGCCGAAATTGGTCAAACGACTTTTGAATGAATTGTAATCCAAACCATAGCTTCATCATAACATTCGTCTACGCAAGGCATATTTAAAATTACAACTTTACCATTTGAACTTCTAATTTCAAGAATCGAGGACCAAGCGTCCTTAGTATACTAATTCTCACCTAAGACTATTATTCTTCACTCCCAAGTGTCTTAGGATATTAAATATTATTTTATTATACATTATATTTATACTTTTTATAATTATATTATATTTTAGGAGACTACATAAGATTTTATTCAGAAATGTCATGCCATGGCATGCAATAGACCGAGGATCTTGTGAAGATGCTAGTGATGTGCTAATCTTCAAAAGAATCTTCAATTAAAGTGGGTAAAATGATTTAATTTGGGTTTTTAAAGAATAACAAAAAAAATTATTTTCATTGCGTACGCATTAACATGCATGTTATTATTTTCTCCGATATATGAAATTTTGAGATAATGATGTTATTACATGGTTCATTTGAATGAAAGAAAATGAATTTTATCCATTCAATCATTTTCTTGATTACAATTTTCTTGTTATCCATTCAATCATTTTCTTGATTACGATTTTCTTTCTCAGTAAAAAAATGAAACTTATTGTAACGCCCCGATTTCACTTTAGTCGAAAAGGGATTTATATATATATATATATATATACATTTAAATAATCAAATGGAGAAATCTTGGCGTCACAATAAATGTCCAATTTTTCACGAATTTAACATAAAAGATTCACATTTTTTTCAAAATGTTCAAGAATCACGCAGCGGAAATAATCATAATATAAATAACCAAGTTCTCAACAGTGGAAATTGATAACCATAGTATTTTATGTCTAATTTGACTCTTATTTAAAACGTAAAACAAGATTAAAACATAAAAATCCAATAACAAGAGTTTTCATTCCTCTCCTCGTTTCCTTTTCATTCGATATCTTCATTTGTACCTGAAAAATACGTCGTTGATTTGGGATGAACTCAACGTACTCAATAGTTACACCGAAATCCCCCATGCAAAATCATACAACTCAAATATAGCACAATTAACCATATAATTCGCAATTTTAACGTCGAAAAACAGTTGACTTCAGCTAAAACGCGGCGAGTTTCCTCGATGACACTTTAGGTCATAGGCACATAAGGCCCCTGGTTTTAATCAATGGGTATAGCACGCCGGGATAAACCCGATGACAACTTTCGGTCACAGACAACTTTAGGTCTACGTCTATATTAGATTTTAAAAATACGTCGTTGGATTTAGGCACAAATTTAGGAAAGTTAGGGTGGGAGTTTAGTGGGCTCGGTTTGTCGTTGGGCTTGTTTCTAAAGTCCAAAAGGAGTCATCCCAATTGACGACTTAAGTTTAAAACTAAAATAATTCCGTTGTCAACCCAATAGTATTTTATAATTATTAAAATAATTATAATATAAATAAATTATAATAATTTTAGAAATCAAAATTATTTCATAGACGACTCAATAGTAATTTAAATAAATAATTAAATTACTAAATAATTATAATAATTTCTTAGAAATTGATAATATAATTATATTTGAAAACGAACTATAAATTCGTTTAAATAGAATTCCTAGATTATTTAAAATTAAAATAGGAAGTCGTATTATGACGACGAGCTTGAGACTAGAATTATATTTTCAATGCATGATGATAAATAAATAAATAAATAATGTATTGGATGTATGGATGTTACACTTATACTCGTTATTGGTATTCATTCTCTAATATTCTAATATAAGTATACCTTTGCTCTACTTGATGACTTTTTCCTGATTTTTGATCTCTTTAATGCAATTACTTTTCAAATGTACCTAAGTTTTACTCGCTTTTGTTCTCCTAGTTTATCTTATGCCTTGATGAATCAACATTGGATTTTTTACATCAACTCAGTGTTTATATGTTTATATGTTGTTCTATTTCATTTATGTTTTCTACTAAGAATTTGTCTATTTATATTCTAAGAAATCTAACCTCATACCATTGTTAGAATACCTTTGCTCACTTGTTTTGTTTGCTGCACCGTAGGTGTTGTATTTTAGGTTGTTATTTCATTTGATATAACTGTTTAGATAACTTGGTAACCTATTTTGAAGTCTTTTGATTTATCTACCATTTGAAAATTTCTTTTTGACTTCACTATTTGTACCCTTTTTTATTGGTATGTTCCGATAACTAGATATCCTATATTAAAAAATTCTCAATTATTACTATCATTTTCATTCACTCATGAATTTGCGTTTGGACCAGTGGTCAAACCGTATAACCATTCCTTACATAACGATTTTAAGTTATAAATGTGTTTATTTTCTATCTGAGTATTGCTTATATATATCACATATCTACACCCTATAACGTTACATTGTTTGTCGTATTTTTATACGCCGTTATCACGTTGTTTATTCAATTCTACGAACGAATATCTCAGTTGTACTTTTTCTTATATTGTGTTATTTTACTATTTCGTAATTTTCGCCTCATCAAATATCAAACTTTTGATCTTACTTTCACTTTACTTTTGTTCTTGACTGAATTTCGAATAATTCCATTATTTGTCTTTTGTTGAAAATTTGCTTAGTTTGACCCGTTTTCATTATATTGGTATGACTTTGTTGTCGCGCTCTCTTCATTTGACAGTTTTAGACTTGAGGTTTTATTTTAAGTCTATGGTTTCAATGACCAATACATTATACATACTAATATTATTGATTTACCAGTCATTCAATCCTTCATTACTCAATTCATTCATTTCTTTTCATTTGAAGGTTGCATTTATTTATGATCAAATTATCCAAAATCTTCAATCTCATATTTTATTGATGTTAATGTACTAACACTCATTTGTATTCATTTAGTCATTTATATCTAGTTACTAGATAGGGTGGCTATTGGATTTATGCTTTGTTTTATAGTACTGGAATTGCGTAGGTTAACTAAGGAGAGAATTTGGGGGCCAAATTCCTTGAAGGAGGAAACAATGTGGAGACCCAACTATTTAACACTACAATTTGTTTAAATAAACTTGATTACTCTTTCTATTATAATTTTTTTTCATTTATGTTATATTTATATATACTCAGTGTGTCAAATCGGGCCCAAAATAATTTGAATTCATAGGAATTAATTGATCCAAAACTTTGCACCTCTTGTAAACTTAGTAAGCCTAAACCCTTTAGCCCAGTTCAATTAAGTTGGCCCAAAGATGTAAACCCAATAAGAAGTGACTGCCTTTGTCAATAGCCCAGGATAAAGCAAAACCAACTAAGTTTCATTCTCATTGTCTTTCCAGTTCAATTTTTACCTTACACCACCATCACTACCACCGTATGGCTTCAAAAGTTTATCGGCCTCGTGAAGAGAATCCTGCCATTAGATCTTTAAAAAATTTATACAGTTAGAATTTCATTTGATAAAGTTTCCAACGCTCTGGATCATTGGCGAAATGCTGGCAAAATGTTTGGGTGCTGCCACTACCCGGGGTGGCGCCATCAACCTTTGACAGCCGATTTTTGGTGAACCACATGCTCGAATTTGATGTTTTAATTGTCAAATTGTTGGTATCAAAATTTATAACCTAGTTACCTTTTTATTATTGCAAATTGATGCTGGAATAGTTGTGACAGGGTCACGAACCACCGCTCGTTGGAGATCACTCATTCCAGCCATTCGAGCTATTGTAAATTCATAAGCTTAATACTATAAAAAAGCCCTTTTCATGAGAAACATAATTTTGAACTCGGTTTGTGATTTTCAACAATACTTGTGACCTTGTTTATTTTAGTCGTGCGCTGTGTGTGCATGAGTGTGTTTTGCGTGTGTTTGCGATGAGTGCGAATGTATTGCAATGTGCTATGTGTGTGTTCACGGCAATGGCTGGTGTCAGGTGGTGGTTGAAGTTGTAATGGAGGTGTGTTAGCGACTTTAGAGAAGTGAGGTGTTAGGAAGTTTATGGGTTGAAAGGAAGTGGGTTCGAAGTTTATTTATTTATTTTTTTAATTTTTAGAATTAGGTAGATTTTTAGACTTGATTAATGAATTTTGAAAATTCAATTTGATCCTGGAAAGTTTCAATTTAGTCCCCCAATTAAAATATTTGGTTATTGAATTGACCCCAAACTAGATTTCTTCAAATCACATATTTAACCCAAGAACTTTTAAAAGTTTATGTACTTTCAATTTTAACTCCAAGTACTTTATTAATTTTCTAGAACGTACTGTTTCCTTATTTTTGAGCCAGAATGGGACAAATGGCTTTTGGATGACTTCAAATTCGAACCATAGCTTAAAACATTCTCCTATGCAAGTCGTATTTAAAATTACAAATTTACCCTTTGCACTTTAAAATTTTCAAGAATCGAGGCACGGACGTCCTTATTATCCTAATCTGTATCAAAGACTATTAATTTTCACTCCCAAGAGTTTTAGGACACTAAATACTTCTTCATTGCATGTTATATTTATACTTTTTATTATTATATTATATTTTGGTAGACTACATGATTTTTTTTATTTGAAAATGTCGAGGCATGGTGTGCAATAGATCGAGGATCTCGTTAAGATGTTGGTGATGTGCTAATCTTCGAAATAATATTCACTGAAATTAGGTAAAATGATTTTATTAGATTTTGAAAGAATAAAAAAATCTATTTTCACTGCATACACATCAACATGCACGTTCTAATTTTCTCCGATTATATGAGATTTTGAGTGATGTTATTACATGGTTTATTAAAATGAAATAAAATAAATCATATTAAATCATTCTCCATATATTTGAATTTGTTAAGAGTCTTATCAACTGGTGTAAAATTCATATTTTATGGTATTTTATGAAATATTTCTTGGTTTGTCTTGAATCTGTGATTGTTTGAGGCTTGTATATGTTGGTCAATATATTGAGTAGGTCACCTGTGGTTATTGTTTCACTATGCATGGTCTATTCCCATATCCTAGTTGGGTCGGAGCCGTCGGTGGAATAAGGTCATAGATTTGGTATATTCTGGAATATGACGATTCCCTGTGTTTCACCACATTGCGAAAGAGGCGAGCCATTTGGGATGCATAAGGTGGTTTGAGGTTTCGGCATATGTTGGGTGTCACCTTTCATGGTGAATGGAGAACGTAAAAAAGGTTTGGTGTCGATCAACATTGACCCTACTTTTATTGTTTATTGACTGAACCTGGTTCAGAAGCTATATGCTACGTGCGGGAGACCTCCAACCACAATAGAGCTATGTGCTACGCACACGAGTCACCTCTAGAGTCTCGTTCTAGGGTGTTAGTCATTTGGATATGTGAATCTAAAATTCACAAGTGCTTGTTACTTATTGTGGGTTTTCATCTCTTCATTTGTTAAATCTACATTCGTAGCATACATGAATCACTTTTGACAATAGCTTATATTTGAAAAAAACTTAAAACTCTCTTTTGTTATATAAATATATGTATTTTGATATAAGTTTATAAAACTCAATTTACTATCTTTTTAGAACCTAATCTTGTAATTTTTAAACCCCCATTGAGCTCATTTAGCTCACTCTATGATTTTAACAAAATCTTCAGATGTTTAGACATGGGAGACAGTAGCGAGGCATACTACCAACTCAAAACAGGCCTCTTTTTGGGACTTTTGGTATTTATTTTACTTCGGTTTAGGTTTTGCCATAGCATTAGTTAGATTCTTGTTAATTTCTTCTCAATTTTATATTGAAATTTAGACTTCCTGTGTATTTAGTATTTTTGTCGAGTCTGGAAATTTGTATAATCTTGGAGCCTCCTTTGGGGATTTAGGTAAGTATTTCTACATAAGGAATATTATTTTGTATTTTCATTTGGGGTGTTACAAAAATTGCAGTTGACTTCATAGTCCTGATCTTCAACTTCTTCGTGATCAACAGTGGCATAAAGTTGATGCTAGTCCCCAAAGTACACAATGCCTTTTTTGAATGAATGCCACCAAGATTTAAAGGGATTTTAGAACTACCTGGATCCTCTCACGTCAATGGAAACTTCTTTTGAATCATCGCACTGTATTCTTCAATGAGATTCACCTTCTCGTACTCCTCCAGCTTTCGCTTCTTTGTGATCACATCCTTCAAGAACTTTGTATTGTTGGGCATCCAAGACGAGCTGTTCGAGGACTCTTGATCATTGGTGCAGGTAGGGGAGCGACAACTAGAACTGATATGAGAGAATGTAGAGAAGAAGATTTCACCCACTTGGCATATCCACAAGCGAAGGTGTTCACAATCATGGAGCAGAAGATACCTGATGATGTCAGATGGCCAGAAAGCTATACGCGACCTCCCACTAACCCAGAATTTGAGTTCTTTTACAGGTTCTACCATAATTACGGACACTCTACCGAGCACTGCAGAAATTTACACGATGAAATTGAAAGGCTCATCAAAGCAGGACACCTGAAGGAGGTCATATACAGAGATAGAGAACCACGAGAACCAGCGCAACCACTACCCCCTCCACCTTTGGGAGGTCCGCCTCCGAACCAGGTCGTGAGACAACCACTGCAAGGAGGTAAAAAATGTAATGAACAAGGAAGGGCAGGAGGAAATATTAAATGAAGGATCAACATGATTTCAGGAAGGCCCACGGATGGAGATACAGATAACGCACGAAAAAGACATGTTAAGTCATCTCGCTCTGGGCCATGTGAGGTCGCTGTCATTAATAGGCAACCCTGACCTCGAGACCGATAATCTTGCTTGGCCATGATGAACGGCACGGCCTGCAGATGGAACATAATGATGCGCTAGTGATTGAAGTTGAGATAGCAGGATACGAGGTTGGAAGGGTATTTGTAGACAATGGGAGCTCAGTCAACATCATATACCAGAAATGTCAAGATTAGATGAACCTGAAGGCAAAGGTAGGACCAGTAAATACCCCAATTTATGCTTTCGATGGTGCGCAGGTGAAAGAGTAGTTTTAGTGGTTTTGAGAATAAAGGTTCATTTGGGTTGATATTATCGAAAATCGATTCAATTGACTAATCAAAGTGTTTATAGCTTGAAGAAATTGAAAGAAAATGAAAAATAAGCAAATAAACTAACTAAACTAAACTAGGAAATGAAATTGCAAGTTGGTCGTATGCCTCAAATATGAAAAAGCAAAGCAACAATGAAAATTAAGCAAAAACAAGCAATGTTTCACCAAGTACAAGCATGAAAGCTCAATGTACAACCATGCTTGCATGAACATAAAAACTTGAATAATGCAAATTGACAAAAATCGAAAGCATGAATAGAAAGAGCAATGAAAATTGACGTCAAAGTTTAAATCTTTTCGAAAAATAACAAGTAACAAGAAGTAAATCTAGGATTTATCATGAAACAATGCATGAAGATAAAAACCTAAATAAAGCATATGAAATACTCAAAATAAAAATGATCCAAGACTCGATCTATGATCTAGACGTGTCACTCATCTAGATTCCATGGACGATTCATAAGATCTAACAAGAAACCAAGGAGCTAAGGCAAAAAGCATAAATTTGAAGAACATGCATGAAATTGAAGAACAAAGCATGAAAAATAAAAGATAGCTTACTTGAATTAAAGGGAAGGAGTAACAAGCTTGAATTAAATTGCATCAAAGTAAAGTCCAAGGGAGTATTTGAATTCTTCTTAAGCTTACAAAACCAAGGAAAGCTTGAAATTAAATCTAAAATCTAGAGAAAGAAATTTAATCCCAAACCCTTGGGTTGGGAAAAATGAGAGATCATTTATAAAAATGAGAGTTGGGTCCTATTTATACTAAGTTTAATTGGGTTTAAATGGGTCAATTTGGGCTTTACAGGCTTAATTTCCCGGGTTTGACCAAGTTTGACACGAAATGGGCTCCCTAGCCACTTGTCTAGCCCTTTTGGCTTGGTTGGCTCGGTCTTGGGCGTCCATGGCTCGAGGTGGATCGGTTTGGGCGAGCCTGGGCGTGCTGGGGCTAGGTGGGCACGCGTTGGGCGCTGATTTAGGCTCTATTTTAGGCGCCAGTTTGTTGCCTAGACTGCTGCCTAGGGGTCCTGCTGGGCGCCAATTTAGGCGCGGATTTAGGCTCCAGTTTGCTGCCTATGTGTGCTGTTGGGCGTCAGTTTAGGCGCGAATTTAGCGAAGGATAGGTCACCATTCCAGAATATTTTGCCATTTTGGAACTTGCTCTTGGCATCGATTTAGGCATGCAAATAGGCAAGCCTGGGCTTGAGTTTTGGCCTCCATGCCTTAGCTTGGATTCAAATCATTAAGCCACCTATTAAATGAGAGTTTTAAATATCAAAACCCAATAATTACTCAAAACCTCCAATTAATTGAAGCCATTTAACCCAATTAAATATAAAATTAACAAGAAGCATGAAAAACAACAAAACGAAAAAACAAACGAATAACCTAACGAAACTCGATTAAAAACTACTAAAATTAACATAAAACTCTATTTATAAACATGAGAAAAATACCACAATTACATGCAAAACAACCACCCCACACTTATCGGTTTGTTCATCCTCGAACAACGAAAAGAATCGAGAATGTACATGCAATGAACATTATGTGAAAAGAAAAATCCTCGTGCTTATCCTTATTAATATGATGAAAGTATCAACATAGACTCGTTATCGTCAAGCATTGCTCATATTACTCTTTCTCAAATGAAAACCAAATCGATGACTTCCTCTCAAATGGAATTTTGAGTGTGTTTGCTCAATTCACTCAAGTGTTTGGTATAAGGGACATGTATACGCTCAAATCGGACGATGCATGCACTCGACAAGATTTCACAAATCGAAAACTCAAAATTGCCCATTGTACTTGACCGAACAAGAATCGAACGAGGTCTTTATTTAGGGTTGTAGTGTTGGCTCTTTGGTAAGGTACGGAATATTTGGATATAGTGGCTAACACACTATCAAACGTGATAAATAACACACAAAAATCCTAATTTCTAGAACCCGAAGCTTATGATTGCTTCGCCCTTCCCAATTTACCAAACTTTTCATTCGAAACCCGTTCGTATACTCACACGCTTTTTCGACTTTATTTCCCAAAACTTAGAAGCTTTTTGAAATTGCTTCTTTTTCTTAAACTTAGCATTTTGAACATTAGGCTTTTCGCTTAAATGCACGCTTGATCACTTTTCGTGATTTCTGTTGGAGTTTTATTCTTTTTTTTTCTCTCTTTTTTCGTATAAGAAACTAAAAACCAAAATCCCACAATTGATTTCCCTCACATTTCTAGCCAACTAACAACACACTCTCTCACCTCACAAATTATGAAGATATAAGAGCTAAAATCGAGCTCGGCTAACAAGAAATGTGATAAAGGCTCAAGTGGGCTCATTTGGGATATTTAAGTAGATTATATATTTGGATATGTCCGGAATAAGGGTGATATATGTACCTCGAGGTCATTTTCAAATTCAATCATGTACGAGCAAAACCAAGCCTCCTCAATGCAATTTCCATAAAAATGCAAGCATGCCGATAATTCACACAAGGCTACTCACTAGTTTGCACCGGGTTTTGAAAACAAAATCAAAATATATTTTAGAGCTTTGCAATCTTTTCACGAGCAAATGTTGATTATATAAATATAGGCGGGTTTTGGACGAAGCACAAAAATTCAACTCCTCACACAAGAGGCCATAAACATGTAAAAATCCGACAAGTAAACCATTAAAACTTCCAAGCATATGGTGGTTGCTTAACAATATAATAAAGACACAAAAGACACAAAAACGACTAACCATATAAATGCACAATTAGTAAGCGTCACTTCGCCAAGAATGCATCACTTAGCCAAGGCTCGAGTTAAGAAAGATATCATGCTTTGTAAAACTCGGACCCTAACCACCTACCCACCCCACACTTAAACCATGCAATGCCCTCATTGCATTTTAATGAAAATCAAGTAAAAGGGGGTGAAATAGAAACTTCCTTAACCGAGCGAGTTTGAGTCAAGCTCGGTGGGGTCCACCTAGGCATCCAAGCAATCCAAGCAAAAATCGAGCATGGCTAGTATTTTCTGGATCCACGAACGCTACCCACTTATCAAATCGCCCAAGATTGAAGCCATAAAACGAAACACTATGAAAGAAAGTCACACGAAATTAAAAACTCAAGAAAATATGTACATAAATCAAGATAAAGCAAAACTAAAGACTATATAGAACCCAAAGGACAACAAAAATATTTTTTAGTTTTTAAAATTTTCAAATGTTTTTGGGTTTTTATAAAGTAAGAATGAAAGAAAATAAAAGAAATAGATGGAAAGAACTTGGGTTGCCTCCTAAGAAGCGCTTGTTTTACGTCACTAGCTTGACGAACTCCATTTTTTCTTGTCATGGAGGAAAGAGAACGGGAGGATCCACCAAAACAATATCCTCCTTGTCGGGAGGATCCACTCTTTGGAACTTTCTCGGCGCATTGCATGGCTCAAATAGTATCCGCCAAAAAGCTAACGTTCCAAATGGGCAAATGAGACTCTCGGCTAGGTCTTCGGGTGGGATGGTTGTTTTGAAGTGACCCGATAACTCGTCCAAGAAACGATAGGAATAATGGCCGGCTAGCTTGTTCAACCTTTGATAGATAAACGAGGGATGGAAATGATCTCTCTTGGTAGCCGCATTTAACTTCTTAGAATCGGTCAACATCCTCCATCTCACTGTAGCCCTCGTGGACAACAACTCTCCTTTTTCATCCTCAAAAATGAACATGCCGCTCGTCTTTGGTACCAAGTCAATGGTATTCACCCACTCGCTTTTAGAAATCACAAATAACAATCCTTCCCACAACAACCTCCAATTCCCGGCCTTCTATCTCTTCAAGATGTGGGTTCAAAGGGGTAGCTCCTTTAATAACTCCGGGTCTCCACCCAATAGAACCCTTAAGAACTTTAAGCACTTCAACCGACCTCTCCTCTTCACCTCGATTCGAATTTCCCAAGATGGTAATCAGTTGGCTCTCCTCTTTCTCCAAATAAGCATGCTTGAGGGGATATGGAGGAGGCTTAAGCTTGGGCTTGTGCCTCCCCTTGATCTTGTTGGGGGTTAATTCGAACAAATCACCGATCCCTCTAAGGTACTCTTCAAACTTTTCATTTGTATCATCAATGATCTCCTCCTCCCCCACCAAAAATTTGTCGGTGCCCTCAACGACAAATATACTATCCTTTTTGCTCAACTCTTGGGCACATTCAAGCACAAATGCATCTTCGAGGTGAACAAGGGGTTCATCATCCTCTCCACAACTTTTAGCACAAGCCCCTGAGGCAAACGCATCCTCAATGCTCATTTCATCTATATAAACTTGTTCGACCAATTCTCGTATCACATCCACATGTAACCACTCTTCAAAAGGGATTATAGAAGGATAAGTCATAGGGGCTTTAGAGGTTGGAGATTTGAGTAGGACATTGGAGAATGCCTTTGCCAATGTGGGGTCCACGGGGGTGGATTCGGGAGGAGTAAGAACACTTGAAATAGAAACTACCTCCTCTTTAGACGGCGGGACAAGCTCATCATCAACCACCCCACACTTATCAAGGATCGTGACCGCAAGGGGATGGGAAGGTTGGCTTGGCAATATTTCATCCTCATTAGCTTCAATTAGCATGGTCATATCACTCTCTAATCGCCCAAATGTCGTTTGTAACTCGTCGGCCGTAACTTCAAGAGCATTGAATCGAGCACCAAGCGAAGCCACCTTATCGGACAAAGATTGCAATTGTTACAAAATAATCAAGAGGGTCGGATCGGAGGGTGGAATAGGAGCATCGATCGGAATATCGAGGATGGGGAGGGCATTTTGGGCATTGGAGATCACACCGCCAAATAACTTATTTGGTTCAGGATTATGAGCACTATTGGTGGTACCAATCGGGGCATGATCAAAATTGTAAGCATGAGGACTTCCATACGGTCCGGAATCCGCAAATTGGCCACCAACATTCCCATTCGGACTAGAAAAGCCTCCATTAGACATATTGGGGAATTGATTGGGGGCATAATAACCACTATATGAACCGTAATTTGGAGTGTGCATATTCGGAAAGTGATTAGAAGCACCATATCCCCCATAAGGACCATTCGTACCCGAGAATCTATTATACCCAACATGTTTTGCACCATGCCCTCCCATGTTGGGTTGCCCATAGCCAAATCCACCATTAGCAACGTGGTTTGCACCATGCCCTCCCACGTTGCCAAAACCATTATACATCATTCCATCCTCAACATGGTTTGTACCATGCCGTCCCATGTTGAGAATGTATCCACCATAGCTATACGTACCTTGCATAGTTAACCAAAAATGTCAAATAACAAAGAAAGCTAAAAACACAAAGAAACAACAATCAAATCGAAAGCCTTAACCAAGCCGAGTCGCAACGACACCATTTTGAAAAATTAGTTTTAGTGGTTTTGAAGATAAAGGTTCATTTGGCTTGATATTATTGGAAAGCGATTCAATTGACGAATCAAAGTGTTTGTAGCTTGAAGAAATTAAAAGAAAATGAAAAATAAGCAAATAAACTAATTAAACTAAACTAGGAAATGAAATTGCAAGTTGGTCGGATGCCTCGTCGTATGCCTCGAATATGAAAATGCAAAGCAACAATAAAAATTAAGCAAAAACAAGAAATGTTTCACCAAGTACAAGCATGAAAGCTCAAGGTACAATAATGCTTGCATGAACATAAAAACTTGAATAATGCAAATTGACAAAAATCAAAAGCATGAATAGAAAGAGCAATGCAAATTAACGTCAAAGTTTAAATTTTTTCGAAAAATAACAAGTAACAAGAAGTAGATCTAGGATTTAGCATGAAACAATGCATGAAGACAAAAACCTAAATAAAGCATATAAAATACTCAAAATAAAAACGATCCAAGATTTGATCTATGATCTAGACGTGTCACTCATCTAGATTCCATAGACGATTCATAAGATCTAACAAGAAATCAAGGAGCTAAGGCAAAAAGCATAAATTTGAAGAACATGCATGAAATTGAAGAACAAAGCATGAAAATAAAAGAAAGCTTACTTGAATTAAAGGGAAGGAGTAACAAGCTTGAATTAAATTGCATTAAAGTAAAATCTAAGGGAGTACTTGAATTCTTTTTAGGCTTACAAACCCAAGGAAAGCTTGAAATTAAATCTAAAATCTAGAGAAAAAGATTTAATCCCAAACCCTTGGGTTGGAAAAAATGAGAGTTGGGTCCTATTTATACTAAGTTTAACTGGGTTTAAATGGGTCAATTTGGACTTTAAAGGCTTAATTTCCTGGGTTTGACCAAGTTTGACCCGAAATGGGCTCCCTAGCCACTTGTCTAGCCCTTTTGGCTTGGTTGGCTCGGTCTTGGGCGTCCATGGCTCGAGGTGGCTCGGTCTGGGCGAGCCTGGGTGTGCTGGGGCTAGGTGGGCACGCGTTGGGCGCTTATTTAGGCACTGTTTTAAGTGCTAGTTTGCTGCCTAGGGGTGCTACTGGGCGCTAATTTAGGCGCGGATTTAGGCTCCAGTTTGCTGCCTAGGGGTGCTGCTGGGCGCCAATCTAGGCGCGAATTTAGGCAAGGCTAGGCCACCATTCCAGAATGATTTGCCATTTTGGAGCTTGCTCTTGGCACCGATTCAGGCATGTAAATAGGCAAGTCTGGGCTTGAGTTTTGTCCTCTATGCCTTAGCTTGAATTCAAATCATTAAGCCACATATTAAATGAGAATTCTAAATATCAAAACCCAAGAATTACTCCAAACCTCTAATTAATTAAAACCATTTAACCTAATTAAATATAAGATTAACAAGAAGCACAAAAAATAACAAAATGTGAAAAAAAAATGAATAACCTAACGAAAATCGATTAAAAACTACTAAAATTAACATAAAAATCTAATTAAAAATACGAGAAAAACACCACAATTACATGCAAAATAGCAGGTTATCACTGAAGGCGAGCTGACACTCCCTGTGGTTTTTGGAAAGGGTGAAATGAGAGTAAAGAAGGATCTGAAATTTTTAATCATCAAAGGGAACTCGGTGTACAATGTGATATTGGGGCGACCTGCCCTCAACACGTTATAGGCGATCACCTCTACTTACCACAGGGGTATCAAATATCCGGCGAGAGATAAGGTAAGGGAAATTGTATCAGAACAGCAGGTCGCTAGATCGTGCTATCAGATGACAATTAAAAAGTATATGAGTGAAAGAAAGCGAGAAAGAACGAGAGATATATAAGAAGGAATACTTAGATCCAAAAAGATGAGGGTGGAGGATAATTCTGTCTGCCCTCATGATAAACTCATGGAAATCTCACTAGAAGAGGGCAGGTCGGAGTGCACCACCAAAGTAGGAACCCAAATGACAAAAACTATAAGGGATGATCCGATAGCATTATTGAGGGAATCTCGTGATGTTTTTACCTTTGGGGACGGAGAGCTACCAGGAGTATCCCCTGAGGTCACACAACACCATTTGAATGCTGATCCGGAGGTGTGATCTGTTCGACAGAAAAGGAGACCCTTCGGGGTAGAGCTAGATAAGGTGATCAAAGAGGAGGTGCAGAAGTTACTAAAAGCGGGGCACATCTGAGTTATTCAATTCCCAGAATACTTGTCCAATGTTGTTATGGTGCCGAAACCTGGACAGAAGTGGAGAATGTGCGTGGATTATTGCGATTTAAACAAGGCATGCTAAAAGATCACTACCTACTGCCACACATTGATCAATTGGTTGACTCGACCTCCGGTTGCGAGTTGTTAAGCATGATGGACGCATCACAGGGGTACCACCAAATTACTTTGGTGAAGGAGGACCAACCCAAGGTAAGTTTTGTCACCTCGACAGGTACTTTATTTCGTGTCTATGCCGTTTGGGTTGAAGAATGCAGGGGCGACCTATCAGAGACTTGTGGATAATATTTTCAAAGATCTGCTAGGATCTACCATGGAGATTTATGTAGACGATATGCTAGTAAAAATAAAAAAATCAGACTCACACATGGAGGACTTACGAAAGGCCTTTGTTATACTAAGATAATACAACATGCGACTTAATCTGAAGAAGTGTGCATTCAGTGTGTGGTCGGGAAAGTTCTTAGGATACATGGTGACAGAGCGAGGTATCGAAGTAAACCAGGAGAAAGTCCGAGTTGTTATGGAAATGCCACATCCTCAAACGGTACGCGATGTGAAGGTACTAGCTAGTCGAATTGTAGGTCTCAGCCATTTTATTTCCAGGTTGGCAAAAAAGAGCGTGCCGTTTTAGGATGCTCAGGAAGGGATTCAAGTTTGAATGGACAAAAGAGGTCGCAGAAGCTTTTGATAAGCTTAAAGAGTACCTGGAAGAAATACCATTGCTGACCAAACCAATGCCAGGCCAGGACTTAATTTTATATATATCTGTTGGGGAGGCCACAGTAAGCTCAGTGCTCATCAGGGAGGATGCAAGCGTGCAAAAACCTATCTACTATATTGGCAGAATGTTGAGAGGAGCCGAGTTAAACTACTCGGAATTGGAGAAAGGTGGATTTGCACTTGTCTATACTGCGAGGAAGCTTCGGCCTTATTTTTTAGGCCACAAGGGTAAGGTACGCACCAACCTAGCTCTCAAACAAGTTTTAAGTAATCTGAACGTATCAGGAAGGCTGGTAAAATGGGTGGTGGAGCTCAGTGAATATGATGTGGTATACGAGCTTAGAACGACTATCAAGGCGCAAGTGTTAGAGGCTTTTCTATAAGAGATGGTGCGCTTTTCCGAACTAGAGGAAGAACAGAAAGCATGGCTACTACATACGGATGGATCGACCATCGGGAACTAGGCCAGGTATTATTTTGACTAGTCCGGAGGGAGGAAATCTCGATTTTGCTATAAAGTTGGGGTTTAAAGCCTCCAACAATGAAGCGGAGTATGAGGCACTGCTATAGGGTATAAAGATGGCAAGCGACCTAGGAGCATGGAAAATTAAGGCTTACACAGACTCACAATTGGTAGCTCACTAGTTTGATGGGTCTTTTGAGGCAAAGGAAGAACGCATGAAGGAATATTTGAAGAAGCTAAAGGAAGGGGTGATGCAATTTGAGGAGTTTAAACTAGATCACTTACCTCGGGCTGATAACATTCGGGCGGATCAGCTCGTCAGGATGGCGGGAACATTGGGTACTTGTGACACGAGGAAATTCACATTAATGGAGCTGAGTTACAACAGTGTGGACAAACGAAAGAAGGTTATGGAGATTGACGCAAAGGAAGACTCACGAACACCAATTCGGGTGATCATCGATGAGGTGTTCGTACGAGATACATAATTATCAACTCAGAATGCCAGGACGACGACACATTTTTGTTTGATGAATGGAAATCTATACAAGAGGTCGCGATTCGACCCATACTTGAGTGTTTGGCGAAGGAGGAAGGGTTGAAGGTACTGTGAAAAATACATGAAGAGTACTGTGGTGATCACGCGAAAGTAGAGCACTGGTGGGGATAACACTGCGAGCTGGGTTCTTTCGGACAGGGATGAAAAGTATGGCGGGTGAACTCGTTATGACCTGCCGAAAATGTCAGATGCACGCGCCTGTCATTCACGTGCCCGTGGAGAATATGATGATTATGAACTCGCCCTGCCTCTTTGCACAATGGGGGATTGATATTGTGGGGCCCTTTCCAAGAACGCCCGACAACAAATGCCACTTGGTGGTCACGGTAGACTACTTTACGAAGTGGGTGGAGGTCATGGCTGTGACGGGCATTGATGAGCAGGATATCATTGATTTTATCTTTAACAATATTTTTTGTTTCGCGGGTGCTGGTCATGGACAATGGTACCCAATTTAATGGGCAGATGATCCAGGAATGGTGCAAAACAATGGGGATGAAGCAGCGATTTGCCTCTGTGGCAGATCCTTAAGCTAATGGACAAGTTGAAGTCACTAACCGTATTCTCGTGCAAGGAATCAACTCGCGACTGGAAAAAGCATGGGGGACTTTGACATGAAGAGCTCACATCCGTCTTATGAGCTTATCAAACGACCCTGTGAACTACTACAAGCGAATCACCTTTCAGTCTAGTCTACGTTTTGGCCGGCAGAAATAGTTGGGGCAGCGATTTGCCTCTGTGGCAGATCCTTAAGCTAATGGACAAGTTGAAGTCATTAACAGTATTCTCGTGCAGGGAATCAACTCGCGACTGGAAAAAGCATGGGGGACTTTGGCATGAAGAGCTCACATCCGTCTTATGAGCTTATCAAACGACCCCGCGAACTACTACAAGCGAATCACCTTTCAGCCTAGTCTACGGTTTTGGAAGGGGCGCATGTTCGATTTACATATTTTCCATCAGTTACTAAGATGTTTGATTTACATGTTACTTGATAAGTAAAAAAAATGCGCATGTTTTTCAGTGTTAAAGTCATATTTTTATATGTATTTTATTTAGTTGCACAATTGATTTTTCTTCTTATCGGCACATTTGATCAACAATACTTCAATATTGGATTTTATGTTTATTTCAGGGATGTTGAAATGTTTTTGTCTTGATATTGACAAGTGTGGGCCTTCGAGTGTAGTTTTAACAAATTTGGGCCCCGATTTTAACGTGTTATCGTTGATACTAGGTCTGTAATCCACACTGGGTTACCCAGTGCCAGTGTAGATTCAGGAATTTAGAGCCTTGGGCCCAGAAAACGAACAAGCCTAGTTTCGTGCCTTTAAAAATACAGCTACGACAGCAGCCTGGGGAAAGACAGAGACATCAGCACCACTTTTTGGGATTTTACCTTTGGAAAGATTGTTAGGAGGCCCGCCCGGTGATTTGAATGAGAATAAAATGGAAGCAGCACACATGAGCTTTGAAAGAATAAAAGAGAAGCAGTCCTCTTCTCTACAGTTTTCTATCCCTTTTCTTTATTTTTATTATGGGTTCATGAATTCGTTTACGTAATTGAACATTATGATTAACTAATTTATTTATTTTGATTTCATGGATGTTGGACCCTAATGAATTGGTTATATCCTAATTAATTCTCGTGACGATTTTCTATTGTATCTATGGAATTTATTGTGTTTTTCTATTTTATTAATTAAGATGTGTTCTTTTTTCTAGCTTGATCACCTAGAGTATGTTTTACATATCTATCGCTAGGATTAAACCTTCGATCCGTAAATGTTGTCGTGTTTGATTCGTTTGTAGCAACTAATATTCTAAATATTAGGGATACCATGAACTAAATTAAATAAATCGAGTTTGTGAGTTTATTGCTTAGACTATCCTATTTTCCTAGTTTTAAAAGCTGCTATTGCATTAAATGTAGAGAGCTTATCCTAAGTTGTCCAATAGTTAGATTTAGTTGAAGAGCTTATTTCGATTAATTATTCGGTAAGGGAGAAATTGAATAATAGAGATTATTGTTATTTAGAGCTAGTAATTTTAAAAAAAAATAGGATTAGCTATCACAATTAATTAGATTTAGTCGAGCGAGGGTGTAGACGGAACCGTGAACCGAAAGCTTTCTCTATTATATCTTTATCTATATTTTCATTACGCTTTAGTTTATTTTTCTTTATTATTAGTATTTCTTATAAAAATCTTCGACAACTCCTTTCATTTGGTTTTTGAAATTTCAATTAATATTAGATTATTATAATTTAATCACATTTCTCGTGGGATCGACCCTTACTAACCGCTACTACTAGTTAGTGAAGGAAAGAAATGAAATTTTATAAATATTAAATTTACCGCGTTGAGACGTGCGGTCAAATTTTGACGCCGTTGCCGGGGAGTTGTGCATATAATTTGTGATAGTTGAATATTATTTGAATTTTTATATGTTTAAATTATTTAATTTTTATTATTCACATTTTTTTATAGGTTGAAATTAGTTTAGAAGTAATTCTTATTTCCTTTTTTTTTTAGGATTAGTGTCATCATTACCCCTTTCCCAATTTGTTTTCTATTGTTATAATTCTCTACTGCCAGGGTACAGGGTCAACCCATACCAGCAAGTGGCGAAAAAGGCTTTTGCGTATTTGGCAGCGCAAACGATACTTTTTGGAATGGCAGCGTACTCTCATCAATTTTATGCCTATGATGCTACGTATGTAATGGATGGACAACCTTTTGAGCATGATGGATCGCACTTTGAATATCAATACCCACAATACTATTCCGAGTCATTGTTTGAACAAAATTCCGGACCATTGCTAGAGGATATGATGAAAACATTGGTATCTAATACTTTGCAATTCCAACAAGACACTATGGCAAGCATAAAAAATTTAGAGTGTTAAGTTAGCCAATTGGCGGAGCACATCAATCATTTAGACATGCAAGTGGGCGATGAATTGCTATCTCAACCCGTAATAAATTCAAGAAATGCGAGCGACATCATGCTGCAAAGTGGGAAGACACTTGAGGTACCCGAAGCCGATAAGTACGACTGGAGATGAGGAAAATGGATATGAAGACGAAACAGAGCCGAAACAGTCTGGTATTAGGCTGCCCAATACCCAACCTACTGAAATTGATAAAAACGATATTTCTCTCGTCTGTATCTCGATCAAAACAAAACCAATACCTTTTGATTCTAGAATAGTACGAGAAGCAAAGGAGGACACGGTGAAGCATGTTCAAGAGGTGTTTAAGACGGTCAATATTAATTTCTCTCTACTTGACGCGACTAAAAGAATTCTAGAACTCTCAATGCTTTTCAAGAAGGCTTGCATCGATAATCTTATTATGCGTACGCTGCAGTGGGATGAGAAGGAGACGATGTGTGGAGCTGTGTTCGCCTTTTTCCATAAGAAGTTGCTACCATGTCGAAAAGATCCGGTTAAGCACCCGATTTCGAAACGAGCGAGTTTAAGAAGTTTGAAGTCATGAGATTTCCATTCACTTTGAGACCACTGCCAAAACCTCCCTGGACTACTAACTAAAAGGGAAGTACTATGTTGAGCCAATGATGTTAAACAAAGACGCTCGATGGGACGCAACCTATCAATTTATTTATTTATTTATTTTAATTTTAATTATACTATATCATACTATACTATATTCTATGTTTATTCTATTTCTTATTTTATATTTCATTTCATCATCATCATCATCATAATCATCATTGCTGTTGTTGTTGTAGTAGTATGTGCAGAATACAGATTTTTCACGTGAGTTCCTAGTTGTTCAATTTGCAAGGTAAAAGGGTTTTGGGCTGGACTATTGCAAAAACAAAAAAAAAAATAAAAAAAATAAAGGGGGAGACCTACTTTGGGCCCATTTGCCTGAAGCCCAATTAGGGAATGAAAGCCCCTGCCAACGTGTAAGGGTGTTCCCCACAAGTAAAACAAAAATTCAACTCTTGGTGCCCTAATTTTACACACAGGATCAAACGGAAATCCAGCGACCAATCAGTCGGAAATCCGACAACAATGTTTAAACGTGAGAGCAAGCTGAAGCCATCCGGCCCTATCTTGAGGGACGAATTATCTCCGCCAACTTTGTCGGAATCCGGCCGAGCCGTGCAGCCATCTCCACCCCAATTCATTCAGATCGAAATAGCACCACCACCACCACCCCTAATCTTCAATTAGAGAAGGTGAAACGCAAAATCAAGTCGATGCCTTCCAGTACCAAGACAGAAACTCGGAGGTGGATTGAGAAGCTGAACGGGAGTGACGCGACCTCCAGGCGAACGTAGCCGAGCTTATAGAGCAACACAACAGTTGGGGATGCAGGGCGACCTCGCTCCAAGTGGCATTGATCCGGTGATTTCTATACTCGACCTATGCTTTTCTTATTTATCTTAAAACTGATTTTGTATTGATTGAGTTATTTGATAATTGTTGGGACACAATCAGTTTAAGTATGGGGGAATCATATGGTTTGTGTGGATTTTGCACCATACTGCCAGAGTATAGGATCACCCTGGACCTGGAAGCAGAACGAAAAAAAAAAAAGAAGAGAATTTTCGGTGTTTTATTTTTCTGCCTATCAGAGTATAGGGCGACCTGTACCTGAGAACAAACAAACAAAAAAAAAAGCCGGGATGTGATGAGTTGTAAGTGGCATTTGTGATGATGAAATGAGAGAATTGGTTTATGTATTTTACGGTGATGTGATGAGTTGTAAGTGTCACTTGTGATGATGAAATAAGAGAATTGGTTTATGTAATTTATCGTATTCACTTGCATTGTTGCGAGAATTATATTTCGGTTAAAGTTTTTAGGCATTATTTGATTTAGGGGTTAAGAGTATGATTGTTAGTACCTACGTGATTTATTGTCGATTCTACTTTTTTACGTTGTTGATGTGTATTTATGGTTGCCATAATTAATACAAGTTGTGTGAGGCCTTGAAATTGGCGGTCGTGTGAAAATATCTCGTTAGTTGAAACAGAAATTTAAACTGAGGTTGGAGGATACCAAATTGTAGTTAGTCGAAATAAAAGAAAAAAGAAAAAAGAATGAGGTGCTGAAACAATTGCCTACCTGTGCCATGCCAAACATTACATTCGCTTTCCAGTGGCAGCAAATTCAGAAGAGCTGACATTTCAATCTAACTATGCATACACTTCAGACGAGCATACTGGCCTTAAATTTTCGTGAAGCGGAGGAGAATCTCACCAAATCAAATGCCTAAATCTTAGAATTCTCCTACTCGGTATTCGTCATCCTAATAATACAACTCAAGATGAACACGGTACTGCGGAGCAGACCTCAAAAAAAATAAAAATAAATATGGTGAGCGAGATATTTGATCACGACCAATGATGGATAAAGTCTCACCTACGAGTAACGAGGGGGCACCATAGTACATTGATTTCACGTATTTGAGATAGAATTACCAAACTGTTAGGGTCATTTTGGTCAATACATGAAAATATTGCGATTTCTAAAAATATAATATCGTCTAGAGTCTGAATAAATTCGCTTGAGTAATGTGCATGTGATTTACTTGTATGAAAATTGTGACAACCTGAGCAAATTGCCACTTACATATTTGTCTCCCTTGTATGCTTTAATTCTATTTTTCTTGAGGACATGTAAGATTTTAAGTGTGGGGGTATTTGATAAGTAGAATAATAGGCATGTTTTTCAGTGTTAAAATCATACTTTTATATGCAGTTTATTTAGTTGCGCCATTGATTTTTCTTCTTGTCGGCATATTTGATTAACGATACTTCAACATTGGATTTTATGTTTATTTCAGGGATTTTGAAGTGTTTTTGTCTTGAGATGGACAAGTGTGGGCTTTCGAGGGGAGTTTTAACGAGATTGGGCCCTGATTTTGATGTGTTATCGCTGACACTGGGTATCCAGTGCCAGCGCAGATTCGGGAATTTAGAGTACTTGGCCCAGAAAACGAACAGGCTAGTTTCGTGCCTTTAAAAAGACAGCTACGACAACAGCCTGGGGAGAAACAGAGACAGCAGCACCAGTTTTTTGGGATTTTACCTTTGGAAAGATTGTGAGGAGGGCCGCTCATTGATTTGAAGGAGAATATAAAGAAGCACCAAACGTGAGCTTTGAATGAATAAAAGAGAAGCAGCCCGCTTCTCTAAAATATTCTATCCATTTTCTTTATTTTTATTATAGATTCATGAATTCGTTTACGTTATTGAACATTATGTGCAACTAATTTATTTATTTCGGCTCTTTGGACCCTAATGACTTAGTTATATTTTAATTAATTCTCATGGCGATTTTCTATTACTTCTATGGAATTTATTGTATATTTCTATTTTATTAATCAAGATGTGTTTTTACTTTTTCTAGCTTGATCACCTAAATTAGGTTTTACATATCTATTGCTAGAATTAAGCATTCAATCGTAATTGTTGTCGTGTTTGATTCGTTTGTAGCAATTAATATTCGCAATAATAGGGATAACATGAACTAAGTTAAATAAACCGAGTTTGTGAGTTTATTGCTTAGACTAGCTTATTTTTCTAATTTTAAAAGCTGCCATTGCATTAAATCTAGAGAGCTTATTTTTTGTTGTCCAATAGTTAGATTTAGTCGAAGAGCTTATTTCGATTAATTATTCGGTAAGGGAGAATTCGAATAGCAGAGTTTATTATTATTTAGGGCTAGTAATTTTGGAAAAACAATAGGATTAGCTATCACAATTAATTAGATTTAGTCGAGCGAGGGTGTAGACGGAACCGTGAAGCAAAATCTTTCTCTATATTTTTTATCTATATTTTCGTTACACTTTAGTTTATTTTTTATTATTAGTATTTATTAAAAAAAATTCGACAACTCCTTTCATTTAGTTTTTATAATTTCAATTAATATTAGATTATTACAATTTAATCACATTTCTTGTGGGATCGACCCTTACTAACCGCTACTACTAGTTCGTGAAGGAAACAAAGGAAATTTTATAAATATTAAATTTACCGCGTTGCGAAGTGCGGTCATTACTCGCAGACTTTTTGAGTATGTTTGATTTGCAGACTCTTTGCGATCTCTATACGTTCGAATTCAGTTGTGTTATCTATGTGGAAAGCAGGTTTGCACGACTCTGTGGGGAAGCTAAGGTTATTGGTTTTCGGTCACATTACAGTAACTTTGGGGACTAAGTATAGTCTTGCTTACCTCATTTATTTGTCATCGCATTTTTGCGACCTACCTATCTTATGATTTTAATCATTCATGGTCAAATATGGTTCCACTTATGGTTTTAGTAATGTTCTCTCTATATATATCTTATATCAGGTTTGCGATATCATGCAATAAGTCGCGCACAACAAAGTTCATAAGTACGGAAATCTATGACAAAATTCAAGTCACAACAGGAAAATAAACTAGTGCGTACATGGAAATTCAAAGGTTTAATTACAGAGATAGATTGGAAATCATGAAGGATTGTAGTCAGGAACTAGATCGTCTATGGGGGCTTCCAGCTTGGCAACAAGTCCCGCTTTCCGGATCGCCTCGCCTTTGCAGGTGACCCACCACTTCGCCTTTACAGGATGGTTCTTGTCACCCTTCCAGATAGAGAAAGCGGGGAGCTTGACATCTAAGGCCTTCACATTTGGTTCAAGCTTGATATTAGCTGCGGCGAGCTGAGCCTTGATTCGTGCCACAACAAAGTCAAACCATTATTGGGATCCTCTCCCCATCTTACCCAAAAAGTGTGTTGTGTTTTTGTAAGCATTCACCGACTCGGTCCTATAAGCTTCTGTGAACTTCTTGCCCACCTCGCTCTTCAGAAATGTATCAGTTTTCGGCTATCCCCTCATCCCGGCCCTCAACTTTTCCTTCAGCACCCCCCTGTTTCAAAGCTATGCGGGCTAGTTCATGCAGCTGCCTCTCCTTCTCCTGCAACAGTTACTCTACTTTCCCTAGCCTATTTTCCAAAGTTTCCAGCTGACTCTTGGCGACATATAGCTCTTCTTCTCGAGTTCTCAAATATGTCTGGCTTGATCTAGTTCTCCTTGAGTCAAGGACAGCTGTTGCGTTTGTTTCTCTGCTTGGGCTGCCAGTTCATCGCACGCATTTTTCCATTTATCCTCGGAGGTCGCTGCCAATACGTGGCTGGATAGTGAAGTCATCAGAGGTTCCATCAATGTCATGAGAAGTAACAAGGATGTGTTATAAGTCACATGCGTTCTACTAAGATGTACTGTATTATTCTGGGATATAAAGTTACCTGGGTCGCCACATGTTTTTGAAGGAGAGATTTGATCTTGTCGGCGCTGTCACACCGAGTAAGACCTTTTTCCAGGTCTAGGGGACTTGAGGTGGATGCCTTCTGAAGGAGGCGACGCTTGGGGACTGGAGGGGTCTGTTGTAAAGGAGTTCACTCACTAGCTGTTCCTTTTCCTTTTCCCTTATTGAGAACATCTTGGAGTGTCATTCTCTCTTCAGGGTCAGTTGGTTCCTCTTGACCGTCTCTCGCAACTAAGGCGAGCTCCACCTCTTGATCGACATCAATGACAGGAGGTCGTGTCGCTAGCGTCACTGCCGAGCTTGAATCAAGATGGATGGTGGCTCCTTCATCCGAGCTTGAGGATCTGCAGCTAGCAATGATATCTTTTACGCAAATAAGAGAAATATATTAGTCTATTCTGGTGTGAAGATAAAATTAAAGGATTTAAATATGATAAAACCTACAGAATTCAGATCTCGTCATTTCCATAGGTCGCTGACTATGCCGTACGAAGGAATAGATCCTCTCACACTCTGTGAGTCTCATCACATTATAGGGACATTTGATCCATTCAGAAAGCAGGTCAAAATACCGCAGATAAAGGGCAGTCATTTTGTAGGAGAGGGTGCTGCGTCTTGCTCAGGAGTTGAGTTTTGCCATTTGGTGTCAAATGGCCAAGTTTCGCTATTATGGATAAGAAAGAATTTCGACCTCCATTCGTAAACTTTTGATGATGGGTTCGCTATAAAGCGCATTTTCTGGCGTGAAGAAAAATAGAAAGAACCTTTTTTGTATTTTAGTTGAAAGCAAAAATGGAAAAACCTGGGTCAGGTTGTATGTTACGATATGTACATAAATTACGTACCCAAATAGAAATCTAATGGAATTAGGGGTCATTTGAAGCTGGGGGAATTTATACTTATTTGATATGGAAACCAAAAACCAGTGTGGGGGAAATCCGAATCCCGCTCTTAGGAGTTCGTCAAAAAGTGTGATATGACTGGAAGGAGGACGACTCAAGTCAGTCTGGTTTAGGGGTGGAAAAAAAATACCGAACTACCGAAATACCGTATTTACCGTACCAAAAAAATAACGAAAAATATCATATTTTTGGTATACCGTGATATTCGGTATAGTACGGTATCAATACCGAAATATTACAGTACGATATCGGTATGCGAATAAAAAAATTGGTAATTCGGTATATACCGAAATATCGAAAAAATATTGATATTTCGGTATATTTATACCTAAATACCGAAAAGTATCGGTATTCGGCCAAAAATATCGATATTCGGTATAAAATATTTGTAATTATTTTTGTTTCATTCGGTATGGAATGGTATAATACCTATACCGTCCATGAATTTAGCATACCAATATTTTTGGTACGGAACGGTATGTGCCGTGTAATTTACAGAAAATTTGGTATGTCGAAGTTTGGTATACCGACATATTCGGTACGGTATCGGTATCGGTATGGACAAAAAAAATTGATATACCGTACCGACCCAGCCCTAGTCTGGTTGATATTGGGGTAGACTGGTTTGGTAGTTTCTGGGAGGTTAAGTGCTTTTTTGAATTCTTCAAGGTTACTCCGATCAGGGAGTACCCAAGGGTTTTGCGTGGCTATTCTAGTAGCTCGCGGAAGGGAAGGCAGGTAGGCGTGAGCCGACGGAGTTACTACGGTTAATGGGTTGACAAGGAAATGTTCGGGTTGAGAAGATGAAGGCATTTTTGGTTGTGTTAAAGGTATGCCTTCAGGGATATTTTCAGTTAAGGCTCTAGTTTGAGCCTCAAGTTTGGTCTAAGAAATATCTCTCCCCGGTTCATCCGTTAGACCGGGTTGGGGTGCAGGTTCGGGTGCAAATGTGTTTCTTTTCCTACTACGTCCTTTCAGAGGATTTTTTACAGAGTCAGTATCAGATGACATATCTGGGTTTGAGAAATTAGCATTTGGAGAATCGGAGGAAGGTGGAGCTATATTCGTCATTGATCAATTCAAAAGACAAAAAAGAAGAAAATCACACTCAGCAAAACAGTAATTCACAGAAAAATTGGAGTAATTATTATTAAGTCAATGGATTAGGGGGACTTACTCATCATCTTGATCGGTGAATTTGGTACATTTGTTGGGGCGTCATGATTTTTTTACAGAATCTCGAAGGTAATTTTGCATAGAAGAATAGTGTGATTCTGCTCTTGTTTTGTGTGAATGATGGTAAGTGAAGATGAAGAGGTATTTTGTGTGTGTGGCGGCGGAAAGGTTGAAAAGACAAAGAGGTTTTTCGATAGGCGGGAAAGTTGGTAGGTTTTTTATGGGCCTTTCATTTTTGGGCCCACATGATTAAATATATTACGAGGTAACGGGCTGAAGACGCGTGTCCGACATGGTGCAGAGGCGCATTTAATGATATTAAATGAGAAGTGATGGCTAAGGGTACCGTGCCTTTTTCACAAGGCATCACTATTTGACTTTCGAGGCAACTCATGATTACATTCTACTTGGTTTCCTACTTCAACCAACCAGAATGTGGGGGGCTAGTTGATACGACATCAAATATTCATGTTGGCAACATGCAGGTATTTATGTGGATTTTAGTAAGAGACCTCATTTCTCCAAAGGTGCAATCCTTCTAGAAGCCGCGCGAGCCGTTTTAGAGGGCAGCGACCTAATATATAGGAGTGATGAGCTCTTATACGAGGTGGCGAACTCTTATGATATAAGTATTATTATACCAGCTCGGCGCTGAGTGGTAGTTCGGTGTTGAGAGCTGGGCCTCATTGTTTTGTGGTTCTGATGGGCTAGTATGGGCTATCCTATGGGGTCCCGACGGACTACAATTATGGATATGGTTATTGGCCCATGGTTATTATGGTAATTCAGCGAGAGTTCTATTATTTATGGGAACTCAGTATATAAGAGGATTCCTAATTCTAAGTCGGTCACTATTTATGATATTATAGCTTTAGTAGGAGAGGGGAACCCTATATTGGGAATACTTCCCCTATCTATATAAAGAGGACTCAGACCTCATTCTTCTCTCTAGTTTGATTCACATTCTATGTTTTTGAGCTCTCATATCCCACTTCTGGAGCTCTGGCATCTGTCTCAAGCACTCTCTAACTTAAGCATCGAGGGGCCTACGCCAGGGCCGTCCACCACCTTGGCTTGGGTTCTATTTTGCAGGTTGATCAGGTCGCCAGGAGCTTTCTGGATATCTAACAGTCGCTAATCACATATTCGAGGTCACTACTTTCTATTCTTGAAGCACCAATCTTTTTGGTCGCATCAACTCCAATACCATCGAGTTTTACTAAACATCTTACATTATCCAATACTTTCTGTATGATCAATATTACTAGTATATAAACATTATTTAGATCATATTGTATAAAACACAATACTAATCAAACGGAATCATACCTCCTAATAATACTGTTAAATATAGTTACATATGACGTTAAATAAGTAATTTCATACTGCTCCGCATAAAAAAAAGTAGAATCAAACTCATAATTGTTGGAAAAGTAATTTTGTTATGATTAATTTTGATGGTTAAATATTTAATACTATGCTATATTTTGAGTAGATAATTGTAGTATATTTATTTTCTCAAAACTGATTTTCAATGATTGAAAAATAAATTGTGTAACTCATCCATTTCAAAGAGAAAATGTATAAAGCCACACATTGAAAATGTAAGAAAAACTTATCACTGTATAAGTGAAGGTTAAGTTATAATGAGTATCATGTGATTAAGCCTATGCACTAGTTGTTGGTGCTTGCGACGGTGGGCTTGGGCCTAGACGTTGACTTCGAATCTTGGCAATTGACTAAGGACCTTGACCTCTTTGGGTCTTGTTCCTCTCTTGAGCTATAAGTTTTTGACCGATTCAGTTTTGTTTTTGAATTTTACAAAAAGAGAATGAGCTCGACCCAAAATGATGCTTATATCTATTTGTTTGGTCATATGAAGATGGATCATCCCATTATCTTCAACCCAACAAGGTTGTAACTTTAAACTTCATCAGAAGAATTTGAGAAGCCTCAAATCTGTGATGATGAAGGTAGTGGCTCTAGTGGGGACCTACTAATTGCAGCAGTTCTACCCTTTTCAAATTTGCTGTAGTGGGGAGTTAAACCTACTAATTGTAGCAGTTCCACCCTTTTCAAATTTACAAACCCTACATAGTCAAATCTATAAATAGACTTAAGAGTTATAAGCAAAAGAATACATTGAATCAATTCATTCTACATTTTTCTACATTAAAAGTCTCACATAATTTTTAAAGTTGTGCTCTATTTTCGCACAATTTCTAGTTTGTTGGAGTTTTTAAGTCTGGTGTGATACAGTTTCAAAGACGTTATGTTGTTGTATATTTGAGGACATTATGCATGTTCCATCAGTACTACACGGGGCGTATTTATCTTGTGTAAAAAGATATTTATCGTCAATCTAGTTCGGTTCAAGAAGGTGTTATTACTTGGTTTCATTTTGTTTTCCAGTTTTTTTGATTTTATTATTTGTAAGAATAATGGTCAGTTCAGTAGCATTTCCCTCTTTGTATTATTTATTTTATAACAATCGCAAGACAAATATTATTTTTCTACTGAACTCATGGAGAATGTCAATCAACAAGCGAAGAACACTAGCTAAACAACACGAACCCCTCAAGCAACAAACACTGGCGAAGCATTACGAACCTTTGTTAAAATTGTTGTTATTCTTGCTGTAAACGTTCATGCCGAAGAGACACTTTTCTACCAAACCACTTAGGGTTTAGCTATATATTTAAAGGAGGACCCACCTTTATTTTATGAAAATGAAGACAACCCTGACTAACTTGCTGCATATGATGCTTGGGGATAAGTTTATTACCTTTGACAAAACCATATCCTGAATGGATTGAGTAATGAACTGTAAAATGTGTATAGTAATGTGAAGACTACCAAAGAACTATGGTTTGCCTTGGAGATGAAGTATATGTCTGAAGATGCTGGAGCAAAGTAGTTCATTGCTGGGAAGTTTCTGGACTTCAAGTTGGTCGATACTCAGATTGTCATCTCATAAGTTTAGGAGTGTCAACTAATTTTGCATGATATTCATTCTTAGGGCATGTCCTTAAGTGAATCCTTCCAGGTGGCTTCTGTAATTGAGAAGTTGCCTTTGGGTTGGAAAGACTTCGAATTACCTATAACACAAGAGAAAGGATATGAAACTTGAGAGGTTGATTGTCAAGTTCAAATTGAAGAAGAAAATAAAAAAACTGAGAATAAGATAAGTCGAGGCTTGTGCTAATTTACTGGAGCAAGACAACTCCTTTAAAAGGAAAGTGCGTAATGCTCAAAACAACAAAGACAAACAAGTTTCCAAGGTTAAAAAGTTTACTAAAAATTATCATAACTGTGGAAAGCTAAACCACATGGCAAAAGATTATAAGAAGCTCCAAGAAAAAAATGGGTAGTATTGAGGACAATCGAATGCTCATCTTGTTGGTCCTGAACCAGTTGAACTGATTGACTTTGATATGTCAGCTGTGGTGTTTGAAGCCAATTTGGTTGATAACCCAAGAATGTGTTACATTGATACTGGTGCCACTCGACATGTCTGTTCTGACATAAATGTGTTTCCTAACTACACTATTTCAAAGGGTTGTAAGCTACACATGGGGAATTCATCCTCGTCGAAAGTGGATGGAATTTGAAATGTTGCTCTTAAGTTAATTTGTGGAAAAGAGCTATTGTTGAAGGAAGTATTGCATGTCCTAGACATCCGCAAGAATTTAGTATCTGGCTCATTGCTAGTTGAACATGGATTTAAGTTAGTCTTTGAGGCTACAAAATTTGGGCTAATCAAATTCGGAGAGTTCTTAGGTAGGTGTTATCTAAACAAATGATTGTTTAAATTCAATGTAATGGCTACTCATCCTGTAACTCTTCAAGTATAAATGAAATGCATCGAACTCCGTTTACTTGTTTGAGCATTCTGATTTATAGCATACTAGGTTTAGATATGTTAATCTAAATGAAATAAAAAGACATGAATCTAGATTTGTTACAAACTTGAGAATTGGTTCACAAAATTGATGTGAAATTGTATTGAAGCCAAAATAGCTAAATTTCCATTCCACACAGGGAATATGCAATGGACCTCTAGGTTTAATTCACACTGATATATCTGATCTCAAATTTATGCAAACTAGAGGTGGAAAGAAGTTTTTTATAACTTTCATTGACGATTGCACAAGGTTTTGCTACTTACATTTGTTAAGAAGAAAATATGAAACTATTAAAATTTTCAAGAGATATAAAATTGAATTAGAGAATCAACTTGACAAAATGATTAAAATAATTTGAAAAGCGATAGAGGCGGTGAAATATGTAACTCTGTATGAACAATTATGTTTCAAGTGGGGCATAATACATCAAACGACAGTGCCGTATTCACCACAATCTAATGGCATCGCCAAACGCAAAAATAGGACGCTTAAAGACATGATGAGTGTCATGTTAGTTATGTGGGTATACAATAGTATGAAATACTAATTTTTAGTACACAAATCAAGGAATCCTGAGATTTCTGAAGCTACTATGATTGAGTCAAGAAATGCGATATTTCTTGAAAATACCTTTCCGTGTAAAGATAATACATGATCTAGTTCTAACAAAAGAACGTAAGAAATGAAAAGGGGTTCAAATCCAAATAGTGGTGAACTAAAGCTTGGAAAAAGGGTAAAAACCGCAAAGTATTTTGGACTTGATTTTATCACGTACTTGTTGGATAACAAGTTAAATTCCATTAAAAAAAGCTCTATCCAGCCCTGAAGCACCACTCTGGGAATAATTTATTAATAGCGAAATGGAGTCCATACTACAAAACCACACATGGGAGTTAGTTGATCTACCACCTGGTTATAAGCCTTTAGGTTATAAGTGGATCCTGAAAATGAAACTTAAAGAAGATTGAGTGGTTGATAAGTTTAAAGCTCGTTTGATTGCCAAAGGGTTAAAAAAAAGAAAAGGTTATGATTTCTCCGATACATGCTCACCTGTTACGATTAAGGTACTTCTTGCGATTGCTACTTTGAACAATTTAGAGATTCATCAAATGGATATGAAGACTACGTTTCTGAACGGGGTATTGTAAGAAGAAATATATATGGACCAACCTTAAAGATTTGTTGCGCCTGGTGAAGAGAAAAAGGTGTTCAAAATGATTCGGTCATTGTATGGACTTAAGGAAGCTTTGTAACAATGGCATATGAAGTTTGATGAAATTATGTTGTGAAATAGGTTTAAAATTAATGGATGTGATAAATTTGTTCATGTCAATTGAACGTCAAATTCTTATGTTATTGTATGTTCATATGTAGATGCCATGTTGATCATGGCAGTAATCATGATGTGATTATGAATACTAAGAGAATATTAAAAGGATGTTTTGACATGAAAGATATAGGAGTTTCTGATGTACTTATTAGGATTTAAATTAACAAAACTTAAGATGATATTATTTTATCGCAATCTCATTACGTTGAGAAAGTGCTCAAGAAATTCAATGCATATAATTGTCCATCTAGTGGGACGCCCATTGATCTAACGATAAATTTGGTAGCTAACAAGGCTGAACTAGTTACTCATTTAAAGTATGCTCGAGTCATAGGAAGTCTAATGTACTTGACTAATTGTGCAAGACCAGAATTAGCCTATCCCATGTATAAACTGAGTAGGTACACAAGCAATCCTAACCATGAGCATTGGAAGGCATTGAAAAGTGTATTGATGTAGTTGAAATACATAATAGACTATAAGTTATACTATTTAAGATACCCAACCATACTTGAATGATATTGTAATGCTTGTTGTATTTCCGATTCACACTCAACTAGTGGATATATCTTAAGTATTGGAGGTGGGGCAGTTTCGCGGAGGTCTATGAAACAAACTTGCACATCTTGATCCACCATGAAATTCGAGTTTATAGCTTTAGATAAAGCTGGTGAAGAAGCAAAATGGCTTCGTAACTTCTTGAAAGATATTCCATGTTGGAGTAAGCCTATGCCACCTGTATTGATAGATTAAGATAGCCAAACATCTATTAGAAACAGCTTTCTAAGGCTTTTAATTAAAGGCGGTTCTCAGAAAACCACCTTAAAAATACTTTTAACGGTAGTTCTGGCAAAAACCGCCGTTAAAAAGTTTTTTTTACGGCGATTCCCTTAAAACTGACGTTAAAATTGGCTATCAGCTGATTTTAACGGCGGCTTTAAATGAACCGGCGTAAAAGTGACACATTTTACGGCGGTTAATGAAAAACCGCCTTAAAAACTAAGCTAATCCACGACGTTTTTTTATGAACCGCCGTAAAATGTACATATTCTACGACGTTTTATAAAAACAGTCATTAAACGTACATATTTTACGGTGGTTAATGAAAAACCGCCTTAAAAGCTAAGCTAATCCACGGCAGTTTTTTATGAAACGCCGTAAAATGTACATATTCTACGGCGTTTTATAAAAACAACCGTTAAATGTAACTTTTTCACGACGGTTATTGTAGAACCGCCGTAGAATGTATTAATTAAATTTTTTTTTTAGTACACGCTGGCTGTTATTCCCCAAACACGCATAACCCTATCCACACTTAGCCATTTTATGCATTTTTTCCCCCAAATTGCATTGAACAAGAACACAACCATTTCTATCCATTTTTTCTTCAAATTTGCTATGAACAAGAAGCATTCCCAAATATGAAGCATTCTCAGAATAAAATGAATTCATTACCAAATCTTATCCCTGAAATTTCATAATCATTTTATCCCCAAAATACGCTCAGAAGCATTCAAGAAGAATGTTCGGCCATCAACGATTCCAACCCGTAGCGGCGCGCTGTTGCTTCTCTCCTGTCTCCGTCAGAGTCATCCCCGTTTTCGTCTCCAAAAGTGTAACTCAGCCTCGTTTAAGCTTCCATTTTTGATTTTCTTCTCAATTAGTGATTAATTTTAGGGATTTGGAAATTGATATTGGTTTTTAATTAGGGCTTTTGGACTTGATCTCAATTGTGAATGTGAATAGCTGGGAGATCTATTTTCATGGTCAAATTACTAATTTCATGTCACTCGTCTATTCCATGTTCTCCTTTATTTATTTATTTATTAATTTTTTGTGTGTGAAAATTTCCTTTAAATTATGGCCACTTGTGTTGTAAATAACAAAACATTGAGCTTGTGACTCGCACATTATACATTCGTCAATTACCAGTTTAAGGTATGTTTATAATTTTTTTGGGGAAATTTATTCGGAATATATGTCTAAAAAAAATCATATAGAGTCACAGTATGCAAACATTCCTCTTCCTTAAACATGCCGGTTGAGTTAGTAAGCTGAGTTGGTGCATTATATACATCTTGCAGCCATGACGGTTTGTATAACTGAGACGAGAATTTAAACGCTTGACCAAAATATTAAATAATAAAACCCAAAAATAGAGGCTCAGTAAAAAAGAAAAACACTTCACATTGTTGGCCTCTTTCTAAATCCAGTCCTCGATAATTCGGTATAGATTAGTTCATTCCAAGTGTCGGTCACGCCAGGTAGGCATCAGTGGCTACAATCCTGTGGGGCGTCGGCCGGTGTACTCGGTTCGCGGTTGCTCGGATGTCCGTCTTTTCTAAATTCTGTCAAATACATTACGTTTATAAGCTGGACTGTTTTCATTGCGCTTCTTTTAATTTCTTTGACCACCTTGTTAATAATGATATTATTTCGCGGTTCAGGCTCCATTTTTGAGTATATATATTAAAAGTAATATCAAACAAGAGATTTTGGGTTCGGATTCAAGGTCACCTAGTTGTTCATTTTTCGGATCGAATGTTATAAATTTGCTGCATTTGTTGTGTAATTTTATCACATGTGGCCTATTGGGAACTTGTTGTTGTTTGCCGTGGATTTGAGTCGTTGATCAGGAAAGAAATATTCTGGGTATTTTTAAATAATGAGAAAAGAATTGATGTTTCTTTTTGGTTGGTTCTGTTATGGAGATAATTTTTCCTCTTGTAGTAATTTTTGTCGTTGTTTTAATAATTGCTTGATTGATCATCATCAGCTTTAACTATGTCAACTGCTCTTTCTGTTTTGGGTTAATTAGAAAAACCACCCTTAAGGTTTAGCTTAATCACAAACAAATCCATTTATATTTCGAAATTACAAAATACCGTATTGCTTTTGGTTTCTCTCTCTCTCTAGTACAATATATATATATTATATAGAGAGAGGGGATTTAGTTTTTTTGATCCCCTAGCATTATTTAAATGGTCCTCCGACCCTCTTGAACCCTCGTACCAAAGCACCCTCCAAATTTTAGAACAAACAGATATTGATATCCCGATTTAAGAATACTTGTTGTTCAAATTTTAGAACAAACAGAATATTGATATTCCGATTTTGAGAATGCTTGTCTGAACAACGCTAATTAGCATTCGTTGTGGTTTAGAATTATGATATTCAAAATTATGCGAATAGTAAAAATTAATATTTTTTCTTTGGTAAAAAGACCGTAGCCGTCAGATTAGGCTTAAGATCTCACACATTGACATGAGAAAATATTGGCAAGTTTGGGGTATGGTTCAATCTACTTTTTATTTATTCCCATTCTTCAACCCCCTTGAACCCTCGTACTAAGCACCCGCCGAATTTTAGAACAAATAGATATTGGATATCCGGATTTGAGAATGCTTGGTCTGAACAATGTTAATTAGAATTCGTTGAGGTTTTAGAATTATGATATTCAAAATTATACGAATAGTAAAATTAATATTTTTTCTTGGGTAAAAAAATCGTAGCCTTCAGATCAGACTAAAGATCTCACATATTGGACATGAAAAAATACTGACAAGTTGGGGGTAGGACAGGGATAAATTGTCACAGTTCGCCTGGGAGTGCATGCTATGCTTTTATGTAGTTGCATTCTAATCTAATCTCTATCTTCTTTAATTATTTAAACACAAGGATATTAAGGTCATTTGATACCTATAATTATAACATCACTCGTATTTTTTTAATCTGCATGAATGGCCAATTGGCGACAGATAGAATAGGATGAAGTACTAAATTATAACATAAAATGTTTAAAATAAAAATCAAGGTAACATAAATTTATTCTCTTAATTCTTAAAATTAATCTTTGCGAAATTGATATTGGTTTTTAATTAGGGCTTTCGGACTTGATCTCAATTGTAAATTTGAATAGCTGGGAGCTCTATTTTCATGGTCAAATTACTAATTTCATGTCACTCGTCCATACCAGGTTCTCGTTTATTTATTTATTTATTTATTAATTTTATGTGTGTGAAAATTTCCTTTAAATTATGGCCACTTGTGTTGTAAAAAACAAAACATTGAGCTTGTGACTCGCACATTATACATTCGTCAATTACCAGTTTAAGGTATGTTTATAATTTTTTTAGGGAAATTTATTCGGAATATATGTCTAAAAAAAATCATATAGAGTCACAGTATGCAAACATTCCTCTTCCTTAAAGATGCCGGTTGAGTTAGTAAGCTGAGTTGGTGCATTATATACATCTTGCAGCCATGATGGTTTGTATAATTGAGACGAGAATTTAAACGCTTGACCAAAATATTAAATAATAAAACCCAAAAAGAGAGGCTCAGTAAAAAAGAAAAACACTTCACATTGTTGGCCTCTTTCTAAATCCAGTCCTCGATAATTCGGTATAGATTAGTTCATTCCAAGTGTCGGTCATGCCAGGTAGGCATCAGTGGCTACAATCCTGTGGGGCGTCGGCCGGTGTACTCGGTTCGCGGTTTCTCGGATGTCCGTCTTTTCTAAATTCTGTCAAATACATTACGTTTATAAGTTGGACTGTTTTCATTGCGCTTCTTTTAATTTCTTTGACCACCTTGTTAATAATGATATTATTTCGCGGTTCAGGCTCCATTTTTGAGTATATATATTAAAAGTAATATCAAACAAGAGATTTTGGATTCGGATTCAAGGTCACCTAGTTGTTCATTTTTCAGATCGAATGTTATAAATTTGCTGCATTTGTTGTGTAATTTTATCACATGTGGCCTATTGGGAACTTCTTGTTGTTTGCCATGGATTTGAGTCGTTGATCAGGAAAGAAATAGTCTGGGTATTTTTAAATAATGAGAAAAGAATTGATGTTTCTTTTTGGTTGGTTCTGTTATGGAGATAATTTTTCCTCTTGTAGTAATTTTTGTCGTTATTTTAATAATTGCTTGATTGATCATCATCAGCTTTAACTATGTCAACTGCTCTTTCTGTTTTGGGTTAATTAGAAAAACCACCCTTAAGGTTTAGCTTAATCACAAACAAATCCATTTATATTTCGAAATTACAAAATACCGTATTGCTTTTGGTTTCTCTCTCTCTCTAGTACAATATATATATATATATAGAGAGAGGGGATTTAGTTTTGATCCCCTAGCATTATTTAAATGGTCCTCGACCCTCTTGAACCCTCGTACCAAGCACCCTCCAAATTTTAGAACAAACAGATATTGATATCCCGATTTAAGAATACTTGTTGTTCAAATTTTAGAACAAACAGATATTGATATTCCGATTTGAGAATGCTTGTCTGAACAACGCTAATTAGCATTCGTTGTGGTTTAGAATTATGATATTCAAAATTATGCGAATAGTAAAATTAATATTTTTTCTTTGGTAAAAAGACCGTAGCCGTCAGATTAGGCTTAAGATCTCACACATTGACATGAGAAAATATTGGCAAGTTTGGGGTATGGTTCAATCTACTTTTTATTTATTCCCATTCTCAACCCCCTTGAACCCTCGTACTAAGCACCCGCCGAATTTTAGAACAAATAGATATTGATATCCGGATTTGAGAATGCTTGTCTGAACAATGTTAATTAGAATTCGTTGAGGTTTAGAATTATGATATTCAAAATTATACGAATAGTAAAATTAATATTTTTTCTTGGGTAAAAAAATCGTAGCCTTCAGATCAGACTAAAGATCTCACATATTGACATGAAAAAATACTGACAAGTTGGGGGTAGGACAGGATAATGTCACAGTTCGCCTGGGAGTGCATGCTATGCTTTTATGTAGTTGCATTCTAATCTAATCTCTATCTTCTTTTAATTATTTAAACACAAGGATATTAAGGTCATTTGATACCTATAATTATAACATCACTCGTATTTTTTAATCTGCATGAATGGCCAATTGCGACAGATAGAATAGGATGAAGTACTAATTATAACATAAATGTTTAAAAATAAAAATCAAGGTAACATAAATTTATTCTCTTAATTCTTAAAATTAATCTTTGCAACTTACATTTCCAAATAATGAGAGTTCGAAATACTTCGTCTCCTTTTTATTTAATTCTAGTGTGCAAAAAGTTGATGTTATAACTAATTCTACAACATCAATTATATGTAATTTATTGTTTTAGGTTTAGTAAATTTGAGGGCTACGAATTTTAACGAGTCCATCTAGAATTGAAAGTTTTTACTCATAACTAGATAACATTTATAAGAAAATTTACGTTTCAAATGTCTTTCAATATCACGTTATGTTTATAAAAATCGTAATTTTAGAGGTTCTTGATGTTGTTTACATTTCAAGTAAATGAATTTTGACGAACCTATATTACTTAACTGGGTTACGAGCGTTGTAGAAGCTGGAGTTGATTTTAATTAGATAAAAACCCAAATAACGCTTTCTATGCTCTAATTTACAAATATATAGTAAATATTCAAATAAAAATGGATCAACATTAGAGCTGTTGAACCGGTTTAGGTTAACCAATTAACCGTCGGTTACTAACCGGTTGACCGGTTACGGTAAAACATTGATCGGTAGTTTCGGTTATCACCGTAACTGTCAACCGGCCGGCGGCGGTTAGGTTATGGTTAACCTGACCGGCTAACTATAACCGCTGATTAATCAACCTTTTAAAAAAAAAATCATGCGGTTTAACCACTGGTTAAACCGCCCCGGTTAATAGCCCTTTGAAATCAACGACTAAGATCAACTAGCCGTTGAAAATCAACGACTGAAATTTAATAACAAAAACTAGCCGTTGACGGTTAACCGTGATTAACCGGTTTAACTACCGGTTAACCGGTTAACGATTAGTTTTTCAATTTATTTTTGTTTAGTTTTTTTAATACATTTTGACACCTATAAATACCCTATTCTACAACACCAATCCTCACATCAATTCATCTCTACTATTCTTCTTCTTCTCTATATTTTCAAGCTTCAAGTCAAGTTGCTAATTCGTGCAAAAAATAATATCAATAATATTCTTATTCTTCTCAATCTCGTGTTACTTAATTCTCTTTTATAATATCACTATGGCAAGCTCTTCTCGTAATGTTAATACTAATACTCCAATCTCTTCTCATCGAGGTCGAGGTCGAGGATCTCGACGAGAATCTTCGGCCGTTGTCGGAGATTATGAGATGACGGTGGAAGAAGTTGAAAAGCTATATAATCAAATCAACTTCGACGAGCAAAATCATACCGATTTTGAAGAGGATTTACCTAGCTCCGACAAATCCGAACCGCCGGCCACCGTCAATTTGGATGGAGATGAAGAGGGAGCGGGTGATATGCCACCGCCTCAATCGAAATCAAGGGAATATAAATCCCCCATCTTCCGATTTCATTTTACAAAAACGACGGTGAACGGAGAATCTCGAGCGCAATGCAATTATTGCACGACTCATTACGCCTTTGGTTCTAAAAATAATAGAGGTTACGGGTCGCTCAAATACCACTTGTAGAAGAAGCATACAGATAAATATGACATGGAAAGATCTAAAACACAACTAAACTTCTCATCTTCATCTACCGCCGGCGTCGGGATCGGCGGCCAAGGTACGAGTTCTAATAGTTTATTTCAATATACCGAAAGTGGTCATAGAAGTTTTCTTGCAAAATTTGTTTCCGTTATGGGTCTTCCTTTAATCATGCACATAGTAAATATTATGAAGATTATACTAGGGGTGCATTTAATCCATCCAGCACTAGTATTCCACGAAATAAATTGACTCGCGATATTGAAAAAATGGCTGGTGAGTATAAGTTGAATTTGATTTAAATATTTGATAGTTTTCCTGAAAGTGTCTCTATATGTTCGGATATTTGGACGGATTGCTATCATAATCATAATTATATGGGAATTACTTGTCATTGGATTGATCATTCTTGGAATTTTCAAATACGTTTAATTTCATATAGGGAGTTTGATAGTCCGCATACCGCGATGAATATTTCGCGCAAAATAGCCAATGTTTTGTCCGAATATCATTTAGGTAACAAAAAATTTTCAATTTCATTTGATACTGCCACTGCTAATACGGATAGTTTGGATTTGTCAAAAAACTTTTGGGTAAAAAATTATATGCATCATGTACTATACGCGCTTTTTGAGTTTTCATCCTAACGTTTTTGTAATTTAATGCATCTTGTACTATACAAAATTTTGAAAGTGCATCCTCTACTATAAAAAATTTAGAAAAAACAAATATACAAAAATAATTTTATTATTTATTTTTGGTGAGACTAGTTGAGAAAATATGTCAGAACTAGTTTTATTAAATAAATAAAATTTATTATTTATTAAATAATAAATTCGGTGAGTTTGCATATTTAATAAAATTTGCCGGAACTAGTTTTGAATAAATAATAAATTCGCCGGAACTTACCTAAAGTATACGGGTTTGAAAATATGCAACCTCACTCGCGAGATTAGGTGAGTTCCGACGAGTTGGGGCAAGTTGGCTGGTCGGAGGATGTACTTTAAGAATTTTGTGAAGTACATGATGCATTAAAATACAAAAGAATGTTAGGATGCAAACCCAAAAAACGCGTATAGTACAAGATGGTTACAATCTTTTTCCCAAAACTTTTTGTCAACCCACTATTGGCGGAAATTTTTTTCATGTTAGATGCATTTGTCATATTTTGAATTTATTTGTTCAAGATCGTTTAAATAATTTTAAATCTGAAATTGCTCCGATTAGGAGTGCAATATATCATCTACGTAAACACGATTCGGTTCAAAAAAAATGGCGAAAATTTTGCCGAACCAATGTTTTGCATCCAAAGATTTTTTCAATTTATGTGTCAAATCGTTGGAACTCTACTTATATATTGCTTAATGATTCTTTAGAGATGCATTGTGTGCATTTTTTTTGGTAATCAAGGTGTCAATTTCGTTTTGTTTTCGCATATGTGGTATGATTGTTATAATATGATGTCCCTTTAAAAAACTTTTAACGAAGTCACCGTGACTTTATCCGGTGTTTATTATCCTACTTCCACACTACTTGTTGATCAATGTATTCAAATTGTACTTGTTAGTACTTCTTTACTCGATTCGCTTGAATTAGGTGAATGTATTGCTAATATGTTGAGTAAATGAGTCAAGTATTTTTTGTACATTCTCGATATTATCTTGATTGCAAAAATTTTAGATTCGGATTATCGGTAAAGGGTTTAGAGAATTTAATTAAAGTTTATTATGATGCATTAGAACCTTTTTTACAAACTTCAAATATTGAAATTCCTAACGCTTATACTGTTGCTCACCAAGCACAACAATCTTTAGTACATATGTTTAATGATTACAATCAATCTAGTGATGTTAATGTGTCCACTTCCCCCACCACTACTAATATAAGACCCAACGACCCTCGACAGGCTATAGCCCCATATACTAGGTTGATTGAGGATACTACGAGAAAATGGAAAAGGGTTAGTCGATAAATGGAATTAGATAGCTATATAGGGGATTTTGAACTGAGTTCGGTCCTAAAAGAGCCCGATGCTACTACTAACGATCTTGTGTAGTTTTGGTCGAAAATGGCCAATATTTTTCCTACACTCTCTAGGATTGCCAAGGAGGTTTTCACCGTTCCTGTTTTGACAGTTTCTATTGAACATACCTTCAGCACGGGAGGCTTTGTGTTAGATAATCGCTGGTCTATCTTATTACCCAAAAATTGTGAAAACCAAATGTTGATGAACGATTGGGTGAAAGCCAAAAAACGAGAACAAGAAATATAATTCGATGAAGGTGAAGAGAGCGACTATTACAATATCACTTCGGGAAGCAACGACAACAACGAATAGGTAAGTAGGTAACTGAGGTATGTATAAGAACTAAGTGGACTTTGATTCCTCTACGAGGATAAGTAGGCAAGTTAATTCTAATAGGGGAGTTTATTTTTTTTTGCCCCCCAATGTATGCGATTTTTTACACATTGCCTCCCGAAGTATTTTTTATCCACTTTGCTCCCTAATGTACAATAAATCTCGACGTAGCCCCCTAAACTTTATTTCTGACGAAATATTCCTTCTAAATTCCATGGACGGGCAGTTGGGGGGCAAAGTGCAAGAATTTTATAGTTTGGAGGGTAAGGTGCGAAAGATCTTAAAGTTTGGGGGGACAAATTAGAATAATATAAATATTGAGTTTTTGTCTTAAAATTTCATATTGGGGCGATGTGTAAAAAACCACATACATTGGGGAGCAATTTTTTTTCCCATTCTAATATTAAAAGTTAAAATTTAATTTTAATTTCTAATATTAGAATTAAAATCAAGAAAATATAAAACGAATAACACAAATATTACGAATTTTAACTTCTAATATTAGAATTAAAATGAAAATATTAAAATTTCCTATTTCTAACAATTGATATCTAACTCTAAACTTGGTGATCAATCTAAATTAGAAATTATAAAAATATGACAAGAAAATATAATAACACAAATAATTTCATATGAAAAATGAATAAATATTACGATAATTAATTAGAATATAGTCAATCGACAACCGGGTTTCAACATCACAATGACCAGAATTAATTTACTCACACATGGTGTTCATAAAATTAAAAAATAAAAAATAAATAAGAAAACATTAGTCCTTTATGAATAGGAGAAAGAGAAGCCACGAGAAAATTTGCCACTGCTTGTAATTATTTCCAATTGCTCCCAAGAAGTCAAAAATTGTGGCTCCTTGTTGTTGTCTTCTAAAAGTAATAACTTGTGCTGCCACTAATCCATTTGTCAAGTCCTTCCTTTCGTCTTCAAATCTCCCCCAATGGTAAGGTTTCTGCTTGCAGTTGTCTCAAATCTTCCCAAGTAATCCAAATCTGGTCGCATCTATCATATATATATATATATAAGGGAGATCAGCCACCTTACCTAGGCCCAAGAAAAGGTAAGGACCTTGGCCTGCTGTCTATTACCGGGTGACCTAATAACAGTCACGTGTCACGAAAATCAATACACGAGCCACACAACGATCATCGTCGTACCAATCGAGCAATAAAATACTACAAAATAAAAAAAAAAACGCAATTAGTGTTCATCCATCCATAAGAATATTTACACGAGAAATAAATATATATATGACAATATGAAGTGCATAAAAGTATATTTATAAACCATTAATTACTGAACAATTATTATTATTATATTATTTATATTAATATTATTATTTTAATATGTGTAACCTTGTAATTGAATATTTAGGGTTGTATTATTTGATAATTTGTATAATTACTAGGATTATTTGACATTTTTTCTTCTTATGGTGTATTTGACAATTGTCACATTATATTAATCTAGACTTTTGGAAAAAAAAAGAAAATCATAAAAATATCATAATTTATTTGTTTGTTATTAGTTTTAAATAAGGAAATATATCAAATTAATCGTCGTTTTGAGATACGCATTTTATTTATTAAAACATAAAAAATGGTCGTGCTATTTTAATACATTAACAATGCTTTTGTTATATACCATCAGAGCAGTGCTTAAATTATATAATCATAGTCATTTTATTATATACAAGTAGTGCTTTTATTATATATCCTATGATCATATTATAAAAGAATTGAAATACCACTATGATTATATAATAAAACCACTGATGGTATATAATAAGAGCAATAGTATTATATATTTAATACACTGGTATGCTGATATATAATAAAAGCATCGTTAATATATAAAATTAGCACTACCATTTACTTAAATTTAAGGAAAAAAATTTTGTTGCCCCCCAAACTATTTCGATTTTCACATTTTACCATACGAACTTTTTTTTGGGATAAACCACCATCTGAACTATGCGTTTTTTTACAACTTACCCCCCGAAACCTGAATTTTGGTGGTTTTGGATACCAAATCCATTTTGTTAAGGGTACTTCGATCATATCACTCCTTATTTCTAATCCTCCCCCCTTTCTCCGCCCTAATCTACCATTTCTACAATGATAACGATGCGGCGGACCTCCTCTCCATGGTGAAGAAGATCAGCAACGACAGTTCGTGGCTGAGAAAGATGGTGGCGATGCGGTGCTGGGTGCTTCGATTTTCCGGTCGCGGCTTAAAAACAGCGACGATGGGGTGGTTCTCCGATGAAGACATCATGCAGCGGCGGCAGGCGATAAACTTTCTCAAATGGCGATTGGACGCAGGCGACAACAAAATCTCCTCTCCTCCGACTCGTAGACGATGGCCTGAAGATTGGGATTTGGCGGCAGCGGCCCGATGGCGAGCAGCGGTTCATGAGAAAAATAGTAATAATATTTTTATAATTTTTTTCTTTTCAATTTTTTTTGGTGTAAAAATTAGCCAAAATTAGTCCATTAATTTTTTAAAAAATTTATCAGTTGAAAGGTATCAAAAAACCCTAACATACCTGATTTGGTATCCAAACCCACCAAAATTCTGGTTTCAAGGGGTAAGTTGCAAAAACGCATAGTTCAGATGGTGGTTTGTCCCAAAAAAAAGTTCGTATGATAAACTGTAAAAATCAAAATAGTCTGGGGGGCAAAATGTTTTTTCCCTTAAGTTAAATAACAATTGCAAAGAAAAACAATTATTTGTTACTATTAGTGCAAAAGATTAGTTGGCTATGTGCTTACAACTAGAAGGCAAATCAGGTTATCTTGTCGCACTATCATGTTTTCCTATTTTAGTCTTTTTCGATCATAAATGTAATAATAAGTGTAAATCTAAATAAATTTATAATTTCGTATTTTTTGTGTCATGTTCGTGTCATATTACTTCGTGTCATTCCTTATCATGTCTTTGTCTCTTGAATCTTATTTTTTATTCATTTTGTGTCACATGGACGGACCTAGGGGTGAACTACAAAAGAAAACAAAAAATTCAGAAAATGCCATTGAAAAAAGGACTGTCGGCATATACCAATGGCCTTGTCAATGCCAATGGGCTACCAACACGTGTAGGTCATCAACGCCCACCCTGTCGGCAGCGCCAAACGTAAGCATCATAAATTAACAACTGATATGCTGACGGGTAACAGACGATCCCAAATACTAACGAGTGGGGTCCAACGACAGTATCATAATTTGTAAACTTGCTGACGGCGTTTGCCCGTCGGCATAATAATAATAATAATAATAATAATAATAATAATAACGCGCTGACGGCTCCAACGACCATCATCAAAAACCTTACTTAGAATCTCTCAAAAACAATTGGACAAAATATAAGCAACAAACAATAGACAAACGAGAGGCGCGAAAGGAAGAATGAGAAACAAGACCCAAAACCACCATCACCACTGCTCCGACCACCACCTCAACGCCCCACCACCACCACCGCAATGTCCTGCCACCACACTGCAGCAAGGTCCAAATGACCACCACCACCACCAATCGGACGCCAGCCACCACCAGCGTATGCTACCACAAGCACCACTGGCGACCATTCTTTTTTTTTATCAAATGTTAATTGTTTAGATATATAATTGTAAATTTACTTCATAAAGTATGACTATTGGTGGGCTTAATTAGCAATTGATTCAAAAATTAAGGTCAAGTTTTAATTGTTTAAAATTTAAATTAGGGTTTAGATAATTGGTGTTTCATTGTAAGTAATTGGATACTTTAAGTTATTTTAGATAACTGAGGTTAGTTTTGGTTTCAATTAACAACTATTTCAAAAATTATTTTTATATGGGTTGATTTGAATTTTTTCAAAAAGTAGTGTTCGTTTAGGGTTTAATTAGCAAATATACCAAAAATTTGGTTTAGTTTAAGGTATACAACAATTATTTAAAAAGTTAGGTTTGAGTTGTTATTATTTAGATAATTGAGGTTGGTTTCAAAAATTATGATTAATTTTGAATTTATTTTGTAATTATTTGAAATATTAGTGTTAAATATAATTATTTAGATAATTGGGGTTAATTTAAAAAAATAGGGTTAATTTAGGGTTTCATTAGGAAATATCTCAAAATATTAAGTTTTATTGTAATTATTTAGATAATTAGGGTACATAAATATTCGGGAGATTAGGATTCATTTAGAGGTTGATTCGTAATAATACCGAAATTTAAAGGTTACTGATTAACGTAGATTTGTCCTTATTTTATTAGTATTTTAGTTCGTTTTTATATTTATTTTTGGTATAAGTTGGATGATTTAAGCGTAATTCCGTATTTTTATAGTTTAGCTTATTTTACCGTATTTTGATCATAATTGATGCAAATAGGTGATATTATGTTGTTTTTGTTGGGATTTGATGGTGCCGTCGCGCAGTGGAAAACAAAAATTTTTAAATAAAAGGAATTTGAATCAAATTCAATTGACGACGACCCATTTTAATTTCAATTAATTCAAACAATGTTTTAAGTTGCTTTACAAATGAAACAATTTGATTTCCACAAAATCAAACGAGCATGATAAGTAACCATTTAATATATTAATCACATATATATAACAATTATATATATATTAACATATTAATCAGATTTATAATTATATATAATATACTCATATCACATACACACATATATAATATATGTATATTCAGCATACTATATTAACTATATTTATATATATATATATATATAGTATATATATATATATATATATATATATATATATATATATATATATATATATATATATATATATATATATATTATACACTAGCATGCATGCATTAACAATTATATATGTTATATATCAGCATGCATGCATCTTATATTATATATGTATATATCATATACAGCACACATAATATATCTATGTATATATATCACATACACAACACACATGATATCACATATATATATATATCTTCCAAGATCAGCCATGTACCTCACAACGGAAGAGGAGCGATGCGGCTGGAGCTCCGGCGAGGAAGCGGCAGGCGGCTACGGCGAGTTGCGGGCGCGCTGGCAGCGATGGTGCGGGGTTCGGAATGGAACAGCAGCAGGCGGTCGTCGGATGAGGCAACGACGGCTTGGTTGCAGCCGTGCGGAGACTACAGGTAGGTGCGGCGCGGCGTTCGGAATGGCACAGCAACAGGCGGCTCGACTGCGGCAGCTGCTCGGGGAGCAGCGAGGCGGCTGGAGAACTCCGGCACGGGGACGGCAGTGATGGCACGGCGTTGGTGAGACGTCCACGACAGCGGCGGTCCGGCGGTTGCGATGCGGCGCGATGTATCTCCGACGAATTGGTGTCACACACCGTATGTCCTGACGTCCTTACGACGGAGCACTAGATCCGACAAGGGATTGAAAACGACGAAAGAAAAAATAAGGACCGAACATTTCGGTGCGACGGCGGCCGGCGGCAAGCAGCGGCGGCTGGAGGTGGACGGCTGGGAGAAGGTTTTCGGTGGCTAGGGTTCAAACCTTTTTTTTTTCCGAAAAGAATTTCGTGTGCCGCTGTGAACAAATTCACTACCTTCTTCTTTTTATTATTTATTTATTTTTTTTAAAACACAAGCCCAACTAAATGGGTTCAAAGTGGAATGGCCCAATTAAAAAAAAACAAAAACAAGCCTTTAAATTTAAAATAGCACCGGCCCAATAACTTTAAAAGGCTTATTGGGCCGACCCAATTTTAAATCAAAAACCCCATTGGAATTAAATCATTTCTCACAAACGATAACTGCGAAAAATATAACAATTATATTTTCGCGTCCAGAATAACTTTCTCGTATTTTTCTCAATTCATAATCACAATTATGAACCTTAGATTCAATCATATTGACATCTAACTATGCTAAAATTAAGAATTAATTTCTAGCTATCGTTTTCAATAATCAGGAAACACGTGGTGTGACCCTCAATGGTTCAGGTGTAAGCTAGCCGTGGGTTCACAACACATTGTGATTCGAACAACACATTGTTCTTATATGAAATCGTCTCTTAGAGTCCCTGATTAAATAAAACACATTCTACTTAATCACTGGTCAAACCAGAACCCAACGAATTATGAGAGGCGCCTAGCAACAACGCATCACAATTCCCTAGATACAAATGAAGTGCCTGCAAGAACCTTGTGATATAACTTATATGTACAGTACGATCCTTTCGCGATCTATGTCCCGATTGAACAAGAGGTATTGGTTCATCGAGACCTCTTTCTAGTTCAATAACTGTGTGTACGTTCTAGGTTCAAGATAATCCGTTCGTGTGTGACTTAGAGAAACACATTTCTGTAAACACCCCACTATTAGCTCTGGCCAGAGACTCCAAGGATTTATCAACCATCAGAACACACAGGACATCCATGACTTATCATGCGTCCGAATCCCCTACTACCATGCACAGACTTCCCACTAGATTCCCGACTATGTGAACGTTGCCCCTTTTGTTTGGCCTCCATAGAGACACAGAGACAAGTCACAACATAGCCTGTCCTCTAGTGAAGTCACGGTGAGGTCTGGGTATTAAGGATTAATGTTGTACGCTATACCATAGAAATCATCTACTCGATGAGTGGGAACCACTTAGAGATTTCTAGGCGAGGGAGTTCAGTGAACTCATCCTATGAGCACCTACTTATGTATGTCGATGTCCAGACACTGTGACCGATGAGACGCGGTCCACATACATTAAGTACTAGTCTTTATGGTAAAAGGCCTGTATCCTCATTTTGGCGTAACCCTTTGACTAGGAACAAGTTCGACGAGTTACATTACGTGCTGGATTATCTCACAGTTCTGTTAGACCAATCCACCGTAATAAAATAACTTCATCAGGACCATACCTATGTAACTAGCATGGGATAAAAGATATGGAATGCCAACATGTATAAGAGATATTATTACGAATAAAAAACCGATTGTATTATAAGAGAATGGTCAGACCACATCCACAAGTTGACTTGTTGGTCACCTTATTCTAACAGTTTTTCACCTTACAGCTAAGTAACCGGAAGAGTTCAGCGCGTAATAGACGGAGTTCAATGTTCAAGAATAGGAGAACGAGCTTTCCGGTGAACGAGTAGCATAAAGAACGAGAAACTGAGACAGACGCTCTGTCGCATCGATCGATGCGAGCGTCGATGCTCCGTCGACGCGAGGCATGATCCGCGACGATCGACGCACAGCCGACGTAACCTTCTGAAGCGTCGATCCTAGACGCGTCGGTCGATGCAGCGCCGATGTGACTTTCTGAAGCGTCGATTCAAGACCGCGTCAGTCGATGCACCTGCCCAGTCAACGCCGAGCACCCAGGCAGCATCGACGCCGAGCGCCAGCACACGTCGGTCGACACACCATCGACGTGGCTGCCCAGATTTGCGATTTTAGGGTTTCTTGTGCGCCAAGACTTGTTATATCTATAAATACCCTTCATATTTCGGATTTTTGGGAGAGACACGACTATCTTAGGTTATTTTAGCTTAGAATAAACATATTTTCACATCTTATAACAATATTCGAAGACTGAGATCAAGGATCAAAGAACAACGAGTCCGAGACACCAAATTCACGTTCGGGATCCAACCTTCGCCCAAGATCAACGTTCAACTTCGGAATAACTGGAGATTTTCATCGCTTTTATTAATTCCAATAAGTATTCTGAACTCTTAGTTAATTTCGTAGTTAATTTCCTAGTTAATTACTTAGTCAAATTCTTAGTTAATTCTAGAACTAGTTTAATTAGTTTAATCGTTTCATGTTTGGATATTGGATTTATTTAGTTTATTTATGCGAGTTGATTTATGCTTAATTATTCGTTCTTAGATTCATATGATACGATTGCTTCATGTTAGTTTCTTATATTCATGTTCTTAGATTCGTTAATTAGATCTTAGTAGCGTTTGATTGATAATTTAATAATTACTCGTAGTTGATAATATAGTTTAGAATAATTAGTTTAATTATCCTTAGTTTAATTACTGCTTTAGTTTATAATGATCAATTCAAAATCTTTTAAAACCCCAAATGTATATGTATTTTATTTTAGTTAGCAAATTGAGAAAAACGTCCTAAAGACCGAACAATTGTTTCCTCGAGAGATACGACTCGAGTCATACTCATCACCCTACAAGTTCCTCGTACTCTTGCGAGCAAACTTACGTGCTTTAATTTTAATATCTATAATTAGGGTGCACAAAAGTTTGAATCAAAATTTTGGCGCCGTTGTCGGGGAACGCAACGAGTAGGAATATAGGATGTTTTTTGTTTTAAGTTATTAGTATCTTTTTATTTACTTTTTTCCGCACTTGGTCTTGCCATTTGGTACGTTGATGTGTTGTTGAGTTTATGCAAGGAAGGCGATCACTTCAACGCGACCTTGCACCTTTCATTGACATCATCCACCGTTCAAATCCACCGAGACCAAGACATATTTTTATTTCCGATAACGATTCTTCAGAAACGACTGATTTTGTTTGCGACCAAGTTTCCGACACGATGTTTGGAGCACAATCGATTCGAAGCAATGATTCCCCACCAAGATCACCTCCACGGCCCGTTCGAAATGGGTATGGGAGTGAACCAATCATTTCGCAAGGACAACCGCAACCCCGAGCCTATTGGGTAATTATTAGCAAAACGTGGAGAATGCGAGACAAGATGCGGGGAGAAACGAAGGAGTGAATCAGCAGCACAACGTAGTCAATCACCAACCCAACATGGCAAATATTAGGCAAAACAAAGAAATGAACGACAATGTCATGCGTCAACGCAACATCGAGAACGCGGCATTTAGTAATGAGAATCTTCTGTAGCGTAACACATATGCTAACAATCAGAGGCACGTGAACGCTTTGTTGGCAAATCAAGATTATGGTTACGAGCAAAACAATTTCAGAAGAAGATACGAGCACGAGAACCATTACGCATATGACGACCACCACTACGAGAGAGCTAATGACCGAGTTAGGGAACCAAGGCGAGATCGATCACCTAGACAGCGCGATTTGGCACGACCAAAGGTTGTACCTTTTAGATCGGCAATTGTTCTTGGACCCACCACAAGAGAAGTAGATATCAAACCGCACCAACTAAATCTACTCCCAACTTTCCACGGAGGTGCTCATGAAGACCCTCTGGCATTTTTGAACTATTTCGTTGATGAGGTTGGAAGATTCGTGGTTCACGGACTCAACCAAGAGGAGGTGCAAATGATTTGCTTCCCGTATAGCATGAAGGACAAGGCGAAGTCATGGCTACTCTCCCTAGAGCCTGGTTCGTTGACTGGCTGGGATATGATCAGCGAGAAAATTTTAAATCAGTACTATTCGGCCCAAACTATGGGGCATCTTCGAAGACAAATTGCCACTTTTGAACAGTTGGATGGAGAGCTATTTCATGAAATGTGGGAGCGTTACAAAACGCTTTTTCAAGCTTGCCCCCACCACAACTATTCTCCGGAGATGACTAACCAGTTTTTCTTCGATGGATTATTAGACCATGGGAAATGAGTAGTAGAGATAGCAGCAGGAGGGGATTTTGGAGACTTGACAGCCACCGAAGCGAGACGGGTGTTGGAGAAGCAAAGCGAGAAATATCGACAAACCAACTCTCGGCCTCGTAAAATGAGGGTTAATGAGATTTCCATTCCTGATCCTAATTTAGATGACGACAAGTTAGTCAAGGCAAAATGTGCAGAGATATTTGATGAAAAACTAGCTGCTTGGAAAGCCGAGCGGGCAAGCAAGACCGCTGCACAGAAGAATACTGCAGCATGCAACCAGTGCGGATCTCCTCAGCATTTAGCAAATGAGTGTCCAAACAACATAGTGCAGCAAGAAGACGTTAACGCAATTCAGAGTTATTCAAACCAAAAGAAGTACACCTCCCAACGTGAGAATCCTCTTTTCAAATGGGGCCTAGGAAGTCTGAATTACATGCCACCCGATCCGCAGTACCCTCCACCACATTCGCAAGAACCACCGCCACAAAATAGTTTTCATACGCAAGGGCAGGCGTCTAATACGGCTCAACCAAATGATCAACTGTTGGTTTGGCAGCAAAATCATGGGGCCGAGACAATCAACAATAGAGAGGGACTTACAAAGGTGAATGCAAAGATAGATGAACTCTCAAAGAAGGTGAACAGAATTGACCATCTTTCTGGAATAGTGCATGATCTAGCTAAAAACATGGAAAGGATGGATAGAGCTATGGGACAACTAGCGACTGACATTGCGAGGTCCAACAAGGAGAAGGACAAGCTCCCAAGTCAGACAGAGCAAGCATTGGCAGTTCATGTCCTTCGTAGTGGGAAGAAGATCGACAATGGCATAGTGGACCAGGATGAGGAAATTGTCTCTACACCAGTAGACAAGCTACATAAATCCACCAATAGATATGTTCCTAGATCCATTCAAGGGATGATTCCAAACAACACCCTTGGCAAAGATGAACCACCACTGCCGAAGCAATCAACGACGCAAGTTAAGGATGTTATTCCTTTTCCGAGCCGGTTGCGTCCAGCGAAAGAGAACAAGAGGTTCATGGAGCTATACAACCTCTTGAAGAATGTCAATATCAACCTGCCACTTTTGGAGTTAATCAAAACAATGCCTGCCTACGTTAAAGTCTTTAAGGAACTTGCCTCGAGAGAGAGACGTTTGGCGATAAATCAATACGTAACATTGCTGAAGGAAGTTAGCGCGGTTTTTAAGAAGCCATTGCAACCCAAGGAACGCGATTCTGGAAGTTTTTGCATCACTATTTCATTGGCTAATGAATAAAAAGCAGTAGGAATGCTAGATCTTGGAGCAGGAGTGAATCTACTGCTGTATTCGCTTTATCAAGAATTTGATCTTGGACCTCTAAAGCCGACAACCATGTGACTACAATTGGCCGATCGCTCAACCCGACTACCCTTGGGGATAGTAGAGGATGTTTTAGTACAAGTTGGAGAGCTCGTGATTCCGGTTGATTTTGTGGTTATGGACGTTGGTTTACCGACTAAGAGCACGGAGCATACCATTTTATTGGGGCGCCCATTTATGTCTACCTCCCATACTCTGATTGATGTTCACAAAGGGAGGATGACAATGGCCGTTTTGGGTGAAACAGTGAAGTTTTCTCTAAAAGATATTCAAAACACTCCCTCCCCTGCCTTGTTAGATGATTGTTCTTTCGTTGACCCCGTTACATCGTGCGTCCACGAGTTAAGAGGAATCGTAACTTTGAACAAATTAAGCGATGGGGACGATGCTGGATTTTCTATCGAGGGAGGAGATTCACGAGTTGATTCAAGCAAGGAGTACGACGAGTTTGAGGACCAGATGCATTTGAGTGGAGAAGACTTGATCGAGTTACTAGGTATTGACATATGAGATATTGTAGAAGAATTTCTAGTTGATTTAGATGTGGAGAGCAAAGCACGTAAATTTGAGCAAAGGGTGGAGTTGAAGCCACCAATAAGTTGCTCAAGGTACGGTTCCCTCGGCCCTAACAAAAAATCTTTGCATACAAAGAATAAGGGCGAAGCATATTCCGAAGAACGACCGAGAAATAAGAAGAAATCAAAAGAGGTTCGCGCTAAGAAATTCAAAAACTTGCAGTATGAGGTTGGAGAATTAGTACTGTATAATCACGAACGTAAGTATGACCCAGCTGATTTTGGAGCTGCATGGAGCGGACCGTTCTTAATAAAAGAATTAGACGAGTATGGAGTAGCCACGTTATATGATGTGGTCGGGAATTCATCCTTTCAAATTCACAAGCATAGACTGAAGCCTTATCATGATGGAAGAAAGAAGAATCGCGATCACGAGTTGGTGGAGTTGGGAGATCCACCACACGGTTGGAATTAAACGAACAAGATAGCGTCGAGCAAGCGACGTTAAAATTTGCGCTTCTTGGGAGGTAACCCGAGCATTTTGTATCCTTTTGTATTTTATTTTCATTTTATTTAATGTTTTATGTTGGTTTTTAATTGTTTAGAACAGATGGAAGAACTCGAACAAGGATAATCGATCAAACAAGCGAAGGAAAAACCGACCCAGAATGCTGCCGCGTCAGCGCCGAAACTGCTCGCGTCAGTCGACGCGGCGCCGATGCACCTGCCGAGAATTACTTTCTGTCGCGTTGATTGGGCTCGCGTCGGTCAACGCAGTGTCGACGCGACCCTGTGCCCGGCACAGAAATGTTTAAAAATCGGATTTTGACCTGCCAAACCCGACCCATGCGTCTTGACCCGCGGGATTGGCTAGAAAATCTGTTTAAAAATAACCCTTAACACCTCCTCTTCCTATTTTTCTTCTTCTCCACTCCAAAATTTTTGCGATTCTTGCCTTCTTCATAACATTTCTTTCTTAAAAATTCCAAACCCCCCCACCAACTCAACACCAAAAATTCAACCACATTGCCCAGAAAAACACGCCCACCATCTCACATTCAAACAAAATCCCCAAAATGAGCTATTTAGGTTTCGAGCAATTTGGGGCAATTTTTCGGTAACAAGCTAATTCGAGCTACACTTGATGAGGTACTCCACTTAAAAACTCTCTTGGGACTATTATATCGTTGTTTGGTTGTGTTGGGAAGTTCTTGGTGCAAGGATTACTCAAATTTCTAGTTGGTTGAACACACACGCCAAGTGTTCGACAAAATTCCCCAAAGAAGCAAAGAGGTTTATTTTAAAGGTTTATCATTCCCGTTCCACTTTTTATTGTTTGATTATGTCTCGAGCGGGCAAATGAAAGGATATCTCAGGGAAATATGGAGCACCGTTCCCAATTTACGAAAAAAAGGAAGGGGACATGTTCAAAAATATTCGAAAATGGGGGTTCGCTACACATAGGATTTTGAACGTCAATGGACTTGAGGAGGAGGCCTCGAATGGTTCGGAACACCACACCGACCTTTCCCGCTATGTCGATGGCCTCGGGTGTGGGTACTTCTCCCAAATGCACCTCCCCGGATTTAGAGAGCTTATGCTCAAGTTTTTCTCCACTTTGGCGATCCGGAACGATGAGACGTTCACATGTAGGCTAGGTGGGAATGATGTTTTTGTTAACGATGAGATTTTTGGCAACATCTTTGGTTTCCCGACCGAAGGGGACCACCCGGTAGGAGTTCAAGGCTTGGACTTGGCCTCTTTTTGGGGGATGATCACCGGGGGAAACACGGGCGATTGTAAGCGATTTCCTTGCTCGAAAATTCAAGACGAAGCCCTCTATGTCGCCTACAAGATCCTTGTCCACATCATTTTATGAAAAAACAAGGCCACCTACGCGACCAAGTCCAAGCTCTACGTTCTACAATGTCTTGTTGACGGTCGTCGAGTCCGGCTATACCCATTGATCTAGCAAGGATTCTATGATGTTACCAAGGGTACGCCGGGTAGCAAAATGCCACTCCTTTCCTTCGCACCTTACATTACTGGCCTCGCCCATCACTTCGGGTTTGATTCAGCCGGAAACGGACTTAGACCACTCGGGATGACTTCACTTCCTTTAACGCGTGCACCTCCACCCCGAGTGCAGTCTTCGACTCAAGGAGAATCCTCGTCTCGACATAATGATGAGGACAGCGATACGACGATGGAGCCGACCTCACATACTACTTCGGGGCCGAGTCCCGATTGGGGGCAATTTTTTGAAGAAAACCGAGCATTTCAATTGAATATGTTCGACAAGCTCCAAATCATCGACGAAAAGATTTACACAAACCACGAGCAAAACCGTCAGAGTTTAAGGAAGATGCTCGCTTGCATTTCGAGCCTCGAGGAGCAGTTTGAGGCGGCTTATCCCCAACCGAGCATGGACGTCGATGAGAACCCCGAGGACGATGGTTCCCGCGAGTTCTAAAGTCTTGTATCTTTATTTTATGCTTTTATATAAAAAAAATGAAAATGAAAAATATAAAAATCCAAAAATATTGTTATTTTCTTTGCTTTTGCTTGTTTTATTTTTCTTAGGGCACGAGTAGCGGCTCGACTACTATTATTTCAGGGATGTTTTATTTTTCCTTCCTCTTTTTGAATTTTGGATGTACTTATGGCAATCAGGAGTTTGCCTCGTTTTTAAAGAGGGAGGGTGGTCGAGTGTGGTTTGTATTGCTTAATTGTGTAATTTTTAATACTTGGCCTGTAATAGTTTTATGCTTAAACGTGATTAATTGCTATTTCTACGCTGAATTGTGTTTGTATGGCTTGCCTGTCGAAGTTAGCTAAGTATGATTTGAGGTTCTAGTCTTTTGAGCATGCATAAGTGCATAAATTTCAAAAATTTTATTTTTATATTATAAAATGGTACTTGGACGCAATTGATTTCGCAAAACCTTAAAAGCAGCGTCAATTCAAAACTTTTTAATACTTGAATAAGTTTCAGTCTTGAATAAGTTTCAGTCTTGATATCTCTTTGATACCGCTGTGTGTAATCGACTTTGAAAATGAGTTTAAGGCACAGAAAAAAATCCTATTCCATCCATATTCATATATTTTAGACACTATATATTCCGAATGAGCCAATCATATCCAAATAATCCATGCCTATAGCCATGAGTGTTTTTTGAGAGGACCACTACAACCCATTAAAAGCGTGGGGTAGGAGTGTTTTACATGTAATTGTTGTGTTTTTCTTCGTGTTTTTACATAGATTTTTATATTGATTTTAGTAGTTTTGAGTCATTTTTCGCTAGATTTTTAGGTCGTTTTTCTTGTTTTAGTATTTTTCGTGTTTCTTGCCAACTTTATATTTAATTTGGTTTAATTGGTTCAATTACCTTGAGGGTTGGTGAAATTCTTGGGTTTTTATGTTCAAAATCTCTATTTATAGGCTAAGGCATTGAGGACCAAAATTCAGGCAAAGAGAGGCTCAAAAATGCACAAACATTCTGGAATGCTGGCCTAGTCTCGCGCCCGCTCGCGCCACCCGGCTCCCCACCGCGCGCCTGCACGCGGCCTCTCGCCACGTCTCGCCCGGCGCCTGCGCGCAGCCTCGCGCCTGCCCGCGCCGCGCGCGCCATCCCGCCAACACTCGCCCGGCTCCTGCGCGCAGCCTCGCGCCTGCCTGCGCCCGCGCGCCAACCTGCCGATCACCAGCGCCCAGGCTCAACCATGGCCGAGCCACATCGAGCCATGGTCGAGTCATCTCGAGCCATATCGAGCCAAAACGTGCCAAGAAGCCAGCCATGGTCAAGGAAGATGCCTCCGGGTCAAAATTGGTCAAACCCAGGAATTTCAAGCCTTTTTGGCTAATTTGGCCCATTTAAACCCAATTAAATTAGTATAAATAGACTACAACTCTCATTTTTGTAAAAACACCTCCTCCCAACCCAAGCTTGGGTTTGGGACTTAATTTCTCTCTCTAGATTTAATTTTCAAGATTTGCCTTGGGTTTGTAAGCTCAAGAAGGATTCAAGTACTCCCTTGGATGTTTAATTCCTTGCAATTTCAATCAAGCTTTTGGATTCTCCATTTAATTCTAGTAAGCTTTCTTGTAGTCTCATGCTTTGTTCTTCATTTGTTTTATGCTTTTTGCCTTAGGTATTAGAATCTGTGCTTGATCTTGTGAATCATCCATGGAATCTAGTTGAGTGACACAATTAGATCATAGATTGAGGCCTAGATCGTTTAAATTCACGTTGTTTTACATGTTTCATGCATTTTTCTTCATTTCATGCTTTTTGTCTTAGCACCTTGAATTCATGATGAAACTTATGAATTGGCTATGGAATCTAGATGAGTGACACATCTAGATCATATATCGGCTCTTGGATCATCTTGATTTTGAGTTTTTCCTATGCTTTATCTTGATTTTTATTTTCATGCATAGTTTTAGCTTAAATCCTAGATCTAAACTTCGTTGCTTGTTATTTTCTTTAAAGTTTTAAACTTTCCCGTCCATTTTCATTGCTCTATCCATTCATGCTTTCAATTTTTGGTAATTTGCATTATTTAGGATTTTATGCATAGTTGTACCTTGTGCTTGCCTGCTTGTACTTGGTGAAACAATGCATTTTCTTGCTTATTTTCATTACTTGCTTGCATTTTCATTTAAGGCGTACGACCGAGGCATCTTACCAACTTGCTATTTCAATTTCTAGAATAGTTTAGCTATTTTAATTGCTTTATTTTCATTTTCTCTTTATTTTTCAAGCTTGAAACACCTTGAAACTTGCAATTGAATCGAATTCCGATAATATCAAGCCAATGAACCCGATGATTTATTCATCACCACGAAAACTCCACAAACAAAATGGCGCCGTTGCCGGGGAATTTAAGTCTTTATTTTTGTATTTTTATTGGTTATTTAAGTCTTGAAAATTTTTATTAGGAATTTATTATTTTGTAAGTAAGGACCACCATCTAAAAAAATATATAAAAAAAATGAAAATAAAAGGATGGTGAGTCTAGTGAATTTTTTTGATCATTGCCTACGCGCTTATTTAAGGCTTGAGTTTTATGGTTTATTTTATGAAGCCTTATGTTTAAGGGGCAAAAGAGTTGAATAAGAAGCACACTACAAGCTTCAATTGTGCTTAAGTGATTTGAGCTTACAGTCGGTTTACGAGTTTCGAGTTGAGGAATAGCCTAATTTCAAGGCTACGTTATGAGAGTTAAGTAAGGTGTTTATTTTTGAGCGAGGTGAAGCAATTGCTTCTTGATTAGATTAGGTTGAGTGAGCGATTAGCCACACGACTTATATATTCCACACCCATCCAAAGAGCCTTACATTACAACCCGTAAAGACCTTACCGATTCTTAGTTTTGACAACACACTAAAATTGCGATTGAGAAGAGATTGATTTTCCTTGCTTATTTACTGTGTATATAATTATATGATTTGAGTGTATACACGTCCCGTGCAGCAATGCTTGAGTGCTTTTGAGCGAACACCCATATATATTCCCCTTTTGAGAGGATGCATGAATTTAATTTTGAAGCGACAATGTAATATAAGTGGAGTGTTTGGCGTTGCTTAATTTGTACCTATATTTTTAAAATTATGTATGTAGCATAGCACGACTCTTTGCTTGAACTGATTTTCATTCTAGTTATACTTTGAATTTATCGTTTGTTCGAGGACGAATAAGTCACAGAGGAAAAGCATATACTCGCTTGCCTATGAACGACACCAGCTAGAGAAAGACAGCYAAAACCGAGGACTAGAAACTGGAAAGCACCTAGCTATCGCCATTGCCCGGGTCTTCTAGTGCATCCTATGAATGTAAATGACAGATAACCGGAATACCTCACAGGAAGGTTAAACATTCAGCGATTAGTTGATTAACGTAGATTTGTCCTTATTTTATTAGTATTTTAGTTCGTTTTCTATTTATTCTTGGTATAAGTTGGATGATTTAAGCGTAATTTCGTATTTTTATAGTTTAGCTTATTTTACCGTATTTTGATCATAATTGATGCAAATAGGTGATATTACGCTGTTTTTCACCTTACAGCTAAGTAACCAGAAGAGTTCAGCGCGTAATAGACAAAGTTCGATGTTCAAGAATAGGAGAACAAGCTTTCCGGTGAACGAGTAGCATAAAGAATGAGAAACTGAGATAGACGCTCTGTTGCGTCGATCGACGCGAGCGTCGACGCTCCGTCGACGCGAGGCATGATCCGCGACGATCGACGCACAGCCGACGCAACCTTCTGAAGCGTCAATCCTAGACGCGTCGGTTGACGTAGCGCCGACGTGACTTTCTGAAGCATCGATTCAAGACCACGTCAGTCGACGCACCTGCCCAGTCAAAGACGAGCACCCAGGCCGCGTCGACGCCGAGCGCCAGCACACGTCGGTCGACGCACCGTCGATGTGGCTGCCCAGATTTGCGATTTTAGGGTTTCTTGTGCGCCAAGACTTGTTATATCTATAAATACCCTTCATATTTCGGATTTTTGGGAGAGACACGACTATCTTAGGTTATTTTAGCTTAGAATAAACATATTTTCACATCTTATAACAAGATTCGAAGACCGAGATCAAGGATCGAAGAACAACGAGTCCGAGACACCAAATTCACGTTCGGGATCCAACCTTCGCCCAAGATCAACGTTCAACTCCGGAATAGCTGGAGATTTTCATCGCTTTTATTAATTCCAATAAGTATTCTAAACTCTTAGTTAATTTCGTAGTTAATTTCCTAGTTAATTGCTTAGTTAAATTCTTAGTTAATTCTAGAACTAGTTTAATTAGTTTAATCGTTTCATGCTTGGATATTGGATTTATTTAGTTTATTTATGCGAGTTGATTTATGCTTAATTAATGGTTCTTAGATTCGTATGATACAATTGCTTCATGGTAGTTTCTTATATTCATGTTCTTAGATTCGTTAATTAGATCTTAGCAGCGTTTGATTGATAATTTAATCATTGCTCGTAGTTGATAATATAGTTTAGAATAATTAGTTTAATTATCCTTAGTTTAATTACTACTTTAGTTTATAATGATCAATTAAAAATCTTTTAAAACCCCAAATGTATATGTATTTTATTTTAGTTAGCAAATTGAGAAAAACGTCCTAAAGACCAAATAGTTGTTTCCTCGAGAGATACGACTCGAGTCAAACTCATCACCCTACAAGTTCCTCGTACTCTTGCGATCAAACTTACGTGCTTTAATTTTAATATCTATAATTAGGGTGCACAAAAGTTTGAATCAGTTACTTATGATTAATTATCTTGTTTTACTTTATCATACATGACTTCATGTAAAAGTCTTGAACTATTTCTTTATTTGTATGTGTATTTGTGAATTTATTTATGTTGTGATTGTTTGGTTTTGTAATTGTACTTGGTGTTGAGATTAGTTGGTGTTGTGGTTACGTCAGTGATGAAGTGGTCTACGGCGCCACTGAGAGATTTTGACGATGGTGTCTCCACGAAAAGAACTGATTCGCCTCTAAGTGATGATGGTCAAAATGATGAAGATGATGATGATAACGTTCCTTCGATATCCGAAAATAGTGGTGAAACATTAAGAACATTAAGAAAAGATTCTTGAACAAAGAAGAATTTGATGCGGCGATAAAATACGCTTAACTAAAATGTGAAAAAGTAAAATATTTTATTAGGTGCAAAATAGCATTTCTTAAATCTTGGTTAACGAAATATTAATTATATATTAAATTAAGATAATTTTAATCTTTATTATATGAAGTATTTTTCACGAAGGCCATAAGACGCTGTCAACCAAGCATTATAGAGATGATGGTCTCAACAAAAGATTAGAAAATGAATTTGCTAATTGGTTCGAAAAATATGTGAGTTCCTCTAAGATGATTATACAAAATTGTCATATAGATACATTGTCAATGAAGGTTTTATTAATAATAGGTATTTTTTACGTTTTATTGTTATAGGCACAAGATCCCTTAAATAATGTTATCGACTAGTACATTATCTAGCAGTAGGTCCATCATGATATGTAACTACATATTATGGTTGTAAGATAAACAGATACATGTTTTAAACAGTTGCATACGGATCAGGTAGATCAACTTCGAGCACTGATGTCTGTACAACAAAAACAAACTATGGGGATGATGAGTATGATTACTATGGTCGTCTTGTAAAAATTGTTAGACTCGACTATAGAAGGTTGTCTTACAAGAGTACACTCTTGGTCAATTGTGATTTGTTTGATCCAACTCCCATAGGCACAAGGGTTCATCCTCAATATAAGCTTGTTGATGTCAATTATAAGCGTGAATTCAATCATTATGAGCCATTTCTACTTACTGCCCAAGCTTTTCAAGTTTACTACTGCCCATATCCGAGTTTGAAACGAGACAAGTTGAACTAATTGGCAATATGTAAAATTAAAAAGTTAGATCAATAATAGATTTTATCGAGCCTATGTTTCCTAATCAATTCTTACAATAGGATGTTATAAAAAAGCACAATTCAATATGATTGGAGGATGTTGATTTCCAATTACATGTCGACCCTGTTGATAATGAATCAGATGAACTTATCACTGAGGCAGGGGAGGACAAAAAATGAGTTTCTAACCGATGAAGATATGGATGAAGGTGATTTTGATGATATAGATACTGAAAGTGTCAGTTCATGTTAAGTATAAAATGATACAAACATATATAGTTTGAAATTATATTAATTCATCTACCTCAGTTCAAATGTGCATCTATGTTAAATCTTCTCGTCACATCATCATTTAGATGATAAAGACAATGATATGGTGAACTTACCAAGAGGGACGTTGCCTTCGGCCGTTTCAGCCACCTCGTCCAATGCTAGTATATCCAGAGGCCTCATGCCACCACGTCCTGTATGATCGACATCCATGTCGTCCCCCCGAGGTAAGTGATTTTAAATTAATACTCAATTGTAATAAATTTTTATTTTAACATATTTCTCTAATTAACCATAAATTTTATTAGGCTACGCAGTTACTCGAAAGATTTATCAATGATTCTTCGAGGGATCCACGGGACTTGTGTACACCCCAATGAGTGGAGATATGAGCATATCTCTTAGCCTCATCGTGAGTTGTGGTGACCGGAGTTCTTGGTAATTAAATAATATTTTCATTTGCAACACATGCATATATTTTTAGTTGTATTATATAAAATTTTATATTAATTAAATTATTTTATTTTGTAAAAATACTGTTATTGTGAACCGATTTCATATTCTGAGCAATTTGTGAAGGTTAACTATTATACCACTATGGCTCAATCGTGGCACAACCGTTTTAATGAGTGGAGAGATTTTGGAGGGTGCCCACGTGCATGAGCGAGACCATTTTAAGGAGGTGGCAAGTAGGGCGAGATAAGCCAGAAAATAAGAAGATCTCGAAGCAGGCGAACAAGAATAGGATGAGAGAGCCGGTGGCCCTGGTACTGGGATACCAAAACACAGGGGCGGGTCTTGATGTGCGATTGGTCATGCACGCCAACTCATAATAAAATTTAAATTTGTGTTTGTAAATTTGACTCGCAAGTAATAAATTACTTGATAATTAGTGGTTAATTGAAAGGTAATTTAAATATTGAATAGAGTGTGAGTAAAAGGGTAGGTAATCCACTAAATATAACTTTTTTTTTTTACTATGCACCAGAGAGCCGACAACACATTTACTGACCATATATCATAAAAGACATATCAAAGTAAGTGTATATATATATATATATATATATATATATATATATATAGGATTGGGTTCAAATGAGAACCCCATCATTATATGTGAACCTAGGGACTAATCCTGGCCTTAGATCTAATATTGTACAGTGCAATTATATGTCCAGGTTCATTGTGCTTTTTACACAGTAATGTAGTGCTAAAATCAGTCCAGTTTTTTTAATTTAATTATATATATTTTTTTTATATTTTAAAACATGAAATATGTATCTTAAATTGTAGATCTTGAGAATGTGATTAATTTGATATATATTTCATTCAAAACGAATAAAATTTGAAAAAGTTATGGTTTGTTGAAGATTTGAGTTTCATTACAAATTTTTGAATTTGCAGTTTATAGACGAAATTTGCGATGCTTTTTGTATACAATCGTAGTGTTTTTTTTCTTAATCTATTGTGATTTCTAAAGAACAATGTAGTGCTCTTTTAAACGTTGATATATGTCCAAAATACCATTTTTATTTAATTAATGCATTTTTTTACATATATACCATGCTGACATGTCATGATCTCAACCATCAAGATTATCCAATCTAATGGTCAAGATGAGTCCCTAGGTTCACATATAATGACGGGTTCTCATTTGAACCCAACCATATATATATATATATATATATATATATATATATAGGGGTGTGTTCAAATGGGAATCATATGATTATATGCGAACCTGCGAACTAATGCTTTTAATATAATATATACCAGCAGTTCTTTTATTATACAGTCCTAATGCTTTTAATCAAATAAGAAAATATACAAAAAATTTGATCCATCCATTTAATTAGATATGCCCCAGTCACGAGAATCATCCTGATCTGATCTGGATCCTCATAGAAGGATCGTAAGAGGTCAGGCTTTTGAGATGTCAGGCAATCTGATTTCCCAGGAGGGAACATGTGGATCCCCTTGTCGTGATTATTTGGATAACGGCCTGAGATTTGCGGATTCTGTTTCTAAAATCTCGGAAAGGGTCCCTGCCAGAGAAAGTTATAAACATCTTAGCCCCAAGGCTGAGAGAGGTATGACATTCTTGTGCATTCCTTTTGTTTCCATGGAAACATACAAAAATGCCTGATTGACTTAAGCATCAGAGAGGTTTACACCGGACAAACCTCCGGTGGTCCTTTCTAACATGTCTTGTGGTGCAGGTTAGGCTGTTCTTAAGGAAGATTGGAGTATTTTAATGTCATGGGATCGGAACCGATTGAACTTAACGGAGAAAAGGGATATAACGCAAAACCTAATTTAGCTAAGGAAGAAAGGAAATTGGGAGGAACTAAGCACGGTTCATGCGGGCTAGATGCTAAAGGGGAAGAGCGGGTAAACCCAGATCAAGGGGTAGAAATGGTTCAGGCTATGGGTTATGAAGATGGGCCGGAGATTTGGGCTTGGTGAACACTTGCTGGGCTAATTTAATTAAATTGGTGTTGAGTTAGTTATTAAATCTGAAGCCTAAGTTAAGGGCATTGATGTAATTTAAATTGTGGTCCCCAAAAACATGCAGTTAAATGGCTGGAATGAACACGAGAAATGGAAGCTTGAGTATACCACAATTTCGTCCTTCCCTATTTCTCTCTCCACTGCTTCATCTTCTTCTCTCCCAACTCTATCAATTTCACCAATTAAAAAGCATTAATTCAGCCAATTAATTACAGAAAAATACCAAAAAAAATAGGAAAATCGGCTAGCACATAACAATTGGTACTAGAGCCATCAATCCTCGGACATGGCTGAGATCACCAGTTTCAAGGACCTCCAAGAAGCTCAAAAAAGGCTTGATCAAATCCTGCAAACATAAGGCCAGAAAAGGGAGGCTTCAGAAATGAAACTGCAAGAACAGATTTCAAAAATCAATTCTGAGACAAAGGCCCAAATCACAAACATCAGGTTAGACATTATGGAAGAAACTCAAAACCTTACCAGCAAGCTAGAACACCTCATAGCTGCACTAGCAACCATCCAGATGCAGATTCTCAACCCAGAAAAAGGAAGGAGCCAAACTGAAGGAGAATCCATACTGCTGTACTAGCAACCATCCAGATGCAGATTCTCAACCCAGAAAAAGGAAGGAGCCAAACTGAAGGAGAATCCATTTTGGGCAGACCCTTCTCCACACCTGCAAATGAAAAAGGATATAACTCAAACACAAACATCAGATCTAAAGCACAGATTGAATACCCATGTAACCATATGATAAGCCAGATGCCTAAAATTGATTTCCTCATTTTGATGGGACACAACCTAGGTCATGGATCTTAAAATGCAATGGGTACTTCAAATTAGTACCAATGATGTCTGCTGCAAAGAGGGTTACCCTAGCTGCCATGCACTTTGAAGGTAAGGCAACCCAATGGTACCAAAATTTCAACCACAACATAGGTGACATGTCATGGTTTTTGGACATTATTTTTGCAAGATCTGAACAACTTAAAGAGACAAAGATAATTGCAGAATTTAATAAGCTCAAGCACACAGGTTCTTATGCAGACTATGTAGAAAAATTTGAAGAGTTGAAGGCTTGTATGTTGATTTTAAACCAAGGATATTTAGAAGAATATTTTGTGGCCAATTTTGTGAGTGGGTTGTCAGAAGACGTCCAGGCTTTTATCACCATTTTTGAACCATCTACCTTGCAGCAGGCCATTGACTTGGGAAGGAAATAATTGATTACCGTAGATGCTATTACAAGGAGAATAAAAGGGTCCACTAAGCACTCTATCCCTTCTACCCTAAAAGCTGCAGACAGTTCCAACCAGGGTAAGATATTCACACATTTCAATCAGAGAGGAAAGTAGGTAAGGGTGCCACATCCAATAGTTCAGAGTCTCACTACATCATCTTGCTTCGAACTCCTTCATATGGACCTTATGGGACCACTGGAAGTTGAGAGCCTTGGTGGTAAAAGGTACGTTTTAGTCATTGTAGATGATTTTTCTCGTTATACTTTGGTAGAGTTTTTAAAAGAAAAATCTGAGACTTTTGAAGCATTTAAAAAACTTGCAAAGAGGTTGTATGTGAGATTTGGTGTGAATATTGGTAAGATTAGAACTGATGATGGAAAAGAGTTTGAGAACGCATCCTTTTCAAAATACTGTTCTACGAAAGGCATAAGTCACAAGTTTTCTTCACAAATCACTCCTCAACAAAATGGCATAGCTTAACGTAAAAATAGATCTCTTGCTGAGATGACTAGAACTATACTCATTTTTAATGGCATTGCAAAACATTTTTGGGCTGAGGCTATGAATATTGCATTTCATATAATAAATAAGTTATACTTTAGACCAGGGTCATGTGTCACACCCTATGAATTGCTGTTAGATAAAAATCCGAACTTGAGCTATTTTCATGTGTTTGGATGTATTTTCTATGTGCTCAATGATAAAAGTCATCTTGCTAAACTTGACTCAAAAAGTGACAAAGTCATTTTCATGAGATATGTCCAAAATAGTCATGCATATAGGTTGTTTAATCTTAGAACACGTATATGTTTAAGTCGGTTAATGTCAAGTTCAACGATTTGACAAGTGGAGTTAAACCTACCGAGGATATTGATCTGTTTTATGATCAAAATCCTCAAGATAATTCCATGGTTCCTGTAGATGATAGTGTAGGTATTGAAAACAGAGATGCAAGTGCCGAAACCAGAGAGCCTAGTGATGTTGGTATCCATGTTGGTTCTGAGAATACAACATCAAACCCAACATCAACTTAAGCTGACGCAGAATCAGATTTTGAACCAGAAGAGGAAGATCCAGTTGACCCCATTGATCTACATCAGAGGTATATTCCATCCAGAATTCAGAGAAACCACCCCTCGGGCCAAATCATCGGTGACTTAGATGAAAGGAGTATAAGAAAGCGCCAGATAAATTTCAAAAAAATGGTTAGGTATGTCTATTTTTCTACTAACTATTCTAAAATTTGAGAGTCTTTGTACCTTTATAAAACAGAACCCAAGCGTATGGAGGATGTTCTCAAGGATGAATTCTGTATAAAGGCAATGCAAGAGGAGTTGGACCAATTTGCTAAAAACGATGTATGAGATTTAGTTCCTCGTCCAGAAAACATTCACGTGACTGGAACAAAGTGGATCTTCAAGAACAAAATAGATGAGGCAGGCAACATTGTGAGGAACAAAGCTCGGCTGGTTACGCAAGGGAATACGCAAATTGAAGGGATCGACTTTGATGAGACATTTTCCCCTGTTGCTCGCATTGAGTCGGTAATACTTTTACTTGCTGTTGCCTGTCATATGAAGATATCATTGCATCAAATGGACATAAAGAGTGTTTTTTTAAATGGATTTTTAAGCGAAGAAGTGTATGTTTGTAGATCCCCCAAAACCAGACTTTGTTTTAAAACTGGAAAAAGCTTTATATGGCTTAAAACAAGCTCCTGGAGCTTGGTATGAAAGGTTGACTCAACACTTGCTCTTTTTGAACTTTAGACGAGGGGAAGTTAACAAAACCCAGTTTCTCCTTAGATCCAATAAGCACATGTTCATTGTCCAGATTTATGTAGATGATATTAGTTTGGATATACTAACGAGCAGATGGTAAAGGAGTTTATCACTCGAATGTCCAACACATTTGAGATGAGCAAGGAAGGTAATCTCTCATAATTTCTCGATTTACAAATAAAACAGCTTGATGATGGTACTTTCCTTTCTCAATCCAAATATGCTAAGAACTTGGTTAAAAAATTTGGGTTAGAAAGTGAAACTCATAAGAAAACACCACTGGGCAAAAATGTGAAACTGTCGAGAGATGATGTTGGTAATGGTGTTGATAACACCATGTACAGAAGTATGATAGGGAGTCTTTTGTATCTGACAGTAAGTAGGACAGATATTATGTATAGTGTGTGTATGTGTTCTAGATATCAATCTAATCCAAAAGAGTCACACTTAAAAAGTTGTTAAAAGAATCATAAGATATATTGCTGGTACAACTGACTTAGGTGTTTGGTATTCTAAAGAAACTGGTACTGAACTTATGGGTTATACTGATTCGGACTGGGCTGGAGATGTACTGGATAGAAAGAGTACTACAGGGGGATGTTTTTTCTTGGGTAATAATATAATCTCTTGGTATAGCAAAAAACAGAATTATATTTCTCTTTCTAAAGCTGAAGCCGAGTATATTGCAGCTGGAAGTGTGTGTACACAATTGTTGTGGATGAACCAAATGATAGAAGACTATGGTCTGCATAGTAGAATTTTCACTATGCTTTGTGACACTTTAAGTGCCATTGATATCTCGAAAAATCCAGTCCAGCATTCTCTATTCAACACATTGCATAAGGTACCACTTTATTAGAGACTTGGCTGAGAGGAAGATAGTTAGCCTTGAGCATATAAGAACAGATAATCAGCTTGCTGAAATCTTCACAAAGGCATTGGATTTAGAGACCTTCTCTCGTTTGAGAAGAGATCTCGGTATGTGCATTGTTTAAGTCAATGTTGGTTTTGGATGTTGTGACACACCAAACTGACATCAGTCACAATATATGTATATTTTTTCATGATTTTTTTTTTCTTTTTCATACATAACCTAAATGCATTGAGACTGGTTGAAAGTGCAATAAGATCATGTGTTGTAATAAACGTGATGACAAAAAGAAACCTCTTCAATTAGGTGATTGTGGAACTTTCCCGCAGAAACTGGTTTTCTCCCAGGTCCAAAAACAAGAGGTGTTAACAACAATTGCTGAAGATAAGCTAATTCTCTTCAAATCTCTAAAAAGATGAAGAAAGTCTGGATTAAAATTGATCCAATCTTTAAATTTCACCTCCTTGAGTTATTTTGACGTAGTCATTAACTTGGGTTAAGGGGTTTGTTTCCATTGACTTCACCTGAGGCAATGTTGGTTATAATGTTACCAGTAATGAAAATCAACACTGATCAAGTCACTAAAACAGTAATGTGAATTACTTTAACCTTTTTAGGTCATTTTTTTAGGCGTCCAGTAGGACATTCATACTTCGAGAAGATGCCTTCTTGTGTGCGTACTGTTGCTTATGTTTTTGTCTGTCTTGAATTCTCTTAATTGTGTTTTGAATCTAGCTAACCAAATATTTCAGTGGAGTTGTAATCGGACGGTTGGACATGTAATAACAAGTTTAATTTGGAGAGTGAAAATTCAACTTGTACAAGATTAACTCTACTGTGGTGATGGTTCAATTAATTCAACTCTATATTTTGGTTGATTTTGTAGTATAGTCGTGCAATTTTTAATTTTAGAATTAAGGAGATAATGGTTAAGTGGCTAGGGGTCATTTCCTATATTAAGGGGGAGTGGTGTTTGTTTTAGGAAGGAAAGAAAATCAGTTTTGGGCCTCAAATCCGCTGGAAGGTAAATTAGGGTTATTTCCTTTTATTTTCACTTTTCTCTCTCCTTGGCAAGGTCACTTTTTGGAAATCTTAAATACTTGGTTTTCTTATCGTTTGCCCAATTCTCCATAAATCCTTTGCAATTAAACTCTCCAACTCTCACAAACTTCTCCGTTTGTTTCAATTTTGCTGTTGCTTTTGTGTTTTGGTGAAATTCTCAGGATGACGAACCCGTCTTCTTCATCAATTATTTTCAATTACCGGAAGGTGTGCGCGGCTCCGACGAACAGGTTCCTGCACCTTATCCAAATATTGGTGTCCTGGAGATTTGCGCCGAAGTAGGTGGTGCTTCTTCTTCCAACCCACCACCGATCACAACATTGTCGACTCCCTCGCCGCCACACGAATCTCAAGATGTTGTGCTGGCTCCTGCGCTGCTTGACGCCGTTCATGAAGCACAGGTGTTTCCAGGGCAGCCCGGTAATGAGATTGACGTTGACAATCCCCCTGATTTGTCGTTTGTCGCTGTTTCGACCAAAAATATTACCAACGTCAAGAACAACGCCTGTAACCTTGAACACCTTCTTGACCTGCACACAGAAACACGTTAGAAAGAACCACCAATGGTTTTCTGGTGGAAACCTCTCTGATGCTTAAGTCAGTAAAGCGTATGAGGTTTCTCTTAGCAAGCAAAGAAGGAATGCACAAAGAATGACATACCTCTCTCAGCCTTGGGGCAGAGATATTTATAGTTTCTCCTTGTGGGGACCCCAGCCGGGATCTCAGGAGCACATGCCGCGAATCACGGGCCGTTACGAAACTAATTTTGACAAGTGGTCCCACTTGTCTCTTTACTGGGAACCCAAAAAATAGGTTTTCCCCATTCCAGGTCTTCCTCAACACCACCTCAATATCAATATCGAACTTGACCCTAGTCAGGTCTTCCCTGTTCCAGGTCTATATTACTTCAGTATCAGTGTCAGGTCCAACTCTAGCCCCAGGGTCTTCTGGCAGAGCACTTTTGTCAGCTCAATGTGATCCCCGGGCTGTAGTGATCTCTCTTTAAAATGGTCAGGTTATGAGAAATCCCGAGCTGTGCCCATCCTTTCTTGATGTCCTATTTTCCCAAGAGGCCTAACCAGGCCTTCCTTTGAGACCGAGCTGTTCTCTTTTATTTTCAATTATCTCTTAATCAGGTTTAACCCAATTTGAGTCGGACCTCTATATTGCCATATCAACTCCTCCCCCCGCAAGTAATTGGGGTAGAGCTGACTTTTTCCTGAGGTTTGCTTAATTTAATAAGGTCCCATACTTTTATTACTTCTCGTACTGGAATGGATCCCTAGAAATCTGCTTGACAATCAGGCCTAATTATTGGCATTAGTGGTGTCGGTCCACATTCCCAGTAGGTTACCATTCCCATACGCCTTCCAAGTACTGACACGTTAGCCCTAGTCTAGGACGGTTGACGCTCCAGCTCACCACTTAGGGCACTGTTCACCTGCCCATATTAAATGCGGAGATCCCATCAAATCCCGCCTTTATCGATTTCCGCTCTTTTTGAATTTATCTATTCCTCTTTTATTCCCGCTGAATTCTCACTTTGCATTTCTCATCTCTCTGAATTCCCGGCTATCTTCTCTGATTCAAATTTCCCAGCTTGATTTTTTCGGCAATCTTTTATGAACCAGGTACCTCTTTTAGCTTTTAATCTCTTTTAATTTTCCTAAAATGGCGTCGTCTTCTAGCACTCCCCCTATTAACGCTTCTCCGCCATCTGCTACTCCGGCGGTGGTGGTATTGTCTTCCTCCTCGTTGTCGGACCCTCTTACAATGGCGAGAGCCTCTTCTCCTTCCCCATCTAGTGCCCCCGCAGTGGAATCCGATTCCTTATCCCTTTCTTCTTCGGCATCCGCGGCGGTAACTGCCATTTCCTCCTCCTCTGGCGGCCTGGAATATCCCCCGGCCGTCGCCGACCACCCCAAGGTGACGTCCATACTGAGTAAAAGGACGGTGGAGGAAATCCGTCATAAACATAAAATCTCCGACCCTTATGACGCATATTGCCCTTCGACGGGTATTTTAGCCTGTCAATCGCCGGCAGGCTGGTTAACCTTTTACCAAGTCCAGTTCTAGGTAGGTCTACGCCTCCCCGTACACCCTTTAATGCTGGAAATAGCCAAAATATACCAGATACCTGTTTTCCAATTCACCCCTAATTCCTTCCGCATCATGGTTTGTTACAGTCTGGCCATGCGCTATGCTGGCCTAGACCCTTCCGCTCACACCTTTTTCCAGCTCTTCCAAGCAAAGATCTCTTTTCCGGGCTATTTTTATTTGACAGCCAGACCTGGAGTTCACTTTTTGTTTAAGCTGCCTACCTCCAACAAGGATTGGAGGAAAAAAATTCTTCTTTATTTATTGTAGCGAGGATTGGGGTTTTAACCCTAATCCCATTGAAGAGCTGCCTTCATATCCACCTCTGTCCTCTACAAACAGGTCTGCCCGTGTAAAAAAGATCATCTCTATCCTAAATGAGAATCCCCTCCACGTGACTGACCTTCTCCTTCCCTTTGTCTTGGACTTTCTCAACGATTGGTCAGAAACAGCCCCTTTGACCAAAGAAATCGGTATAGTTTCTTTTCTTCTTGGTTCATTTTGCTTATTATTTTATCTTTACCCTTTTTCTTTGGTTCTCAGACAGGATGATGCGCGAAATGATCGAGGCGGCCAAGAAGAAAGCGGGCGGAGCCTCAAGGTCCACCGAGCACGGAGCAGGCCCTTCTTCTTCTAAGCCAGCTCAAGACCCTCCTCCGGAGAGTAGCTCCAATCCTACCCCATTGCCTTCCCGTCCTGCTCTTACCAGGCACTCTTCTACTGATTCCGAGAAAGATACACTTCCTCTTTCTAAGAGGCCGCGCACAACCTCCAGCAGCCGTGCCCTTGTGGGCCCCTCTTTACCTCACGTTGCTCCTTCCCCCATTACTCGCAGCGGCCCACCTCTGATTAACTCAATCGCTAATTTCTCGGGAGAGACTGCCGTCCAATATGTTTTCCGGCAAATGCTGCCCGCGGAACAACCGGGCTTGGAAAAAATGACAGACCGGCAATTACTGGAGTTCTGGTGCTAGGACGAAGCACGGGTAAATTTCTTTTTTTTCATACTTGTGGCGTATCATTTGCTCCAGTGCTAATTTCTCTTTGCCTTTGTTGATTAGGCTTTCTCCAAAAAGGCTCTTCTGGCCGCTCGTATTACCAGATCGTTGATCCAGTTTGATGCGGTCAAAGAGAACAAGGAACTTGTCGTGAAGATGGAGCGTATCAGGACTCTTGCCAAGGAAAAAGGATTGAAACTGAAAAGGCAAGAGGAAGAGCTTGGGGAACTGAGAGAGAAGATCAAGAAGGCGAAGGCCAAGACTGCAGAGATGGGCAAGGCCCAGGCGAAGATGATCGAGACTGCTAGTGCTGAGGCAAGGGATGAAGCTCTGGTAGAGGCTCGCAGTCTGGCGGATGAGGCCCTGATCAAGGCCAAGGCGGAGTGGAAGATGGAATTTCTAGGTTCCGAAGAGGGCCTCAAGTTAGTTCAACTGGCCAGAGAGGAGACCAGGAAAGCTTTCTTGGGGTCCAAAGAGCTCTACTCCTTGCTCGTCCCCGAGGCCATGAGCTATTACTACTTTGCTTTGGACGAGCAAGCCAAGTGGAGTGCAGCCAACGCGGCCGATCCCAATGCTATCTTCCATCGGGATCTTCCACTGCAGACTCCTCCCGAGCCCGCCTCTTTTGTTTATGCCAAGGAGCAAGACTGCTTGCATCTTGCTGAGGCCGCGGAGTTTGCTGAGCATGTTCTTTCTCTCTTTAGCTCTCCTCCTACAGTATCTCAGCCAGACCAGGTTCGCACTTTGGACGTTTCTGACTCTTCTCCATCCCCAACCTTTGCTGGTCTAGGTGAGTTGCCTGGAGGAGCCTCCCCTGGTGCCTTGGCTGAGGATGCAATAGAGCAATTGGCCACAGAGCTGGATGCTGAGCCTTAGCTTCTTATGTCTTTATTTTCGAGTGAACAGACCTGATGTTGTTGCTCGTGTGGCTGGTCTGGTTTTTGATTTACCTTGAAATTTGTATTACAACTTCTAGATTAATGATAATCTCTATTTTTATCTTGTTGTGGCTTTTGAGTTCCTAGGGTTTCCTGATTTTCCGAAAACCCTAGTACTTTTTGATTCCTTTTCCACGCGCCTTTGCTTCCTTAAATATGTGCCTGTGTTCATTATTTTCTTTTCAATTTTCTGTAATGGCTTCTTCCCCTCTTCTCCAAGAACTTGATATCGCCAAGCAAAAAAACATCTCTCTGGTTGTCGAAAACTTCAAGCTTTCTGATAAGCTGGTCATGCTTGGAGAAAAAGTAAGCTACCTTTATCTTCTTTTGGACAGAAAAAGGCAAAAGAAGCGTCACTACAAGAGAGAATGGGCTGAGCTCCGGCAAGTTAACCGCCAGTTGCAGGAGGAGAAGGTGGATCTGGTCAAGTCGGAGAATTGCCTGACTATCGCCGTCGGCGAGGCCCATGCTCTTTCTGAGCGAGCCAATAAGTACCGTCAACATTATCACGAGACTGAGCGTGAACTCTGGCGTGCTCACCGAGCTCTAGCTGTAGATCGGAGAGCTTCAGGCTGACATTGATAGATGTTTCTGGGCCTTCATATTGGACTTTCCCGCCCTTGTTCCTGTTTTTCATTTTCCCTGCATTGTAATTACTTTTTTGCAAGCTTATGCGTCAAGCTTTGAGTAATTTTATAAAAACGTTGTATCTTTTTCTTTGAGAATGTTTTTGATTTTCTTATTGCTCGTTAATTATTTCAATCAAATTAGGGTTTTGCCAGCTTTCGCCAGGCTTAACTTACCACCAAGCCTGGCGTATTACACCAATCAGCTCGGATTCATGGGACGTCCGTCCTTATGTAATTGGAGCTCATACTAACAATCAACTCAGTAATTTGGGGCATCCGCCCTTGGCCATTCCTGGCTTAAACTGACATTCAAGTCAGGAAGTCGAGGGCGGTCAGGAAGTCGAGGGCATCCACCCTTAGCCAGTCCTGGCTTAAACTGACAATCAGGTCAGGCAAAATCATGGGCATCCGCCCTTAGCCAATCCTGGCTTAAACTGACAATCAGGTCAGGCAAGATTATGGGCAACCGCCCTTAGCCAATCCTGGCTAAAACTAACAATCAGGTCAGGCAAAATTATGGGCAACCGCCCTTAGCCAATCCTGGCTTAAACTGACAATCAGGTTAGGCAAAATTATGGGCAGCCGCCCTTAGCCAATCCTGGCTTAAACTGATAATCAGGTCAGGAAAAATTATGGGCAACCGCCCTTAGCCAATCCTGGCTCAGTTATGGACATGTAATTAATCTGACGTACGAAGATAAACCTTCAAGTTTTATTCAATAAGACAAATAAACGTCAAAAATTACAACTATGTATAAAATTTTCGTAAATTAGCAATATTCCAAGCACGAGGGATCTCGGTCCCATCTAGTTCTTCCATATTATAGGCTCCTCCCGCTAAAACTTGGATAACTCGGAGTTGTCCTTGCCACGCGGCATCCAGCTTTCCTTTGGCCTTTACCAGATCATCTCTTCTGAGGACCAGGTCTCCCACTTGAAAACACCTCTTTCGGACCATTTTATTGTAGGCTGCTCTAATACGCCCTCGTATATGTTCCATTCTCACCGTTGCCTGATCTCTTTTCTCCTCAATTAGATCTAACGCATCTTGGATCAGTGCGTCATTCAGATTTTCATCATAACTCTGCACTCGGTGAGTTTCGAGGCTGATCTCCGCAAGAACAACGACGTACATGCCATATACCAAACTAAAGGGGGTTTCGCCAGTACTTCCTTTAGGGTTCGTGCGATACGCCCAGAGTGTTGCACTCAGCTCCTCTACCCATTTTCCTCCAGATCTCTCCAACCGTGACTTGAGCCCTTGGACGAGGATGCGATTAGTCACTTCGAACTGTCCATTCGCTTGTGGATGATAGACGGATGTAAAATGTTGCTGAATTTTCATTTTAGTGCACCAAGCTCTAATTTTGGCTCCCATGAACTGGGTACCATTGTCTAATACCATCTCCTTAGGCACACCGAAATGACATACAATATTCTTCCAGATGAAACCCATCACAGCCTCTTCCGTTATTTTCGCCAGAGCTTCCGCCTCGACCCACTTGCTGAAATAATCTATTGCTAAAATTAGGAACCTTTTCTGAGCTGGAGCCATCGGGAATGGACCAACCAGGTCGATCCCCCATTTCGCGAAAGGACAAGGAGAGCTCATTTTCATCCGCTCTTCTGTTGGCTGATGAGTCAAGAGGGACATCTTCTGACATTTTGTAAATCCCCGATTTCACTTTATTCAAAATAGGATTTATATTTACGAAAAATATGATGAAACCTTGGCGTCACAATAAATGTCAAGACTTTCAAACTTTACGCAGCGGAAATAAACATAATATGAATAACCGAATCACCATCAAAGGAAATTTATAATTTAAAACCGCGTTTTTATGTCTAGTTCAACGTTTTATTTAAAATAATAAAACCAGTTTTAAAGAAAAACAAAACCAAACATTTACATTTTCATTCTTCTACTCGTCTCCCATCCGATCGACATCTTCGTTTGTACCTGAAAAATGTTGTTGAATTGGGATGAGCCTCAACGTACTCAATAGTTACACTGACTTAACCAATGCAAAATCATACAACTCACAAATAGTACAATCGATCATAGAATTCATAGTTTTATCGTAGGAAAATAAGTTGACTGCAGCTAAAACGCGCCGGGATATACCCGATGGACCCTTTTCCCGGATCACAGACACATTTGGTCTCTGGTTTTTAATTCGTGGTTATAGCACGCTGGGATAAACCCAATGAACCTTTTCCCCGGTCACAGACACATTTGGTCCTACGGCTATATTAGTTTTTGGAAATATAGAATCGCATGATACACATAGCACATAAATTTGAGTACATAAAATTTAACATAGGCAAGTCCAGTGGTCCCCTACCTCGTAAAATGTCGTGGAAAGTCGAGTGAATGCACGTATTGAATCCTAAGTCCCTTAATGCTCGTCACCTAATAAAAT
>BMAC01000323.1:348544-370531 GCA_014905375.1 Phtheirospermum japonicum | reverse complement strand
TTCAATTGATCGAATAAGTCTTCAATACGAGGTAATGGGTACTTGTTCTTTATTGTGAGTCGATTAAGTTCTCTATAATCGATACACATTCTCATYGACCCATCYYTCTTYTTAACAAAGAGAACCGGTGCTCCCCACGGTGAAACACTCGGTCGGACAAAACCTAAATCCAACAGCTCTTGGATTTGTGCCTTTAGCTCCTGTAGTTCCTTCRGTGCCATCCTGTATGGTGCCTTTGAGATTGGTGCTGCCCCTGGTGTCAAATCAATTGTGAACTCGACTTGACGATTGGACGGTAATCCTGGTAACTCTTCCGGAAAGACGTCCTTAAAATCTTGAACAATGGTCACTTCGTGCGGTGTCACCTCGACCGCTGGATTGCTCACCAAATTCACCAGGAAACCTTGGCATCTCTCCTTCTTCAACAGCTTCATGGCCTTCATTGCCGTTATCACTTGTGGCACCATCTTGGTCTTGGCTCCAAAGAACTTGATCTCTCCACCTTCTGGGAGTTTGAAAGTTATTTCTCTTTCGCGACATTGTATCTTCGCTTGATACTTCGTGAGCCAGTTCATTCCTAATATCAAGTCGAAATCCTTCATTTCGATCACATACAAGTCCGCCTCGAGATTTTTTCCTCCTACATCGATCTTCACTCCCTTATCCATCAAGTTCGTAACCATTACGTCTCCGGATGGTAAACTAACCTCTAAGGGTTCCTCTACTCTAGTGCTCTTAACTTCAGTTAAATTATGAAATTTCTTTGATACAAAAGAGTGCGAAGCACCCGTATCGAAAAGCACAAAAGCAGGAATTCCCGACACAGTCAACATACCTGTTATAACTCCAGGATTCTCTTCAGCCTCATTGCGTGCCATGGCATACATTCGAGCATTTCCTCCATTGGTTGGTCCTGGCTTCGGTCCTCCACCGCCTTGTTGCCTTTGACCATACACAGGACAGAACTGYGTTGCATGCCCACTCTGACGGCAGCGGTARCACTTTCCTTGCCCTAGAAGGCACTCACCAAAATGTCTCTTACCGCAATTTTGGCACATGGGCTTGTTGTCCATCCCTTGCTGAACGTTCCCGCCACCAGTCTTCTGTTGCTTGGCTTGGTTATAACTTCCTCCTACCCACTTCCTCTTGTCTACTGAAGCCGTGGGTTTGGACTTCACCTCATCCATCCCAAGACTTGACTCCACGTCTTGGGCTCTTTTAATCATTTCCAAGTAAGGAAGGTCGCCTTGTGCTGATAAGATACCCGCTAGTTGAGCTCTCAAACCTCTCTTGAACCTCAACGATTTCTTCAAATCGGTATCTACCAGATGCGTAGCGAAACGGCTCAACTGGTTAAACCTCCTCTCGTACTCAGTGATCGTCAAGTTTCCTTGTTTGAGATTTAGGAATTCGGTCTCCTTCTGATCGCGGYACGAGCGCGGGAAAAACTTCTCCATAACCACCRTCTTGAACTTGTTCCAAGTGAAGGCGTCTCGCTCTGCCTTCGAACAGTTTCTCCAATAACCTTCCCACCAGTGGTCAGCATCTTCAGTTAGYTGAAAAGTGGCACACGTGACCTTCTGCACGTCGTCGCACGCTATCATTCGAAAGATTCTTTCGAGTGACCGGAACCACTCCTCCACTGCATCAGGTCCATCTCTCCCATTGAAAGTTGGTGGTCGGTACTGGCGGAACTGATCCACTGCTCTCGAGTTGTTACTTCCATTCCCCAAACCGTTATCTTGAAGGCGTTGGAAGAAGTTAGTGAAAACCGTATCCATAGCCTCAACGGTTGTTTGGTCGAAGTGGGGTGGGTTTTCTTCATTAACCCTGTTTCCGTTTCTTCTTCCTCGGTTTGACGCCATATCCTAATATCATCAAAGCGTTTGCTTGGTTAATTACGAGGTATCAATCTAAATATACGTCGTAAGATTGCATCTTCTTTGTCCAAGAGCCACAAATGATATTTGGTCAACAAAATGACCCACCCGTGTCTACCTCTGAAAAGTCGTAACTAATGAAAGTCTCCATTCCTTGGAGAGCAATCATACCCATAGCATCAACAACCATTCCCAATACAACACATTCACATCAAAAGCATCATCAACCATTTCCAAAACAATACAATCATATCCACAGTATAAACATCCATACCCAATACAATGCAGTTATGAATTAACATGGAATTTAAATAAATGATTAAACAATTGCAATGAACTTTTGTACCTTGAGGATATCGACGAATGTTCAACGAGGAGGAATGAAGATTATTTAAGTAATCCAAATATTTATTTTATAAACTTTTTGATTTTTTACAAACGAAACGAGTCTACAGAACCAATCAAAACCTTGGCTCTGATACCACCTTTGTAACGCCCCGATTTCACTTTAGTCAAAATAGGATTTATATTTACGAAAAATATGACGAAACCTTGGCGTCACAATAAATGTCAAGACTTTCAAACTTTACGCAGCGGAAATAAACATAATATGAATAACCAAATCACCATCAAAGGAAATTTATAATTTAAAACCGCGTTTTTATGTCTAGTTCAACGTTTATTTAAAACAATAAAACCAGTTTTAAAGAAAAACAAAACCAACATTTACATTTTCATTCCTCTACTCGTCTCCCATCCGATCGACATCTTCGTTTGTACCTGAAAAATGTTGTTGAATTGGGATGAGCTCAACGTACTCAATAGTTACACTGACTTAACCAATGCAAAATCATACAACTCACAAATAGTACAATCGATCATAGAATTCATAGTTTTATCGTAGAAAATAAGTTGACTGCAGCTAAAACGCGCCGGGATATACCCGATGACCCTTTTCCCCGGTCACAGACACATTTGGTCTCTGGTTTTAATTCGTGGTTATAGCACGCTGGGATAAACCCAATGACCCTTTTCCCCGGTCACAGACACATTTGGTCTACGGCTATATTAGTTTTTTGGAAATATAGAATCGCATGATACACATAGCACATAAATTTGAGTACATAAAATTTAACATAGGCAAGTCAGTGGTCCCTACCTCGTAAAATGTCGTGGAAAGTCGAGTGAATGCACGTATTGAATCCTAAGTCCCCTTAATGCTCGTCACCTAATAAAATAGAAAAAAAATATTTAATTAGTATTTTTCCTATTTAAAATAGATATCATAATAATAATAGTAATAATAATAATAATATAGATGATAATAATAATAATAATAATAATAATATTAATAATAATAATAATATAATAGTAATAATAATAATAATAATAGTATTAATAATAATATAATAATAATAATAATAATAATAACAATGATAATGTTTATAATAATAATATAATAGTAATAATAATTTAAAAGGACTAGAGTGCAGTTTTGTAATATAGTTTGGGGCTGGATTGGGGGTTTTTGGTAATCAGAGGGTTCAATCAAAACGATGGCTAAAGGCTGGGGGGTCAATTGTAATTTCTGGACAATGGGCTGGATTAAAAAGGGGAGGCCCAGCCCTTTTGCTCCTCAAAACCCGTCTGCTCCTCCCCTAAATCGAAAATTGGCCAGCACACTTCTCCCCCTTTCTCGGCCAACGGCGACGGCAGCGGAGCAGGCAAGGCGGCGTCGGGCGATGCTTGGCTGCAACCGGCGAGGGCGGGCGATGGAGACACGGGTGGTTTTGCCCCCGCTCCACTCTGTCCGAAAGGTGGGTCCGACGGTGGCCAACGGCGGCGGCGGCGCTAGTGGCCGATTGGCTTGCGGTTGATTCGGGCGGTGGTGATGCGGAGATTGTTGGCTGTGGGTGGCGATGGTTTGCCGTGGGTTTCAGTCGGGCTTTGCCGTGGTGGGGTGGCTGTCGACGGAGGGTTTGGGTTGGTTTCGGGCTTGACTTCGAGCTGTAAGGTGGCTGTGGTTGTTGTGTGGCTGAGTCGACAGGTGGCTGCGCCTCGGCTATGGGTATTCGTCGGAGTTGGCGATTCGGTGATATTGGCAGGAGCGATGGTTCGGGATTCATGGGCCGGGATGGTTGGCGACGTTTGGTGCCGTTGTTTGGTTTGGAATGGTGGCCGAGTCGGCAGGTGGCTGGGCTGGTTCGGTTGGCGATGATGGGGCTCGGCGACTGGTTGAGTTTGTGGGTTTCGGGTCGGTTTGTTTGGTTTTGGGTTGGTGACTGCCGTGGGGGTTTGCAGGTGGTGGTGATCCGTGTGGTTCAGCGTGGGGCTGGATCGGCGTTGGGTTTTGGTTGTTCGGCGACGATGATGTCGGAAATGTGGGGCTGCCGGGTTGTATTCGGGTGGCTGTGGGCTGCCGGAAACGGTTTGCCGTGGGGGTTCGTTGGGTTGGAGATAGTCGGGCCTGGACTCGTCGAGAATTCATTTGGTGTTGGCGATTGTGATGGGCCGCGGTCCGACTGGTGGTTTGGGGTAAGACATTCGTGGTGGCAGCGTGGTGGCGATCCAGATTGTTCGACGTGGTGGATGATCGGGCTGTGGTGTCGATGGTCGTAGTACGGCAGTGGTCGTGGGGGCCCAGTGGCAGTGGTATGGTTCGGGTCTCGAGTGGTGTTTGGCTGGGAATCGCCGGGATGTTGGCGATTTATGATGTTTGGCTATGGCGATGGTTAGAGATGGGCTGGGAAGAGAAAGAGAGAAAGAAAAATAAAATAAGAACTGAACACACAATACCTCTTGCGGCTGTACTCTGTAAGAACGGCTGATGGGAAAAAAAATAAGATTTTGCTTTATAAACAAAAGTGGGGTTTAATTTAGGAAAGTTAGGGCTAAGACTTAGTGGACTCGGGCTAGCTAGCAATTGGGTTTCGATTGGGCTTGTTTTTAAGTCCGAGAATAAAATGACATATTAGACGGCTTAAGGTTTAAACCGAATAATTCCGTGAACGACCCAATTATTAAAATAACTATAATATAAATTATAATAATTTTAGAAGTCGAAATTATTTCATAGACGACTCAATAGTAATTTAAATAAATAATTACATTACTAAATAATTATAATATTTTCTTAGAAATCGATAATATAATTTTATTTGAAATTGAATCATATATTCACTTAATTAGAGTTCTTAGATTATTTAAAACTAAAATTTATTAATTTGATTATAATAAGATTTTAAAATAATTTTAGATAATTTATATAGAATACGACTATAATATAATAGTCTTTAAAATTGAGGTATAATATATTAAACAATCGCACTAGAAATTTTTATTATATAGAGTTTCTTAAATCAATTAGAACTAAAGTATAAAATAATTTATAGTGACGAGATTGGGACTAAGATTATTTTTAAATGCATGATTGTAATTAAAAAAAAAATATATATATGCATTGGATGTATGGATGTTACACATTTTTCGCACTTTTTTACGAAAGCCTCGGCTTCTCTTCTCAGTGATGGCCAGAAGTAACCAGCTCTTAATATTTTACTAGCCAGGGCCCTCGCCCCCATGTGATTACCACGACACCCTTTGTGAACTTCTCTAAGGACGTGGGCGCCCTCCTCCATACTCAGGCACCGCAGCAAAGGTCTTCCAAATCCACGTCGAAACAGATTCCCTTTGATTAGACAGAAACGGGCAGATCTAATTTTCACTCTCGCTTTTTCTCTCTTCTCTTCTGGCAGTTCTCCTTTCTCTAGGTAAGCAATGATAGGAGAGCGCCAATCGTTTTCTTCACTTACCGAACAGATCTTTTCTGTACCAAACTCTGTGTCTGCTCTCATCAGTGTTATTGTCCTTTCCTGGCAGTTTACAGCTGAGCTTGCAATCTTGGCCAAATAATCCGCTCTTCCGGTTTCTTCTCTGGGGATTTGCAAGACTGTCAAGGATTTCATATCCCTAGAGAGCTCTTTGAAATTAGCCAAATACCTCTGCATGCTGTCTTCCCTTGTCTCAAATTCTCCGCTTATCTATTTACAGACGAGCTGGGAATCCACCTTAGCACAAACCAGCTCTGCCCCCAAGTCCCGCACCATCTGAACTCCTCGCAAGAGGGCCTCATACTCTGCTGCATTATTGGACACAACATAATTCAGGCGCACGGCATATTCAGTGGCTACACCAGGTTGGTTAATCAGAACTATTCCCGCCCCGCAGCTCTGATTGCCAACAGAGCCATTCGTGAAAATTGTCCACTCTTGCTTGCCATCAGATGAGCTGGTCATTTCTTGCATAAAATCAGCCAAGGCCTGGGCCTTGATTGCTGTTCTGGCCTCGAATGTAACATCGAATTCACTAAGCTCTATTATCCATTTGACCAGTCTTCCCGATGCCTCTGGTTTGTCCATTATAGTTCTTAGTGGAAGGTTGGTTCGCACAATTATGCTGTGAGAGAGGAAATATGGTCGTAGCTTGCGGGTATTTCCTACCAGAGCAGCATCGCCTTCTCTACTTCTACATATCTTTCCTCAGCGTCAATCAAGACCTTGCTCCAGTAATAGACCGGCCTCTGTATCTTGCCTTCTTCCCTAAGTAGGACAGAGATGACTGCCTACCGTCCCACAGATAAGTACAAGATTAGGGGTTCTCCCTGAATAGGCTTCGTGAGCAAGGTCATGCTAGAAAAGTGTTCCTTCAACTTTCTGAACGCGTCCTCACACTCGTTGTTCCATTCAAACTGAGCCTTCTTTCGCAAGGCCTGAAAAAATGGCAGGCTCTTCTCTGCCGAGCGTGAAACAAATCGGCTTAAAGCATTGATGCGACCTGCTAAACATTGCATTTCCTTAACATTCCTGGGTGTCTGCATGTCCATGATTGCCTTCACCTTCTCTGGGTTGGCCTCAATGCCTTTTTCTGTGACCATGTATCCCAGAAATTTGTCAGCTCTAACCCCGAACGCACACTTCTTGGGATTAAACTTCATCATATACCTCCTCAAGGTGGCGAATGTCTCTTTCAGATCTTCCACATGAGAGGTGGCCTTAATGCTCTTGACTAACATGTCATCCACATACACCTCCATGTTCCGCCCCAGCTGTTCCTTAAACATTTTGTCTACCAATCTCTGGTACGTGGCTCCCGCATCCTTGAGCCCAAACGGCATTACCACATAGCAATATGTCACCTTCGGGGTTATAATGCTGACTCGCTTCCAATCCTCTTTCGCCAACCTGATCTGGTGATAACCTTGTGAGGCATCCATCATGCTCAGGAGCTCGCAACCAGAGGTGGAATCGACAAGCTGGTCGATCCTTGGCAAAGGGTAGTGGTCCTTTGGGCAGGCACGATTGAGATCACGGAAATCGATACACATTCGCCAATCTTCTTGGGTTTTAGGAACCAGTACAGCATCGGAAAGCCATTCAGGGAATTGTATCTCCTGGATATGTTTGGCTTAACAATTTCTCCACCTCCGCCTCAATGATGGCCTCCTTCTCAGGCCCAAAATTACGTTTCTTCTGCTTAACTGATTTCATGTCCGGACTGATGTTAAGGCGATGCTTCGTCACCTCTGGGTCGATCCCCACCAGGTCTTTGGGAGACCAGGCAAACACATTTGCACTGTCCCTCAATAGTGTAACCAGGTCTGTCAAAACTTCTGGGCTGAGTGTTGTCCCTACGTGGAGGACTCGGCTATCATCTCCCGGGACTACCTCGACCAACATCAACCCTTCCTCTCTTCTGGCGAGGTCTGTCATCCGATGCTCCATTCAAGCCCTCTTGCTCTTTCTTTCCTCTTCGCTATTCCTCTTGGTACATTCGACATACGTTTGTCATGAGGCGTATTGATCACCTCTTACCTCGCCCGTTCCATCCTCCGCCGGAAACTTCATCTTCATGTGATAAACTGATATCACAGCCTGAAATTGGCTCAGGGATGGCCGACCAAGCATGACGTTGTAAGAGGAAGCTGCATCCACCACCAAAAAATGTACTGTCCTGGTCACCCTGTACGGTTCCTCGCCCAATGTCACGAGGAGCCTGTATCCAATAAAATTCGCCTCACATTGTAATTGGCGATAGTAGCCATTATAACTAAAGCGTCCATGTGGGAAGCCAAGATGCCATCACCATCCTCTGATCCAAAGCAGATATTTGGCGCAGACGCCATTTGCCCGACTTCTCGTGACTTCCGAACCAGATCCTTCACAGCTCGTACGTAGCTATGTTGCGTTCGCTTGGAATGCTCTTCCAGTTCTCCACCAGTAATCATTTGGATTTCCCCATGGATGACCTGGGCCTGATTAGTCCTTCTTCTTTTAGCACGTCCCCCTTCATGATCTATTTTATTCTACTGAGGACGATCATAACCAATACGACCAGGTCTGGCTTCTTCTTTCCTCATACGAACGTACTCCTTCAGGTGCCCTGCCTGAACCATTCTCTCTAGATCGTCTTTCAAATGTGTACATTCATCGGTATTATGTCCATATTCATTATGGAATCGGCAGAATCGGTCAGACCTCTCCTTCCTGGGCTTCTGTGAGTAGGTCTTGGGCTATTCCAGCTCTGGGTGCCGTTCTATCGTTTGCAGTATTTCGCCCTGCGGAGTTGCCAGAGGGGTATACCTGTCGAAATGAGGTCTCCCCACGGAAAGCTCTGGCTTGGGCTTTTTCACTGCTGCCCTGTCATCTCTATCATACTTTCCCATTTCTTCTCTCCTTCATCTTTGATTTTCAAAGCCTCCTCCAAATGAATGTACTTCTCAGCTCTCTCCAAGAGCTCTCCAAACTTCAAAGATGGCTTCACAACCAGCGATTGGAAAAACTCGCCCCTTCGGAGGCCTTGCGCCAGAGCATTCACCAACAGCTCTTCGGACGCAGACGGCACCTCAAGTCTTGCAGTAGTGAAGCGATTGATATAAGCGTGCAGGCTCTCACCTTCCTTCTATTTTAAGCTAAACAGCTCAAGCGGCATCTTCTGGTATTTCCTGCAGCTCGTAAACTGGTGCAGAAAAGCCGAGCTGAATTCATCGAAATTGCTAATGGATCGAGGTGGCAACTGGATAAACCAGAGCTGTGCCGACTTGGTGAAAGTCATCCTGAAGACCCGGCACATGACGGAATCGGAGAATTTGTGTAATGCCGCTGCTATCTCAAAGCGACTGAGATGGTCTGCCGGATCCGTCGTCCTATTGTATTCGAAGCCTAAGGATCGATAAGAAGCTAGCACGTCATCGCGCATGACCTCCTCCGTAAATGGAGTGACTCGCCGCCCCGGAACTGCGCTCATGCCCGTCATCTTCTTCCTGAACTCCCGCATATCTTTCTGGAGGCTTTGTCTGCTCAGCCAGGCCTGGATGAGCCTGGCTAGATGTCTCAGTATCAGAAGTAGAGAAGTGTTCCTCTCTGTCCAGCAAAGTAGTCCGATCTGTGCGCTGGCCTCGTAGTGGCTTAGTTTCCGCCACCGGGACAGTTCTTGCCGGTGGTGTGTTTGATGGCAGCGTCGACATCTCCGAAAACTTCATTTTCACCGCCGTCTCCACGACTTTGCCAATGAGCTCCGAGAGTTGCATGAGGAAGGATTCATTAAACGAACCACCATTAGTTGGCACAGATCTACTAAGTGGGGGTGGCGTAGCGCCTGGCACGACCGCTGCCGACGGCGCTGTCCCTTCAGGCCCCATCGCCGACGTTTCTACCGACCTGGGCATACCCCACGGCGCAGTGGAACTGGGGGTTACGCCGAACTCTCCCACCAAGTTTCGCCGTAAACCGTCTGAAGCCATAGAACAAAAAGAAAACCTCACGTCTTATCTTGATCGATTTCCCACAGACGGCGCCAATTTCTTCAACCCAAAATATTACCAACATAAAGAACAATGCCTGGAACCTTGAACACCTTCTTGATCTGCGCACAGAAACACGTTAGAAAGGACCACCGGTGGTTTTCCGGTGGAAAACTCTCTGATGCTTAAGTCAGTAAAGCGTATGAGGTTTCTCTTAGCAAGCAAAGAAGGAATGCACAAAGAATGGCATACCTATCTCAGCCTTGGGGCTGAGATATTTATATTTTCTCCTAGTGGGGACCCCAGCCGGGATCTCAGGAGCACATGCCGCGAATCACGAGCTGTTACGTAACCAATTCTGATAAGTGGTCCCACTTGTCTCTTTACTGGGAATCCGGAAAACAGGTCTTCCCCGTTCCAGGTCTTTCTCAACACCACCTCAATATCAATATCGGACTTGACCCTAGTCAGGTCTTCCCTTTTCCAGGTCTATATTACTTAAGTATCAGTGTCAGGTCCAATTCTAGCCCCAGGGTCTTCTGGCAGAGCACTTTTGTCAGCTCAATGTGATCCCCGGGCTGTAGTGATCTCTCTTTAAAATGGTCAGGTTATGAGAAACCCCGAGCTATGACCATCCTTTCTTGATGTCCTATTTTCCCAAGAGGCCTAACCAGACCTTCCTTTGAGACCGAGCTGTTCTCTTTTATTTTCAATTATCACTTAATCATGTCTAACCCGATTTGAGTCGGACCTCTATATTGCCATATCAGTCGCCGACATGTTTGGACTGGTTGGGAGCCCTACCCTGAAGCGATCCCAGAGGTTGCGTAATATTCCTCCCGGCATGGTGCCGCCGGCCGTTCCAAAGACCCAAGCTGGCCCAAGATGCAATGTGCCGATTGAGCACATGAACCTTACTGAGGATGTTACTGTGATGTCGAACCCTTATGATGATGAATATGTTCCTGCCGCTCCGGTTGTTGTGCCGGTGCCCCCTTCCGCTCCAAGCCTGACAAAGAAGAAGACACCTTGCCGGAAGCAGACTGTGAAGTTGGCCGACAAGAAAAACCCTCCGGCGTCCATCAAGGTTTCACCAGGCTCTACTGAAACCGAAAACTCTTCCCCTCCTTTTACTATTTTGGACTCTTTATCTGGGGAAGTGACAAGCTCCTCTAGACTGGTTGTTGATAATCCTCCGTCATCTCCTGTTCATGATGTTCAACCCGAGTTTGATCCTGATCTTTTTGAGCACTCTCATAATTCATCTTTTTATATGCCCCTTCGTGACTTTTTTTATGCGTTGAAGGCTGAAAGGAGGAAACCCAATGCTGGTAAGAAGGGTAATATTGGTTCTCATGTTGCTTCCCCTAAACCAACATCTCTGCAAATCCAGGCTGCTTCGCCCTCCAGTTCTGCCTATGCTGATATTGCTTCTACTAATCCCGAATCGACTCCATCTGACACCTCTGGTAACTCCCATTCCTCCACTGGCACTCCCTCTCGGTCCGTTGAGATTGAAGACATGGAGCCTTTTTCCGAAAGGTTTCTGACTACCGAGGTTGAGGAGTTATTTTTTGAATATCGAACCCGACAAATGATTGTTGAACGCCGAGTTCCTGTTGAGGTGTTTGAGAAGAAATGTTTAATTACATTCCTTTAGCATACAGGTATGTATTCCACAGTCTCCAATTCCATACCTTTTGTCCGTGATATAGTAGTGGAGTTTTATGCAAATTTGATGCCTTCAATTGTTGATCTTAAGTCTTTGAATTATGGGAAAATCTTTGTGCGTGGAAAGGTGTTTAGTTTTATCCCTTATTTGATTGATGAGATGTTTGGGACTGAACCATTTCGGGTTGAGTCAACTGTGGATGACATGAATGAGGTTATCTCATTCTTGTTCGGGGGTATGGTGAATGCGTGGTTTGAATAGTTGCCGAGCACCCGACTTTCTTATCTTTACTCTGTTTTGCACAAGGTAGCCATTTGTAACTGGGTTCCCTCCAAGAACACTACATGTGTTACGCAGCCCTAGACCTAGTTTTTATACAAGCTTGGGAGAGCGGTCAAGTTTAGCTTTGGGCATCATGTGTTCGACACGATTGCTAAGTTTGCCACCACCAAGTCTGCGTCCTCTCTATGTTTCCCTTCCTTGATCTTTAGGGCTCTTGATAATAAGGGTTTGATGCTTACTTCGGATGACGTGCTTAAGGGTGAGGCTGATTGGTTTGCTTTGAGAGGCCAACACATTTCTGGTGCGAGGGTTATTGATCTCCCGTGGCAGGCGCCTTTTCGGGATGATGTTGCTAGTGGTGTTGGGTCTGGTAATCCCAACATTGGTACCAACATGGTCACAATTTCTGCTCAGGTTCTTCGTGCTCATGTTACTTGGATTGACACCTAGTTTACCCAGCTGGAGGTGCTTCGGCGTTCTTTCATGGAGGCCCTTTTGCCTTTTGGCCAAAAAGGGGGAGATATTGGCGACGCTGATAAGGATGAGGCTGAAGATGATACTGCTGCTACTGATAAGGGTGAGGCTTAAGATGATACTGCTGCTACCGAGGCTTTGGCGAGTCTTGCTCGTGAGAAAAGGAGAAGAAGATTCGTTCTCGAAACAAGGCGTTGAGGAAAATGAAGAAGATGTTGAAGAAGAGAAATGATCGTGGTGAAGGAACTTCGACATCTCCTCGTCGTTCTAAGAGGGTGCGAAGTCAATAAGTTCCTTGTTTTTTGTTTTTGATAAGTGGTTGAGTGAATAATGTTGGTTTTTGATGTTGGGTTGATATTTTTTTAAACATTGGTTATTTTATTTGGGGTAGTTTTCCAATTTAGGGTGAGTCTTAGTGTTATTGTTTGAACATTATTTTGCGTCGTAGTATTTTGTCCAAAAATGAAAAAGGGGGAGATTGTTGGTAATTTATTCTTGGCAATAATTCATTTTCAGTGATTTACCTTTCTTGGGCACTAAATAAATTAGGACTCTAGACTTTGTTTCTTAGTTTATGTATAAGACTTTATTTAGTTTTATAGATTGTGTTTAGGATTTGTTTTAATTCTTTACCAAGTTTAGAATTTTAGCATTGTCTATTTAAGACAAGAGAATACTAAAGTTTGGATAGATTTTTTTAAGCGAGGCACGGATTTTAGAAGACACACGTAGGCAACGCAATACAGCAAGATAGAACACCAACGACTACTTGGAGCCACTGTCCGAGATTTAGAAGTTTTTCGAAATTGCGTGACCAACGGATGAGATCTTTTCATCTAGGCGACAAGTATTTAGTATCATGTTTTAGATACTTTAGTTTTCGTATATTATTTCTTATTTTTATGTATTGATCGTGAATAAGAAAGTAATATAGTTTTCGAGTTTGTACACCTAAGTTCACAAGTATTTTTACTTGTGAACTGAATTTAAATTGTTGTGTTCTTGAGTTTAAATTTCCGCTGCATATTTTTAGTTAAACTCTGGTTGATATTGGTTTAAGTGTTGGTTAATATTGAAAACAATATCATATACTGATATTTATTTTTAAAATCATAAACCTACAAATTAATATGTATTTTCAATATACATCGTATTATGTAAATGGAGACTTACCGAGTGCACTGCCATCAAATTCATGATCACACACCCCGTTTCCCACCATGTAGCCTGTATCAAAACCAATTACATGATGTTATAATTAAAAAGAATAAAACCAAAAAAGTAAATAAATAAGAGGTTGTGGAGGGTAAAGTACCTTGAAATATATATCAACGCCAGCGTTTATTCCAGCATGAAAATGATCAATAAATTCGTGAATTACTCGGTATAGTGGATAAGGCTTGATTAATCAAGAACCAATGTATGGTTTTAGTATTTTTTTTTTATTTTGCTACAATGCAACATATAATTATTTGTGATGTCTCGGATTGAATATATTCACTTATTTATAGCTTTGACAATTTCAAAAGCAAGAGTAGGGATATAAATGCTTCCATAAGACTCGCTCGCAATATAGAACGGATTGGCATTGAACTCTGGAAATCGCTCAAACCAATAGGACAAAGCCAACAAACATGGGATGGGCCTAGTATCTTATAATATGTTTAAGTTGAGTTAAAAGTCACGTATATCATTTTTCGCACCCAACGTTTGCACCTCGTTTTATATTATTTGTATCAAGGGTTTGTTGATGAAAATACACTAGAAACCTGCATAGTGGCTTCTCAGGGAGTGTTCGTAAGCATTAAGAAAAAGTAATTGTCGGTCAGTGCTTATACGCATAAAATATTCACTGTCGCCCAGGATACAGGTATTTATGAGAATCTTAGTAAGTAAACTCAATGAACGACCTCATTTCTTAGGAGAAGCAATCTTTCTGGGAAATGGGCGAGCTCTATTGAAGGCTAGCGACTTGTTGTACAGGAGTGACGAGTTCTTATGTGACGTGGCGACCTCGGCGTTGAGAGCTGGGCTTCATAATTTTGGACTTTTGCAGACTAATATGGGCGGGGTGTGCAACCGGTTCAGACCGGTAGACCAAAATTTTGAAAATCCTTGAACCGAAGACCGGACCGGACCAGAATTTACGGTTCCGGTACGTACCGTACCGGTAGACCGAAATTTTGGAAACCCTTGGACCGGAGACCGGAAATTCCGGTCCAGTCCGGTCAAAACCGGTTTGGACCAATTTTTTGAAATTTTTTTTTTTAACAAATTAGTTTTATGTAATTTGATTTTAAAAATTATTAGAGGTTTCAAATATCTAATAGTAAATGGTAGCAAACATATTTTTTAGTATTGCTATTAATGTTATAATATAATTATAAACAATAGTACCGTAAATTTATATAGTAATAGGAAAGATTTTTTTATTAAATAATCAATTACATAGTATAAAATTACAAACAACTCATTCTCTTAATTTATATGGATAATATAAACAACTAACAATATTTTCTTTTTTAAAAGTGACAAATGAATAAATAAAAAAAAGAAAAACCGATCCAATCCGGTTCAGACCGAAAAATTACGGGTTTGGACCGGACCGGAACACGGAAAGTCCCATTTTTATGGATCGTAGACCAGACCGAACTATCACTTGTCCGGTCCGGTCCGGATTTTTCTGGTACGGGCTAGTTTTGTACACCCTTAATTTGGGCTATTCTATGGAGTCCCGACGGATTGAATCCTACGAAAAGGCTTATTGGCCCACGGCTAATATAGTAATTCAGCGAGAGTTCTATAATTTATGGGAATTTAGCATATAGGAGGAATTCTAGTTCTGAGTCGGTTGTATTATTTATGGTATGAGTTGGAAACCCTAGATTGGGGATACTTCTCTTGTCTATAAAAAGGGAATTGAGGCCTCACTCTCTCTGTCTAAGTCAATTCTTTACATCCTACATTCTTGGGATCTCTCACTTTAAAGGCTCTCGCCTCTCTCTCTCACGCAATTTTTAACTTAAGTATCGAAGGGCCTACACTGGGGCCGTCCACGGCCTTAACTTGGGTTTTGTTTTGCAGGATCTAACAGGTCGTCAGGAGTCCCTTGGAGATCAATAGGTTCATTGCACAGTTATTCGAAGTTATTCATGTCGATGATCACATATATAAGATCAGCAGCCCCTATTCTTCAAGTACCAATCTTTTTGATCGCATTAAGTGGCGTCGTCTGTGGGAAAGAAGGACATCGAGTTCTTGAGAAAAAGAAGTGAGGGTTTTAAAAAAAATTAAAAAAAACCAACAAAAAACAAATAGACCTTGAAACAAAACTTGAACTTTGATGAAGATGCAAATAAACTAACGGGAGGTAACGATGTGAAAGAACAAACACCACTGCTAGCATAAACCAATCAAGCCAATACCACACCACCTTGCCCACCGAGAGAGCAAGAGGTGAGGCAACCAAAAGGAGAACCTAAGAAGAAGACACGAAACGTGATTATACAAAAGGATATCCACATAGGGACAAAAGAGTGGGAAGATTATTACCAAGTGATAGGGCTATCTTCGTGTCAGACCTGGTTTGGGGTAGCTCTGACCTCAAGGAGTATAGATAAAAGGATTACAACGACTCTGCGGGGAAGAGCTGTCTACTGCATAGAGATTTCTCTCAACTTAGCTATTTTGGAGAAGTCGTCGAAAGCCTGGTGATGATGCCGAGCTGAAGTTCCGGGGATTAAACTCAAGCTTGATATTAAAGGAGGACCCGGCTTAGTTCCCTTAGGAACAGAGCTTGTCCTTGTTACCGCAAGATCTAATCTCTTCGTGGTAGAAACACTAGAGGAAAGAGGGACCGGGTCGTGACAGGTCTGGTTCCTTGAAATCCGCGGGGAAAACCAGAAAGCTGAGATAATGTTAAATGGAGGAAGACCTGGCACAAGACAGATCTGATTCCCAGACTCCTCAGTGGGGAGACAAGTGGGACCACCTGTAAGGATTTGTTGCACAACGGCCCGAGATTTGCGTAATGTGCTCCTGGGATCCTAGCCGGGGTCCCCATTAGGGAAAGCTATAAATATCTCAGCCCCGAGACTGAGAGAGGTATGTCATTCTCTTGAGCATTCTTACTTTCTTTCTGGAAAAATACCTCAAACGCTTACTGACTTAAGCATCGGAGAGGTTTCCACCGGAAATTCACCGGTGGTCCTTTCTAACTCTTGTTTGCGGTGCAGATCAGGAAGGTGTTCAAGGTTTCAGGCATTCTCAACGTTGGTCATTTTTTGGGTTAAAACAATTGGTGCCGTCTGTGGGAAGGCGATCAAGCTAAGGCGTGAGGTTTTCTTTTTATTTCATGGCTTCAGACGGTTTACGACGAAACTTGGTGGGAGAGCTCGGCGGAACCCCTAGTTCCGCTGCGCCGTGGGGAATGCCCAGGTCGACAGATACGTCGGCGATAGGGCTAGGAGAGACAGCACCATCGGCAGCGGCCGTGCCAGGCGCTACGCCACCCCCACTCAGCAGATCCGTGCCAACTACTGGTGTTTCATTTAACGAATCCTTCCTTTTGCAGCTCTCAGATCTCATCGGCAAAGCCGTGGAGACGGCGGTGGAAAAGAAGTTCGCGGAGATGGCGACACCGCCATCCAACACGCCACCAGCACGTACTGTCCCGGTGGTGGGAACAGAACCATTACGAGGACAGCACGAGGGTCGGGCTCCTCTACAAGATAGGGAAGAGCACTTCTCCACCTCCAACAGCGAGACTTCAAGCCAGACTAATCCAGGTCTGGCTGAATAGATGCCGAGTTTGCAAAAAGAGGTGCGAGAATTCAAGAGGAAATTGATGAATGCTGGTGCCGTGCCAGCGCGGGGCACTCCTTTCACCGAGGAGGTCATGCGTGACGATGTACCAACTTCATATCGCTCCTTGGGCTTTGAGTATAATGGAACCACGGATCCGTGGGAGCACCTCAGTCGCTTCGAGATCACGGCAGCTCTACATAAATTTTCGGACGCTGTTATGTGCCGGGTCTTCCCAATGACTTTTACTAAGTCGGCGCAGCTCTGGTTTAGCCAGTTACCGCCTCGTTCCATCAGCAACTTTGACGAATTCAGTTCGGCCTTCCTGCACCAGTTCACGAGCTGCAGGAAGTACCAGAAAATGCCGCTTGAACTTTTCAGCCTGAAGCAGAAAGAGAACGAAAGCCTGCGTACCTACATCAATAGGTTCACAACAGCTAAGTTAAAGGTACCTTCTGCGTCAGAAGAGCTGTTGGTAAACGCTCTGGCATAGGGCCTGAGGAGAGGAGAATTTTTCCAATCGCTGGTGGTGAAACCAGCTCTGAAATTTGGAGAGCTCTTGGAGAGAGCGGAAAAGTATATCCATTTGGAAGAAGCTTTGAAAATCAAGGACGAGGGAAAGAAGAAGAGGGAAAGGTATGATAGATATGAAAAGGCAGCAGTGAAGAAGCCCAAGCCAGATCTGTCTGGAGGGAGACCTCGTTTCGAGAGATATACCCCTTTGGCGACGCCGCAAGGCGAAATTCTGCAGGCAATAGAGAGGCATCCAAAGCCGAAATGGCCCAAAACGTACTCACAGAAGCCTAGGAAAGAAAGATCTGATCGATTCTGTCATTTCCATAACGAGTATGGGCACAATACCGATGAGTGTACGCATCTGAAAGAGGAGCTGGAAAGAATGGTTCAGGCTGGGCACACAAAGGAGTACGTCCGTATGAGGAGAGAAGAGGCCAGGTCTTGTAACAAGGGCTATGACAGGATTAACCAGGGCAAAAAAGACCAGGATAGAAGCCACTCTAATGGGAGATGGGCTGATCAAGCCCAAGTCATTCATGGGGAAATCCAGATGATCACTGGAGGAGAGCTGGAGGAGCATTCCAAAAGGACGCAACACAGTTATGTCAGAGCTGCGAAAGACTTAGTTCGCAAAACGCGTGATGTAGGACAGATGACCTCTACTCCTAACATCTGTTTCGGGTCAGAAGATGGCGATGGCATTTTAGCCCCACACATGGATGCTCTGGTTATAGCTGCAACTATCGCCAATTACAATATGCGGAGAATTTTCGTGGATACCGGAAGTTCTGCCGACATTTTGTTTTATGATTGCTTTCGACAATTGAAATTGGGCGTTGAGCTGGAAGAGGTCACCACCTCCCTAGTCGGGTTTGCAGGAGGAGCCCTGAAGCCCTTGGGAGCAGTGAGGCTCCTCGTGACGTTGGGAGAAGAGCCGTATAGGCTGACAAGGACGGTGCGTTTCTTGGTGGTGGACGCGCCCTCCTCCTATAATGTCATGTTGGGGCGGCCATCTTTGAGCCAATTCCAGGCCGTCATATCAGTCTTTCATATGAAGATGAAGTTCCCGGCGGAGGACGGAACGGGAGAGGTCAGAGGTGACCAATATGCCTCAAGATAGACCTATGTTGAGTGCATCAAGAGGAATACCGAGGATGAGAGGCAGAGCAAGAAGGCTCGGATAGAGCAGCCACGGGCATCTCAGGCTCGAGGTGAGGAGGGATTGATGCTTGTAGAGGTCGTTCCGGGTGATGAGAGTAGAGTTCTCCGCGTGGGGACTACTCTTAGCCCAGAGGTCTTGACAGCCCTGGTGGCTTTATTAAGAGAGAATGCGGATGTGTTCGCATGGTCTCCTCAGGATTTAGTAGGGATTGATCCGGAAGTGATGGAGCATCGCCTAAACATCAGCCTAGATGTGAAGCCGGTAAAGCAGAAGAAGCGGAATTTCGGACCTGAGAAAGAGGCCATAATTGAAGCAGAGGTGGAAAAATTACTTAATGCCAAGCATATCCAGGAAATCCAATTCCCAGATGGCTCTCCAATGCTGTATTAGTTCCCAAAACCCAAGAAGATTGGAGAATGTGCATTGATTTCCGTGACCTTAACCGAGCTTGTCCGAAGGATCACTACCCACTTTCGAGGATTGATCAATTAGTTGATTCTACTGCTGGATGTGAGCTCCTTAGTATGATGGACGCCTCACAGGGTTACCATCAGATCAGGCTGGCGAAAGAGGATTGGAAGAGAGTCAGCTTTATCACCCCGAAAGGTACCTACTGTTATGTGGTCATGCCTTTTGGGTTAAAGAATGCCGGCGCCACATACCAGAGGTTAGCAGATAAAATGTTTAAAAATCAGCTTGGGAGAAACATGGAGGTATATGTGGACGATATGCTAGTCAAGAGCATCAAGGCAACCTCCCATGTGAATGATCTGAAAGAGACCTTTACTACACTGAGAAAATACCGAATGAAGCTTAACCCTAAAAAGTGTGCATTTGGGGTAAGAGCTGGCAAGTTCTTAGGGTACATGGTTACCGAAAGGGGGATTGAGGCCAACCCGGAAAAAGTAAGGGCCATTATGGAGATGCAGTCACCCAGGAATGTTAAAGAGATGCAGTGTTTAGCGGGACGTATCAATGCCCTGAGCCGATTTATTTCGCGTTCATCAGAAAAGAGCCTTCCTTTCTTCCATGCTTTGCGTAAAAAAGCCCGTTTCGAGTGGACTAGAGAATGTGAAGATGCGTTTAAAATGTTGAAAGAACACTTGGCTGACATGACCTTGCTAACAAAGCCTGTTCTAGGAGATCCCCTTATCTTGTACCTGTCGGTTGTGCAGCAGGCAGTTAGCTCTGTCTTGATTCGGGAAGAAGAAAAGGTACAGAAACCTGTCTACTACTGGAGTAAGGTCTTACACGATGCCGAAGTGAGGTATGTAGAGGTAGAGCGGGCAGTACTAGCTCTAGTAGGCACAGCCCGGAAATTGCGCCCATATTTCCTCTCACATAATATAGTCGTGCGGACGAACCTGCCGTTGAAAGCCGTCATGAATAAGCCAGAGGCGTCGGGGAGACTGGTCAAGTAGATAATTGAGTTAAGAGAATTTGATATTAGCTTTGAGGCCAGAACGGCAATTAAAGCCCAGGCCTTAGCTGATTTCATGCAAGAAATGACTGGTCCTCCTGGAGAGTTGAAGAAATGGACGATTTTCACGGATGGCTCTGTCTGTAACCAGGGATGTGGAGCTGGAATTGTTTTAACGGATCCAGCAGGCACTTCCACTGAGTTCTCCATTCGGCTGAGCACAACATTTTCTAATAACGCTGCTGAGTATGAGGCCCTTCTAAGAGGAATTCAGATGGCGAAAGACCTGGGTGCAGAGCAAGTGTGTGCCAGGGTAGATTCTCAGCTCGTTTGCAAGCAGATCAGTGAGGATTTTGAAACGAGAGAAGAAAATATGCAGAGATATCTAGCTAAGTATAGAGAACTCGCTAGAGGTATGAAAGGCCTGGCGGTCCTTCAGATCCCTAGAGAAGAAAACGGAAGAGCTGATTTCCTGGCAAAGGTGCCCAGCTCAGCTGCAGATTGCCAAGAAAGGGTGATTACTCTACTACAGGCGGAGGGAGAATTTGGAGCAGAGCAGGTATGCTCAATCATTGAAGGGGAGGACTGGCGCTCTCATATAAAGGCATACTTGGAACAGGAGGTCTTGCCGGAGGACAGGAAGGAGGCGGCGAGAATACGAACCAGGGCTGCCAGGTTTTGCCTAATTAAGGGAGAGCTGTTTAAACCAGGATTTGGCCAGCCCTTATTGAGATGCCTGAGTCAAGAAGAAGGAGCTCTGGTACTGCGTGAGATTCATGAAGGATGTTGCGGTAATCACATGGGGGCCAGAGCCCTAGCTAGCAAGGTATTGAGGGCGGGTTATTTTTGGCCTTTGCTGAGGAAGGAGGCTGAGGTCTTCGTGAGAAAATGTGAAAAGTGTCAGAAAATGGCTCCTTTGATCCATCAGCCTGCGGAAGAGCTGTTAACGATGAGATCCCCTTGCCCTTTTGCGAAATGGGGAATCGACCCGGTCGGCCCATTCCCAATGGCTCCAGCTCAGAAAAGATTCTTAATTGTAGCTATAGACTATTTCAATAAATGGGTCGAGGCGGAAGCCCTGGAAAAAATAACAAGGGAGGCAGTAATGGGATTCATATGGAAAAATATTGTTTGTCATTTTGGCATACCAAGGGTGATAATATCGGATAACGGCACCCAATTAACGGGGGCCAAAGTTAAGGCCTGGTATGTCAAGATGAAAATACAACATCATGTTACGTCCGTGTACCACCCGCAAGCGAATGGTCAGGTCGAGGTGACTAACCGCATTCTTGTCCAAGGACTTAAGTCGGTATTGGGAAGGTCTGGAGGGAAATGGGTGGAAGATCTGAATGCGGTACTTTGGGCGTATCGCACAAATCCCAAGGAAAGCACGGGCGAGACCCCCTTCAGTCTTGTATATGTCATGGATGTTGTGGTACCTGCGGAGATCAGTTTAGAAACTCATCGGGTACAGAGTTATAATCAAGCTCAGAACGAGGCATTGATCCAAGTTTCTCTAGATTTAGTTGAGGAGAGGAGAGACCAAGCGGCGATGCGAATGGAACATGTGTGTGGGCGAATTAGAGCTGCCTATAATAAAACAGTGCGAGAGAGGCGTTTCCAAGTGGGAGACCTGGTTCTTAAGAAGGCTGATTTGGGACAGACCAAAGGAAAGCTAGACGCCACGTGGCAAGGGCCCCTCAGGGTCACCCAAGTTGTGGCTGGAGGAGCTTACATGTTGGAAGAGCTTGACGGGACAGAGGTCCCCCGCGCTTGGAATATATCTAACTTACAAAAATTTTATACATAATTGTAATTTTGTGATTCCTATTTATTTATTTGATTGAATAAAATTGCAGGTTTTTCCTCACGCATCTAAAACTTGAAGTACGTGTTATAAGCCAGGATTGGCTAAGGACGGACGTCCTCAATCTTGTCTGACCTGATTGTCAGTATAAGCCAGGATTGGCTAAGGAC
>BMAC01000323.1:311050-346571 GCA_014905375.1 Phtheirospermum japonicum | reverse complement strand
GGGAGAAGAAGCTGATGAAGAAGAACAGAAGACCTGGCGAATGTAGTCATCAAAGGCCGTCGGGTCTAACAAGTGGAGGCGGTCATCTTCCAGAACATGGGAGAAGGAGGTGGGCTCGCAGACGCCTTCAATCTTGGCGGACCGATCATAAGGAGTAGAAGGATATTCAGCCACCCATTTAGCATGGGCATTAGGACCTAATTCAAAGAAGACCTCTGCCTCGGGAACGAGGAGATCATACAACTCCTCAGAGCCCAGAAAAGCTCGGCGAGTGGTCTCTCGGGTCAGTTGTATTAGGCGTAGCCCTTCCTCTGAATTGAGGAACTCCAATCTCCCCTCGGCACGCCCTTCAATGCGGCCTTGATCCACTCCATCAATTCGGGACTGCTTCACCTTCTCTTCCAGTTCTTGCTCACGAAGAAGAGCCAGAGCTCGTTGCTTCTCCTCCGACTCCTTGACCTTGAGGAGCTCAGCTCGCATTCCCTCCATTTCTGCCTTCAGCAAGTCTACCTCCATCTCTGAGCCTTTTAGTTTGACCTGGGCCTCCTAGCCCTCTCGGACTTTAGCCGTCAGCTCTAATTCTCGCTTTTTAAAAATCTCGATCTCCCTTTTAAGATCAGCGTGCAGCAAGGAGCCTCCAGCTCGGGCTAGCAAAGATGCTCATCCTACCACGGCCTGACACAAGGAAGAGGTAACTAAAAGAACTTGAAGAGACTAAGGACAGGAAAAGTGGAGAAATTTATACCTGCGCCTCCGCCTTGCAGTAGAATTCAACCAGCTCCGGTTCTGACATCTTATCCACGATGTTGCGGTCGTATGTAGTAGCTAGCCCCATCATGAATTTCCTCGCCACTTCTCCAGGGAAGTTCAGGACAAATCTATTAAAAAAGGTCTGATTTGGGTAAGGAGGTACTTGAGAAATTGTCGGGGGAATGGTTTGAGGAGTGGACTCATGAGTGATGGGCAAAGCAGTTTGAGGAGGATCCCTGGAAGAGGATGTAAGGTCAATCCGACTCCGCTTTCTCCACTTCAACTGTTTCTCTTCCTCTGGATTCATTGAAGGCTGAGCCGCTGGTTCGCGCACTGGGCTCCTCCTCAGCTCTAGATTTTTCCTTGTGGGCTCGGGAGCCCTGGATGGCGCTAGAGGTTGGCTCTGGAGTGGCGCCGTGAGGAGGACCTCTCCCGGGGCCGGAGCAGCTCTAGAAGGCTCCCCCAGAGGGCTCTTCTGGCTCGCTTTTACAGCCTTGCGAGCCTTGGCTTGCATCTTCGCTAGCATCATTTTCTCTGAAATGAAAAAGTGAAATAGTAAAAAATATGATAAAGGAACTATAGCGAGAAGACAATAAAAGCAGGACATTTCGAGAAATATACTGATCTTGGGTGGCAGAGGGTCGTGCCCTTGTTGGGAGTTGAAGAAATTCAAGAGCTTGACGGTAAGCATCTTGGACAAGTCTAAGGGGTTCTGGTTTAAGAGAACAATTTTTTCCTTCAGGTCTGGTGACCTATCCCCTCGAGATAAGCGCATTTGAGGATGCAGAAAGCTGATGGGTTCGGTAGGGAAGCCCCAATACCCTGAGCACTGAACGAAGAAGAACTTCTTCTTCCAGACTTTATGAGATGTAGGAAGACCTGATAAGAAATGAACGTCTGGTCGTCCAGATAGGTAGAAAAAACTGGAAGAGCTCTTTGCTTGAAATAAAGAAAAGAAGAGCTGGGCTGTGGGGGTGATCCTGGCATACTGTGCCGCCAGATGGAATCCGGCCATAACGCGAAAAGCGTTAGGCAGGAATTGCTGTACTGGAATATGGTACAGCCTGGAAATAGCCTGAACGAAGGGATGGACGGGCAAGCTTAACCCCGCGTAGATCTGGTCTACATAGAAAGTAAGGTGACCGGCGGGGGGTGATGACGCCCCCTCGCCGGGTGTCGGATTAGTAAAGGAGAACATATCGGAGATAGGGAATTTTGTGCGGATTTCGATAAGAGTCTGGCTGCTCACTATTGAGGATAGGTTGTCAGAAGGGGGAGGAGGTAGGATCGCCGGCAGCCCTCTCCCCGGAGCCGTCGCGTAGGAATCGGCTGAGGAGAGGTTTACGGTAGAGGTGGAGTTCACTGGAGTTGCCCCAAATGAGCTCTCCCTGGCAGAGTTGGTTCGGGAAGAAGAAATTGACATAATTAAAGAGTGCGTGAAGAAAGAAAGGGTACTGATTAGAGTAGATTTGTCCTTATTTTTATTAGCTTTTTAGTACGTTTTTCTATTTGTTTTTGGTATAAGTCGGACGATTTAGGCATAATTCCATATTTTTATAGTTCTGACTTATTTTACCGTATTTTATTCGTAATTGATGCGAATAGGTGATATTTCATTATTTTTCACCTTACAGCTAAGTAACTGGAAGAGTTTAGCGCGTAAAAGACGAAGTTCGATGTTCAAGAGTAGAAGAACAAGCTTTTCGGTGAATCGAGTAGCAAAAGAACGAGAAACGGAGATAGAATCTCAGTCGCGTCGACTGACGCGACCGTCGACGCACCGTCGACGCGAGCCATGTTCCGCGTCAGTCAACGCCAAGCGTCGACGCACCGTCGACGCAACTTGCTGAAGTGTCGATGTCGATGCACCCAGTCGACGCACCCGCCCAGCCGACGCGCACGCCAGGCAGCCCCGACACCGAGCACCGGCACGCGTCAGTCGACGCTACGTCGACGCACCGTCGACGCGACGGCCCAGAATTCGAATTTTAGGGTTTCTTATGCGCCAAGTCATGCAAAATCTATATAAACCCTCTATATTTCGGATTTTGAGGGACACACACGACACATACACCACCTTATAAGGTTCCATAGCATACAATAACAATAATCCCACATCTCATAACGAGATTTGAAGACGAAGATCAAGGATTGAAGATCAATGACTCCAAAACGTCGAATTCGAGTTCGGGAGCCAACTTCGCCTAAGATCAACGTTCAAACTCCGGAATAGCTGGAGCTTTTCATAGCTTTTCTTAGTTTCAATAATCTTTCTAAACTCTTAGTTAATTTCATAGCTAATTATTTAGATAATTTCTTAGTTAATTCTAGTTTTAATTAGTTTAATTGTTTCATGATTGAATTTTGGATATTGGATCACCTTAGTTTATTTATGCGTTCGATTTATGATTAAATTATTCGTCTTAGATTAATATGATACATTGCTTAGCGATAATTTCTCACGTTCATGCTCTTAGATTTGTTAATTAGTTTTAATCTTTGGTTGCGTATTATTGATAGATTATTTATTGCTCGTAGTTGATAATCTAGTTAGAGTAATTAGTTTAATTAGTTTTAGTTTAATTATTACTTTAGTTATAATGATCTAATCAATCTCTTTTAAAACCCCAAAATGTATATGTATTTTATTTTAGTTTATAGATTGACAAAGACATTGAAAGGACCGAACAGTTGTTTCCTCGAGAGATTCGACTCGAGTCAAACTTATCACCCTACAGTAACCTCGTACTCTTGCGAGAAAACTAACGTGCTTTAAAATTAATTTATTAAAATGGGGTGCACAAAAGTTTGGATCAAAATTTTAGCGCCGTTGCCGGGGAACAAACCCGGGTCACCCGCGTGACAGGCGGGAATACTCACCACTATACTACAACCATGCGTCTACAATTAGCCGATCGCTCGACCCGACGACCCTTGGGAGTAGTCGAAAATGTTTTAGTGCAAGTTGGAGAGCTCGTAATTCCGGTTGATTCTGTGGTTATGGACGTTGGCGAGGTACCGACTGAAGGTACTGAGCATACCATTTTACTGGGACGCCCGTTTATGTCTACTTCCTATATGCTAATCGATGTTCACAAAGGGAGGATGACCATGACTGTTTTGGGCGAAACAGTGACGTTTTCCTTAAGTGATATTCAAAACACTCCTTCCCCCATCATGCAAGAGGATGATTCATTCATTGATCCCGTTACTTCATGCGTAAACGAGTTACGAGAAATCGCGACTTTGAACAAACTGAGCGATGGGGATGACGCCGGTTTTTCTATCGAGGGAGGGGATAAACGAGTCGATTCAAGCAAGAAGTACGATGAGTTTGAGGAGCATATTCATTTAAGTGGAGAATACTTTATCGAGTTACTAGGTATTGACATGCGAGATATCGTAGAAGAATTTGGAGACGATTTCGATGTGGAGCGACCGCATAAACCACCAATAAGTCACCCAAGTCACGATCCTCTCGACCCTAACAAAAAATTTAGATTTTCACGCAGAAAGAACAAGGGCGAGGCATATTTCGACGATTGGGCGAGGGAGAAGAAGAAATCGAAAGAGGTTCGCACGAAGGAAGTTAATAACTTGCAGTTTGAGGTTGGAGATTTGGAACTGTGTAATCACGAGCGTAAATATGACCCAGCTGATTATGGAGCTGCATGGAGCGGACCATTCTTGATTAACGATATGGACGAATATGATGTAGCCACATTGTATGACGAGGCCGGAAAATCATCCTTTCAAGTTCACAAACATAGACTAAGATCTTATCATGGTAGGTGAAAGATGAACAACGATCATAATTCGGTGGATGCTGGAGATCCGCCGTATGGTTGGAATTAAATGGATGAAAAATAGCGTCGAGAAAGCGACGTTAAACATTGCGCTTCTCGGGAGGCAACCCGAGCTTTTTGTATCCTTTTGTACTTTTTTTTATTTTATTTATTGTTTTATTTTGGTTTTTATTTGTTTAGAACAGATGGAAGAACTCGGACGAGGAGAATTGATCGAACGAGCGAAGAAAAAGATGCCCAGGATTCCGCCTGCGTCGACGTCGAGGATGCTCGCGTCAGTCGACGCAGCATCGACGCCAGGTTCCGAGAATTTGTTCTCTGACGTGGCGTCGATGCAGCGTCGACGCCTGATGCTAGGAGATTCTCGTTCTGTCGCGTCGACTGACGCGTCGTCGACGCAGAGACGACGCGACCCGCGGACCGGCCCAGAACGCGTTTTCAGTCGGGTTTTGACTCACCAACCCGACCCATATTCGGTTGACCCGCGGAAGACCCAGGAAACTGCTTTTAAAAGCAGCCCTTTCTTCCCTCTTCTCACTTTTCCTTCTTTTTTAACTTTTAAATTTTATGTTTCTTACTTTCTTCACAATTTTCTTTGTTTAAGTCCCTGCACTACAAGCTAAAAACCAGAATCACACACTACAATTCCGATAGCAAGGTCGAATTTTGGGAAGATTTCAAGCTATTTCTCCCAAAAAGCTAAGTAGGGTTTTGGGGCAATTTCAAGCAAATTCAGACAGTTCACCCATTTCGACGATGAATACACGAGGTATTTTGCTTGAAACTTATCTTGGGACAATATAATCATTGCTTGATTGCGTTGGGAAGTTTTGGTGCTAGAATTGTTTGAGTTCTTTGTTGGTTGAACACGCACACCAAGTGTTCGACAAAAGTCCTCAAAGAAGAAAAGAGGTCTAATTTCAAAAGATTTCACTCCCGTTCAATTTCGTATTGTGTGATAATGTCTCGAGCGGGTAAACGTAAAGATATCTCGGGGAAATTCGGAACACCGTTCCCGATTTTCGACAAAAAGGAAGGGGACATGTTCAAAAATATTAGAAAATGGGGTTTTGCTACACATAGAACTTTGAACGTCCAAGGACTTGAGGAGGAGGGTTCGAATGGGTCGGAACACCACACCGAACTTTCGCGTTATGTAGATGGACTTGGTTGTGGGTACTACGCCCAAATGCACCTTCCCAGATTTAGAGAGCTTATGCTCGAGTTTTTCTCCACTTTGGCAATCCGGAACGACGAGACGTTCACTTGTCGACTAGGAGGGAATGATGTTAGTGTAGACGAGGAGATTTTCGGCCACATTTTTGGTTTCCCGACCGTAGGGGACCACTCGGTTCGAGTTCAAGGCTTCGACTTAGCCTCTTTTTGGGGGATGATTACCGGGGGTAACACGGGCGATTGCAAGCGATTTCCTTGCTCAAAAATTCAAGACGACGCCCTTTACGTTGCCTACAAGATCCTCGGGCACATTATTTTAAGCAAAAATGAGGCCACCTACGCGACCAAAGCCGAGCTTTATGTTCTACAATGCCTCGTTGATGGTCGTCAAGTCCGGTTGTACCCACTAATTTTGCTAGGGCTTTACAACGTCACCAAGGGTACTCCGGGAAGCAAGTCGCCACTTCTCTCATTTGCGCCATACATTACCGGCCTCGCCCGTCACTTCGGGTTCGATCCGGCCACAAACGGACTTAGCCCACTCGGGACCACTTCATTACCTCTTACGCGTGCACCGGCACCCCGAGTGAGGTCGTCGACTAGAGGAGGATCTAGTCTCGACTACACGATGATGACGATGATGGCGACGCGGATATGGAACAAGCCCGCCGTTCTACTTCGGGCCCGAGTCCCGATTGGAGCCAATTTTTAGAAGAAAACCGGGCATTTCAAGTGAAGATGTTCGATAAGCTCCAAATCATCGACGAGAAGATTGATGCGAACCACGACCAAAATCGTCGGAGTTTGAAGAAGATGCAAGCTCGCATTTCGAAGCTCGAGGAGCGATTTGAGGCGGCATACCCCACACCGAGCATGGATGTCGACGAGAACCCTAACGAGGACGATGAGTCCCACGAGTTCTAAATCTTGGCAATTCATATCACGTACGTTGAAGAAGTGTCCAATTACACAAATCACGAATAGCGGCTCGACTACTATTATTTCGGGGATGTTTTCTTTTTCCTTCCTCTTTTTGATTTTGATGTATTTGTGGCAATCAGGAGATTGCCGGGATTTTTAGAGAGGGGTGGTCGAGTGTGATTTGTATTGATTAATTGTGTAATTTTATTTGATACTTGGCCTATAATAATGATATGCTTAAACGTGATTAATTACTATTTCTACGCTTAATTGTGTTTGTATGACATGCCTGTCGAAGTTGACTAAGTATGATTATTTGTTTTCGTCTTTGAGCGTGCATAAGTGCATAATTTTTCAAAATTTATTATTATATATTGTAAAATGGTACTTGGACGCAATTGATTTCACAAAACCTTAAAGGCAGCGTCAATTCAAAAATTTTCATGCAAAAAAGCCAGCGAGTAGCCTGAGTGTTTATCATCATTGCATGTACGTGAATAAGTCTTAATTTTGATATGTCTTTGAAACCGCTGTGTGTAGTTGACTTTGAAAATGACGTTAAGGCACATAAAAAACCCTATTCCGGCCATATCCATATATTTTTAGCCACTATAAATTCCGAATGAGCCAATTATAGCCAAATATCCATGCCTATAGCCATGAGTGTTTTTGAGTTGACCCCTACTAACCTATTAAAAGCGTGGGGTAGGAGTTCGCTATTTTTATTGGTTATTAGTGTCTTGGAAGTTTTTATTAGGAATTTATTATTTTTGTAATTAAGGACCACCATCCGAAAAAAACAATAAAAAAAAGAAAAAGATCCCATGAAAATAAAAAGGGACAAATAAAAAAAAGAGAGAAGAAAAGAAAAGAAAAAGATAGAATGGTGGATATGTTGTTTAATTGCCTACACGTTTATTAAGGCTTGAATTTTATTGTTTATTTAATGAAGCCTTATGTTTAAGAGGTAAAAGAGTTGTGATTAAGTGGTTTCTAAGCTTCAAGTCGGTTTTACGGTTTACGAGTTTTGAGTTGAGGAATAGCCTATGTTTGAAAGGCTACGTTATGAGTGTTAAGTGAGGTTTTTATTTTTGAGCGAGGTGAAGCAATTTGCTTCTTGATTAGATTTGGTTGGCTGAGTTATTTATCCACACGACTTATATATTCCATACCCGTCCAAAGAGCCTTACATTACAACCCGCGAAGACCTTTTCTGATTCTTAGTAGTGACTGCACACTTAATTTGCGATTGAAAAGAGATTGATTTTCGGTGCTTATTTATTGTGCATGTAATTGTATGATTTGAGTGTATACACGTCCCATGCAGAAAATACTTGATTGCTTTTGAGCGTACTTATATATATTATCCTTTGTGAGGAAGCATGATTTTATTTTGAAGCAACGATGTAATAATGGTCAAGTGTTTGACGTTGCGTGACTTGTACCTATATTTTTAAAATTATGTATGTAGCATAGCACGACTCTTTGCTTGAACTGATTTTCATTCTTGTTATACTTTGAAATTATCGTTTGTTCGAGGACGAGCAAACCAATAAAGCGTGGGGTAGTTGATTAGAGTAGATTTGTCCTTGTTTTTATTAGCTTTTTAGTACGTTTTTCTATTTGTTTTTGGTATAATTCGGACGATTTAAGCATAATTCCGTATTTTTATAGTTCTGACTTATTTTACCGTATTTTATTCGTAATTGATGCGAATAGGTGATATTTGTTGTTTTTCACCTTACAGCTAAGTAACCGGAAGAGTTTAGCGCGTAAAAGACGAAGTTCGATGTTCAAGAGTAGAAGAACAAGCTTTTCGGTGGAAACGAGTAGCAAAAGACCGAGAAACAAAGACAGAAGCTCAGTCGCGTCGACTGACGCGACCGTCGACGCACCGTCGACGCGAGCCATGTTCCGCGTCAGTCGATGCCCAGCGTCGACGCAACTTGCTGAAGCATCGATGTCGACGCACCCAGTCGACGCACCCGCCCAGCCGATGCGCACGCCCAGGCAGCACCGACCACCGAGCACCGGCACGCGTCAGTCGACGGTACATCGACGAACCGTCGACGCGACGGCCCAGAATTCGGATTTTAGGGTTTTCTTATGCGCCAAGTCATGCAAAATCTATATAACCCTGTATATTTCGGATTTTGAAGGACACACACGACACAATACACCACCTCCTAAGGTCCCATAGCATACAATAACAATAATCCCACATCTCATAACGAGATTTGAAGACGAAGATCAAGGATTGAAGATCAACGACTCCAAAATGTCGAATTCGAGTTCGGGAGCCAACTTCGCCCAAGATCAACGTTCAAACTCCGGAATAGCTGGAGCTTTTCATCGCTTTTCTTAGTTTCAATAAGCTTTCTGAACTCTTAGTTAATTTCATAGCTAATTATTTAGATAATTTCTTAGTTAATTCTAGTTTTAATTATTTTAATTGTTTCATGATTGAATTTTGAATATTGGATCACCTTAGTTTATTTATGCGTTCGATTTATGATTAAATTATTCGTCTTAGATTAATATGATACATTTCTTAGTGATAATTTCTCACGTTCATGCTCTTAGATTGGTTAATTTGTTTTAATCTTTGGTTGCGTATTATTGATAGATTATTTATTGCTCGTAGTTGATAATATAGTTAGAGTAATTAGTTTAATTAGTTTTAGTTTAATTATTGCTTTAGTTATAATGATCAAATCAATCTCTTTTAAAACCCCAAAATGTATATGTATTTTATTTTAGTTTATAGATTGAGAAAAACATCGAAAGGACCGAACAGTTGTTTCCTCGAGAGATTCGACTCGAGTCAAACTTATCACCCTACAGTAACCTCGTACTCTTGCGAGCAAACTAACGTGATTTAAAATTAATTTATTAAAACGGGGTGCACAAAAGTTTGGATCAGGTACCTAGTAATAAATGCTTGGAAAGATTGGAAGAAGATTAGCGGAGTTGCAGAAATCGCCGGAATGTTGCAGAAGAAAAAAAAGGGGAGGGAGCTTTTAGAGAGTTTGTGAGGAGTAGAATTTGAAAAATGAAAGGGAAAGGGTATTTGGAGGGACAAAAGGAAAGCGGATCGATTTGAAAAACAAAAATCGAGGAGCCGGGATTTGGTGGGATTCCTGCATTTAATGCTAACAGTACCCTGTCTGCTGTGCTGGAGCGCTAAACGTCCTAGGACAAATCATACGCCACCCATGTGTCAGAGAAGACGTGTGGAATAAGGACCGTTTGGGAAAACGAACCGACATCACTAATGCTAATAATTATGACTGTTTGAACAAAGCGGATATCTCGGGATTCCCCCAGTACGAGAAGTCATAAAGGACAGGATGACCTCATTTATTTCGGGAGAGCCTTGGGATATTACCGATCTACCCCAACTGTTTGGGGGGAGGAGTTGATAGGGCTATCTTCGTGTCAGACCTGGTTTGGGGTAGCTCTGACCTTAAGGAGTCTAGATAAAAGGACTACAACGGCTCTGCGGGGAAGAGCTGTCTACTGCATAGAGATTTCTCTCAGCTTAGCTATTTTGGAGAAGTCGTCGAAAGCCTAGTGATGATGCCGAGCTGAAGTTCCGGGGATTAAACTCAAGCTTTATACTAAAGGAGGACCCGGCTTAGTTCCCTTAGGAATAGAGCTTGTCCTTGTTACCGCAAGATCTAATCTATTCGTGGCAGAACAATAGAGGAAAGAGGGACCAGGTCGTGACAGGTCTGGTTCCTTGAAATCCGCGCGGAAAACTAGAAAGCCGAGATAATGTTAAATGGAGGAAGACCTGGTACAAGACAGATCTGATTCCCAGACTCCTTAGTGGGGAGACAAGTGGGACCACCTGTCAGGATTTATTGCACAACAGCCCGAGATTCGCGGCATGTGCTCCTGGGATCCTAGCCGGGGTCCCCATTAGGGAAAGCTATAAATATCTCAGCCCCGAGGCTGAGAGAGGTATGTCATTCTCTTGAGCATTCTTGCTTTCTTTCTGGAAAAACACCTCAAACGCTTACTGACTTAAGCATCGGAGAGGTTTCCACCGGAAAATCACCGGTGGTCCTTTCTAACTCTTGTTTGCGGTGCAGATCAGGAAGGTGTTCAAGGTTTCAGGCATTCTCAACATTGGTAATTTTTTGGGTTGAAACACCAAGTACCAAGACTTGCTATGTTGATAAGGGGCCTCTTGAAATCTTGATGGAGCTAGTGTTTCCAAATAAAAAAGAAAGAGAGAAAGCGAAGGAAAGGATGAATATAAACCAGAACATCTAACAGAGGAGCAGAAAAGAAGTAGGGACTCCTCACTATGGAGACCAAGTGCTGAACTACTTTGAAGTTCGGGAAAATATGATGAAGAATTCACATCATTATCTGATGATGATTCTGCGAAAGATCGGTTACGCATGGAAGACAAGTCATGTGGCTGATTTTACAAACGACGGGCCCAACGATATGAAGCAAAGTGCGATGAAAAGAAGAAGGGACATGATAATTACTATGAGCGTTTCAAAGGGGATGGATCATAACATAAACGACGAATTGAAGACGAGGAAGAGGAAGATAATGATAGCGAAGAATCATTCGTGGATTATGAGCCACGCAGAAAATTGTTTAAGCGGCGATCTGGGGAGTATGAAGGCGGAATGGACAATGAAAAAGAACCAGGCACCCGAGCATTTAGAGATATGCAGGAGGCATTGATAAAATTTCAGAGAAATGTTGTCGGATATTAACCCAATGAGTCTATGGGACATCCTTTTTTCGGATAAAATATTTAGGGCAGCACTGCCCCGCGGGTACAAAATATTATAATTCCAATGACGGGTCGTCCGACACTATGCGACACGTGAAGGGTTTTGAGAATGAGGAGTGCTAAGACAATACACAGATGTTGTAGCATGCCAAGCTTTTCTTTTTATATTAAGTGGGATAGCACAAGATTGGTTCGACCAGTTACCATCCGGAAAGATTACCAGCTTTCAGGTCATGAAGGCAGCTTTCTTAAAACATTTCGCTAGTGCTAAGATGCAATAAGAAACTCACAATCTCTTTTCGTCATGGTACAATGTCCAGGAGAAAATCTGAAAGACTATATTCACTGGTTTACTAGGGCTACATTACAGGTACCTATGGCCACCGACGGCTAACAACGATATAAGAGCCGGAGCACTTCAACAATGACTAATAATTGAGGATTTGCGTAAATATATGGCTAAGCGACCTGCACAAACATATGAAGAAGTCCTAGATAGATGCGATAAGTATTTATAGGTGGAGGAAACCAAAGATGAATTCAGATTACGTTTTGGGACAGAGGTCGTGGATCAGAAAAAGTTGCTTCTAAGAGGTCAGATCCAAGTGGGGAATCTAGACGAACTGTTCGAGGACTCTTAACCACAAGTACAGGTGACCAAACGACAACCAGATCTAATAAGAGAGAATGGAGAGAAGAAGATTTCACACCCTTAACGTATCCAGTCGCAAAGGTTTTCATAATCATGGAGCGGTAAATACCTGACACTATCAGGTGGCCCGAAAGTTATACGCGAACTCCCACTAATCTAAAATCTGAGTTTTTTTGAAGGTTCCACAATAATTTCAAACACCTAACTGAGCATTGTAGACACTTGCGCAACTTGAAAGGCTCATTAAAGTTGGTCATCTGAAGGAGGTTATATATAGGGACAAGGAACCAAGAGAGCAAGCATAACCATTACCTCTGCCACCTCCCGGAGGTCCGACTCCGAACCAGGGTGGAGAATAGGCGCAACATGATGGTCAAACATGAAAGGAACAGAGAAGGGTAGGCGAAAATAATAAAGGAAGGATCAACTTGATTTCAGGAGGGCCTACGGATGAGGATATAAATAATGCACGAAAGAGACATGTCAAGGCAGACCGCCCTGGGCCATGTGAGGTCACTGCCATTAATAGATGACCTCCAACCTTGGGACCAATAATCTCATTCAGCCGTGATGAACGACGCGGCCTGCAAGATGAACATAATGACGCGCTGGTGATCGAAGTTGAAATAGAAAGATATGAATTCGGAAGGGTGTTTTTGGATAATGGGAGCTCGTCAACATCATATACTTAGACTGCCTAGAACATATGAACCTAAAGGTAAAGGTACGACAGGTAAATACTGTGATTTACGCTTTTAATGGTGCACAAGTTATTACTGAAGGCGAGCTAGCACTCCCAGTAGTTCTGGGTAAAGGAGAGCTAAGTGTAAGGAAGGATGTGAAATTATTAATCGGCAAAGGAAATTCGGCGTACAACACAATACTGGGGCGACCTGCCCTCAACACGTTCCAAGCGATCACCTCTTTTACCACATGAGTATCAAGTATCCAGTTGGGGATAAAGTAGGTGATGTAATATTAGAACAACAGGTCGTTAGATCGTGCTACCAGATGACGGTCATAAAGGGTATGAGTCAAAACAAAAGGGGAAGGTTGAGAGATATGCATGAAGAGATATTTGGTTGCAAAAAGAGGAGGGAAGAGGAAGAGCTTGTCAAATCCCATGACGAACTCGTGAAAATATCGCTGGAGAAAGCAGGGGGAGCATTCATGCTAGAAGACGGCTTTATTACGTAACTGGAATAGTTATCACTTAAAGATGTATCATGCCCAGCTCTCCAGATTATGGGCTGATACTTCTCATATTTATCCTTATTTATTAATCATGGACCGACGCTCCTTTAGTTTGACAGTGAACTCATATGCTTATCGCATTTTTACCCATCACGGGCTGATATCTATCAATAATCAATAAAGATCTTCTTATGACATTGAATGCGTTCTATGGTTTTTCATGAATGTGATTAAAATCCCAATGCTTTTCAGATCGGAGATGGGAATTATGTATGCTATAATGAATAGATTTGTTGTGGGAGCATGTTTTATTTACATGTTCTTACATTTCCTTGAATGTGTTTGATTTACATATTCTGGGATATTTTGTGAGAGACATATTTGGTTCACATGTTTCCTTTCAACTATGTGCCCTTATGTGTTGGATTTATTGTGGTCTTACGTGTTGTATTTGTTTTGCCCTTATATGTTGGATTGGGGTTGATTTTATATGTGCTGTATTTACTTTTATGTGACTTGTCTAGGCATTATGTGACCTGTCTTGGTCTCTGAGGATTTGTGTGGAAACATGTTTGGTTTACATGTTTTCGTATATTCTTGAGTATGTTTGACTTACATATTCAGGGGTGTTATGATATATGTTTGATTTACATATTTTCTTTTCACATATGGACATGTTTGATTTACATGTTGTTCTTAGGATCTCTATCTGTTCGAATTTAATTACAGCTCGCATACAGTTTTTCTGGGAACCTTAATAACAGGTTGCTTTGTTAGGTGATAATAATTTGGAGAAATAAGTATGATCTTGATTGTCTCTGGTTTACTCTCATTACGACTTAGCGACCTATATTATTCATGATTAAATATGGTCTTATCTATGATAATCATCTTATGGCAGGTTGTGTAAAGAAACATCGAGCACAACAAAAGGTGAAAGCAGTATCAAGTTATAATTGTTCACATATGATCATTTGAGATCAGGCAGGTCTACGAATCAAATTACAGGAGATTTAGAATGGCTAAGCAGTATTGCAATTAGGCTTGAACTCATCTACTGGGGCTTCTAACTCAGCAGCAAGTCCAGCCTTCAAGATGGCATTTCCCTTGCAAAGGATCCACCACTCTGCTTTCGTGGACTTGCTTCGGTCACCTTTCCAAAATGAGATGTTGTGTAGCTCATCAGTTATACTCTTTGTATTCGGCTCGAATAGGATATTGTCTTTTGAAAGTTGGGCCTTGATCCGCTGTATGCAAAGTGGACCCATTCTTTGCCTTCTCTCCCCATCTTGGCTAAGTAGTGGTTGTATTCTTGTATACATTCAGTAGCTCTTCTCTGTATGCATTTGTGAGCGTCATACCCACTTTGCTCTTCAAAAAAGTGCGGTGACCTTCAACTAGCCCTTCTTTTAGACCCTCAATAACTCCATGCTCACGAGCCAAGCGAATGCGCCTTCTATCTGTTCTTGATTGTGTCGTAGCTGTCCCTCCAGATCCATCAGGCGACCTCCCAGCTGGGTGGCTTCATCCATCATTGTTTCCCGATCACTTTTAGCGATATTGAGCTCTTCCTCCCGGGCTGTTAACTGGCAACGTGATTCCTATAATTCTCCTTGTGTCAAGGAAAACTATTAAGTTTGTTTTTCAGCCTGGGCCGCTAGCTCGTCACATGTTTTCTGGAGCTCACTCTTGGAGGTCGTCACTAATAAGTGCTTGGAGAGTGAAACCATCATGGGTTCCAAATGTATCACAAGGAAGTAAAAGGATAATGTTATAGGCTGAGTATATTACAAGGAGCGGAGCTAAATTATTTTGAAGTAGTAGGTTACTTGGCTCGTTGCATATTTGTGGAGAAAAGATTTGATCTCATTTGCACCACTACATTGAGCTAGAATCTTCTCAAAATTTGAAGGACTTGAAGCAGAAGCAGTAGATGTCTTCTGGAGACGTCAGTGTTTAGGTACTGGAGGTGTTGGTCGCGATGGAGTTCGCTCATCGGCCACTCATTTTCCTTTGTCTTTGTTCAGAATCTCACGTAGTGGCATTTGTTCTTCAGGATCGATTGTCTCCTCTCGACCGCCATGGCGAGCTCTAACTCCTGGTCCACATCAAAAATAGAAGGTCGTGGTGCTGACATTACTAGGGGGTGGGATCAGTTTGGACAATGGCACCACCTTCTTAGCTCGATGATAAGTAGCTGTCGATGATAACATTTGCATAGAGATGGAGATTAATAATCTATTCTGACTGGAACAATAATGCTTAAGTACATTTATGATATTGCAGGGACTTACTAAACTCATATCTGGTCAAAAGCATAGGTCGCAGGATAAGACCTACAAATCTGAAAATAGCTTCCGAATCTGTGAGCCTCATCACATTATAGGGTTTTACACTCCAGTCACTAGTGCAGAAACTGTCAATCCAGAAGGGTAACTCTGCTTATCTAGAACGCCTTTATGTGCCTTCTGTAGTGACATAGTTCTAGAAAGTTTGTACTTTCCAGAACGCCTTTTTTTACCCTTATGGATTGGCAGACTTTCTAAAAGGGTAAAAGAAAGGCGTTCTAGAAAATAATTTTTCTGTTATAGAATGGTACCACCCCATGTTGATCCGCCACTTTTCAGAACGATTTTTTCAAATACCGTTTTGGAAAGTACAACTTTTCAGAACGTTTTTTTTTAAATACTAATCTGGAAAGTATAACTTTCCCGAATGGTATTTATTAAATACTGTTTTGGTAAGTTATACTTTCCAAAACGGTATTTTAAAAAATCGTTCTAGAAATATAACTTACCAGAACGGTATTTTCAAATACCGATCTGGTAAGTTATACTTTCCAGATCGGATTTTTGAAAAGACGTTCTGCAAAGTCAATTTACTCGAACGATTTTCCAAAAGTTATGTTTTAGAAAGTTTAAAAAATTAAAAAAATATGAAATGAAAGCAGGAATACACCAAAATAAATAATAATATATATTGTGATTATATTAATTATATCACCAAATTTTAATAATATCTAAGACACATCAAACTAAAACTAATATTTATGCTTTTTATGTGATTAAATGAAAAAAAACAATTAAATGTGATAAATCAATCACTCAAGCCCATTCGCTCTAATCAAACGATCGTAGATCATCTCCAGCAATTGTTATTCGACCTCTGATCGGCTGCAAAATCGCAACTCATCTTTTCAGTTATTTATCATTAATAATCCAAATTCTGTTGAAACTACAATTTATATTATCAGTTATAACCTCATAAAATCGAGCTAAAAGCTGCACGACTGTGCTTTTGCCCGCACCACTTGGCCCACCAGAGCAGTTTCCACATTTTAAAGTTAGATCAAAACCTTGTAAGATTTCCACATCAGGCCTTAGAGGATATGAGAAATAAACATCTGCAAGGAATAATTAAAATTGTGACCGAGTCAATTATGTATAAACCAACAGCATGAAGTACATTTATTACGCATGCATGCATTTTTTTTACCTTGACCGTGCAAGGCTACGCACATGGCTAGCAGATTTTAGGGAAGACATATAACCTGCATTCCTGGTTTGCACTTTCCCGTTAGAAGCATCGATTAAAAGTGCTTCAAGGTTCGGATCGCGCAATTTACGACTCTTTAAATCCTTTCCTAAAGCAAAATCTAAAGCTTCATCAATTTTGGCACTAGATAAAACAGAGTGAATTCTTTCTGTAACAGCTAAGGCTCCACAAAGATCACCAAAGGTGTTCACCACCTTAAAAAATGTTATGATTAAAAAGCAAAATTAAAAAAAAAAAAAAAAAGAGAGAGAGAGAGTAGTCACAACAAATGTTAGCGTAAAAGTGTATCCAATAAAAGAAACCATTGTTCCGGCATCATGTTCACCCTACATGCAAAAAACTAAGATTTTAGTTGATATTCATTCAGATTCAAGATAGTATAGTATTAAAACTTACAGGGTAAGTTAGAAATTCTTGAAGTCCTTTCAACTTTTACTTTGCTACCTCCGAGGCAATAGAGGGCCACTAAAGAGACATAATACCCCGAGCGTTAAGCCACTGCTCTCTTACTCGAGAACCTGACAAAATTTTAATTACAAGTTAAGGCCAACAAAAACCTTCACGACTTTGTGTAATAAATTAACTCTGTTTCGAAGCATATCCCAAAAAACAAAACAAAAAAAAAGTTGCAAGTGCTTTCCACCTGTCGACCAAAAAGTGACATTTGACGTTGTTCTCCTCTGAATGATCTTACCTGCAATAATGTTATAATTAGCATAAAAATAATCAATTAAATGAAAAAAGAAATTTAAGACGCTTTCCAAAATATCAGGAACTTACCGTGTGAATAGCGGAAAAAGTTTCGGTAACACAATCAGCAATGGAGGCTTGGGCAGATCCATGAGCTTTAAAGACATTCACTGTTGTTCGCTAATAGACAGCTGGAAAATCCGTAAATGTAAGTGAAAAGAGGAATAAAAATCCAAGAAACGAAGACAATATTATGGGTGACAAATTCAACCTTTTTATTATATATATATAGCTATGTAAAATCCATTAATTAATATAATTTTAATTTTCTTTTTCAAATAGTTATAATGATATACACAGGCTTCTCCGCAATACGTACAAAAGGAGATGTCTGGACAACTACTCAGTGATACAAGATGAACTGAATAATTCTTTGCAACCGCACCAAAAAGATAGTCATTACTATTTATGAGAACCCTTTTGCAGAGAGATAAATAATTATTAAAATTCTATGAGGCAAAAACTTACCAACTAGTACAGACACTGTAAGCATAAGTATACCCAAAACTGGTGCCAGATGGACCGAAAGAGCAAAAAGTAAGCAGTGTCCCAATAACTTGCAAAAACAATGATGCAAACATATTAAAAGTGGTCATCAAGGCTTCACTAAAAGAGGATAAAGAAAATAAATATACTTTGTGAAACTTAAAAAAGTAACAGTTAATTTGCTGAATACCGAGAATTTGTAATTAGTCTCTGATCAAATAAAAGGTGAATATTAATTAAGCTCACTTGTTGTAACGCCCAAGTTTTTATTTTCTTATTATGTTGAGCCCAATATTTTTTTTTTTATTATATTCTATTGTTTCAAATACACTAAGCTTGTTATTCAAATTCAATTACGTTATTTTTATTTTATTTTGTTTTTACCAAAGCCCAAATTCAATAACAATACTTTGTTTTACAAAAGCCTAATCCAAACCCAATGACTTGGCCCGATTCCAACAAAACTATAACCCTAACTTTCTAAAAATATATCCATCTTGGTTTTTAAAGAAAACCCAAACCAACATAATTTCTGCTTGTACGGCCGCAAGGTGAATCTCCCTTCTGTTATTCCATTTTTTTTCAAGAACAAAGCCTTGTAATCAAAGTTTTCGGCAGCCACCGTAATCGGATCGACTGCCGATTCTAACCAAGCAATTTAATCCCAACACCACCATCCAAATTCCGACCCAAAACCCACGAGCATCACCGACTGCCAGACCCCCCCGAGAACCAGCCCACAGCGACTGCCGAGTCAAACCCGAACAGCCATAACTCAGCGACAACACCCGCCGCCAGCCGAGGCCACCACCATTATCGCCGCCACACAAAGCCACCATCACCAAAATCGGCGGTCACCCCATCCCAGACGGCCCGAACCACAAACCCCACTACCAGCTGCACAAACGGGCCCAAGCCCAAGGCCGAATCGCCACCCAGCCGCAGCAACCACGCCTGCCACCCAAACAACCACCAACGGCCAACGAACCACCACCAGACCGTACGAAAACCCACGGCCCGGGCCTGCCTCGCCACTGCCGTCCATTCGCAGCCCCGGGCCCCGCCGCTGCTTTGGGTTTGCATCCGCCGACTGCCGAAGGAGAGTGCGCCGGCCGATTTCAATCGCCAAACCCACGCAATCGCCCGCCGCTTGGAGCCGCTAGGGTCGCCATCGCCGCCTCCGCCGGTGCTTCGTTGCTTGTAGTTACTACCGCCGCCTCCGCCCAATTGCGCTTTAGCGCCGCCGTTTCGCCGGAGAGGTGCTGGCCGATTCTGGTTTTTGGAGAAGGAGAAAAGGAGGAAGGAAAAGAAAGAAACGGGCTGAAGGATTAGGGCTGAGACCCAATTTAATCCAAGCTTTTCCAGAAATTGCAATTTAGCCCCCCAACTTTCTAAACCACTTCAATTGAACCCCCAGACCCTTAGCCCCTTTTCAATTTAATCCCAAAAGTTGTAACAATGTTCAATTGAACCCCCAAACTCTGCCATCCCTTCAATTGAACCCCCAAGTTCACTAGAAAACTCCAATTTGACCCCAAAAACTTTGGTCCCATTTCGATTGAGTTCCTAATTTACTCAAAACCCCAAGTTCAGCCCCCAAACTTACAAGAAACTCTATTCCAACTCACAATACTTTCAAGTTATCTTAATTTTACCCCTATAATTTCAAGAACCTTAAAAAAACATCCATATCTGCCATTTTATTTAAATTTCATGACCGGGCGTTCGAATCAAGGTTACGAATTCATTATTTTTGCAATTATTCCAAATTAATTTTTAAACCCAAGTTCTAAGTTGAGCTATTATATTCAATGTAGGAAACGAGGGTTCTCGAAACTAGGATTTTCAAGTACGAGCATCTACATTCGCATTTTCACGAAACTACATTTAAAGGTGGGTGATTCTAAACTTTTTCAAAACTATGTTTGTCTATGTTAAATGCAATTATATGAATTATCTATGTCTCAATGCAACATTCCATAGTAGCTTTCGAACTAAAACAATGACAGTGTGTTGTAGCCATTCATTTATGATTTATACGATTTCTTCTTAACATTGCCGAATGTGTTTTATGTTTGTCTATGTTAAATGAGATTGTATGAATTATCTATGTCTCAATGCAACATTCCATAGTAGCTTTCGGGCTAAAACAACAGTAGCTTTCGGGCTAAAACAACAGTAGCTTTCGAGCAAAACAACAGTAGCTTTCGGGCTAAAACAACAGTAGCTTTCGAGCTAAATCTATGGTTGGCCAACATCTATGAACAACTGATAGTGTGTTGTAACTATTCATTTATGGTTTGTATGACTGTGGTTAATATTGACAAACGGATCCCCACGGAGCGAGTTGAAAGCTCACACCCATTTTTTTTATCAAACTTTTCAGGTTGAGGAGTTGGATGTGGTACGAGGCGGTGGATGCGAAGATGCTATTTTCAGTGCTATTCCATTCCTTTCTATGAATTGGTATCTTAATTTTATGTCAAATTACAAATAAATATTGAGGCTTGTGTTTCTATTTAAAACTCCTTGAATAGTCGAGTACTACTATTTTGATTCATTAAGTGAATCTCCTATTTTCAAATAAATATTTAAGTTTTATTCACGCTTCAGCTCAATTTATGTTGTGATTGTAATTTATTGAAAACTCATGCCCTTGTTTTTTAAAATTTTGTTTATGAAAAATCAAATTTTACATTTTTAAAAAATGGGGCGTGACACTTGTGCTTAGTGTAGAGTAGCTTGCCTCAGAAATTGCCCCGAAACCGCGGTCTCTTGATATATTTTCACTAACAATTCTCTCAAGAGAACCCAAATCAGATGTTAATAAAGCCGTAAGTTCACCAACCTACAAGGACAAACGTTATGGCAAGTAAATTACACATATACCCCTCCATTTAAATAAGAAATGAATCTTGCATACCTTGTACCGGTCAAAAAATTATAACTAAATGCTTGTTGTAGAATTGATGAAATCCCAGGAAAGTTAAAAGTTGAGTTAATAACATCCTCCTCCCAATATCTAGTCTTGAACAATGCAACTGAAAGTAGATTTGCTTACCCTGTTCTAGAAATTTAAGGGGAAAAAGCATTGAATATTTACAAAGAAATCATTTAATGAGATACATCCAAAACTATCTCAAAGTCTCAAACTGCAAAAATACAGCTGTCGTTTGTGTCGATAAACAGTGAAAACTGCTACTCGATCATAAGCATCTAAAATGAAATTTTAACTGATATAGTCCATTTTAGCCATGAGTGAAGCATAAATATTCAACTAGACTACATCGTCTGCCATGAACCAAAATAACTAGCTTTTTATCGTGAGTGGAACTGATATCATTCCGTTTGCAAGTGCGTAACACATCCTATCGGCATATATAATAATTTACTATTTACCGAGATATGACTTGGTTTCCTTGGTGTTATTCATTATCTCACAAATTTATGTAGTTGATGACGAGTTATGAATGCCAAGACACTAAACTACTGCAGTCATCTGGCATTCTGGTTCTGGTAATTGCATATATGATTATATGAAAAATTATTATAGACCAGAAGGGAGATTTTATAATAAATCCCAACAGGAGATGGACTTTAGCAACAAATAGTAGAAAAAGTACAACTTCTTCATTGCATGTGTTTGTAAAATAGGTAGACATTACTCACCGCGTATGTCAAAAGCGTGTTCAAAATTGATTCAGTATCTTCTGCCCCTGCATGATAACCAAGTAAATTAGACACCACTAATTTGTCTCAAACAATTATTCATCAAAGACGCAACAGCACCTACAAATTTCCTCAATGGCCCTCGACACCATTTTCTCTGGAAACCCCATCCCCACAAAATGATCGATTAACTTAAATCGAGGACCCGGAGATGAGCTTACCTTCACATAGAATAAGGGGAAAATCAACCATTCATAGTATTAAAGGAAAAGGAATTCCATTTCAATCTAATAGGTGGCTGTTAAGACTTCAATTACAATTGGAGTTCAACAGCTCAATTATGTCTCCAGTACACTCAGAATCATTTAGACTTAGAGCCATAAATATATGCATATATAGCTTTACCTCCTCAATATCTGTGCAAGAAACTAGAGCAGGCTGAGCAGTGGTCGTCGTTCCCGATAAAATTTCAAGCTCGTCATCTGTATTCCAATCGACATCGAAACTTTCATCTCCAGAAACATTTCCATCCTGCATATGGTTATTAATTAGAAAGAAAAAAGAATTAATATGAAATGGAAATCCAAAATGTTTAGCTGGTAGTATTATTCAAAGAAAACTTGAGGACAGTAAAAATGGAGGATTTTTTACACAAAATAAATTCAGCATTGAATAGCTACCAAAAGACAAACCCATCAGTTACCTAAAATTCATAACATCAGGGAGGAATATGTGGCTAACATATGGCGAACCTCAGAATATATTTTTTCTGATAAATTATGAATGTTTGTCATTTGAGGTTCAAGAGATATGATTTTGAAAGTCAACTCCTGCGATGAAAATTGACTTAATTCTAACTAGACAGATATAGTGATATTACTAATGAGTAGTAATCGAGTGTTCTACTTATCAAGTTACATGGTAAAATACTTTTTTGCGGAGATTCCAAGTCCATGACAAAGTACTTTGACACTTATTTAAAAAAGATTTAGTAGTTATGGTTCAGTTTAACAAAAACTTGAACTCTGGAACATGGTTCGTACTGAGGTTTGTTTATTTCATATGATCTCCACGCAGACATATAGTTATAGATGAGATTATATTAGAAACTATTTATAGGGGACAAATAGGTTTAACTAATTTGGCGCAAGAATATTTGACATCTTTTATAAAAGAGTAACAAACAATTAATTCATAGCTTTTCATATAAAGGACATTAAAATCGCATCAAGGACACAATCTTTCCTACGCTCGGGAAGTGCGAGACTTAGCAAATTGAGTACACAATTTCTGCACTCAGAATACTACCAAACAAGTCATCCTAATGCCTAAATCTGATTGACTTGAAATTACAACAGGGAGCTTCTAGTTTCCTTTTATTTCATGGAAGTTAAAACTAATGGGCCTTATAAATCCTATTATGATATTAACCCAAATATTTTTATCTTAGAACTAAAAAGAATTTCATGTTGATATTAACACAAATATTTTGTATCCTCAACATCCAAAATCATCACCAATTCTTGATCTACCACTAAAATCAACAATGAAGTGGGAAGAACAAATTAATAATCCCTCCTTAATCCAGTATAAAAACAAGTGAAGCAATTAATCAAACACCTTTTCCAAAAGAAAGCGATATAACATTGCACAAAAGAAAATGACACGAACAAAACCAAGGTTAAAGAATTTGGGAACATTGATATCTTGAAAAGCAACAAATTTATCATCCTGCATCGATAAAAAAATGAATTACTTGTTAAAATACACATAGGCAGCAAATAAGAGAATGACGGATTGAAAAAAAAGACCCGGTGAAGGACGGTAGTGGTGGTTGAACGGGCGGTTTGGCAGAAGATACAAGACGGCTTCCTCTGCCCAGCGCCGCCGCCTCCGTCTCCTCCGGCTAGGGTTGTGGATGACCTCGGTGATAACTCCCTTGAAGTAGCGGGATACAAAAATGAGGTACCGCCCCACTCATAATGAGATTCGCCTTCTTCTCCCTTGCTTGGGCAACGGGTTTCAAATAGAGAGCTAGGGTTTAAATTGAAAGTTGTTTTGTGCAGATGAATGAAAATCGATAGCTGAGGTAGAGATTTGATGTTGGAGATGATGGAGCATGGACGGATCTTTTGGTAGTTGTGGAAGCAAAGTCGGAGCGAACGGGAATGGCGGGCCGGAGCGAGTTGGGGGAGGCGGACCACTGGCGAATCAGAGCTAGAGCTGTGGCTGAGAGAGCTTTCACCACCGGGGTAGGAGCACAGGCGGCTGCAAGGGCTTTCACTTGTGTCGGAGCGGCGGCTGAGAGGGTGGCTTTCACTGGCGTCGAAATTTCGTTTGTTAAAGCGGAATAGTGAAAAACGGGGTGAGATGAGGGAAATTTTTGTGGAAGTTGGAAAAATTGGATTAAAATATATGCGGCAAAAACTTTTATTTACGCGGTCTTTTAATTGGAAATGACATTCGAGAACGGCTTTATTAATAACGTTTTGGATTGACTTACATTCCAAAACGGTATTAAACTAACGTTCTGAAGTGCACACTTTTCAGAACAGTTTTACAATACCGTTCTAGTTTGATTAATAATGTCACGCCCCAAAAACGAACACTAACTAAATACAAGTTCACACATAATTTACATAAATAAGTTTAGTTTAAAGTACAAATGAAAGTAACCAACGACGATTCAAAGACAAAACATTCAAAGTTTGGAGCACTTATTTAATGTACAACTCTTGAATTATAAACCAACATTCTTTACCAACGATATAAAGGACAAGAAGTTGCTACAAGGAACCTTAGGCGACAATTTATCCTTCAACTTGAAACCCAAATTCGGAATCGCTCGCCCTATCGTCGATATCTGGAGAGTTTGGTTTGACAAAAGAGAGCGTGAGTAAAAGGAGCTAAGTGAGTAGCAGAATTAAATAATAATAATAAAATGTAACTTTTATTTTAAAATATGAAATTTTCGTGTATGCATCAACAAATTAGTAATTGATTTTATCAAGACATTAACAATTTGTGAATTTTTTTAAAAGAAATAATCAATACAAAAAGTTAACAGTGGAACAGACAGGAAAGTCTGTCTCGTTCCCAAACAGTCAGTCAAACTGGTGAGTGTCCGGTTACGAAACTCTAGAGGTGACTCATGCGCGTAGCACTTAGCTTTCGAAGGACTCTAGAGGTGGCTCCCACGCGTAGCACTTAGCTTTCGAGCCAGATTAACTCACCATAAACGTAGAATCGATGTCGATCAAACATCGACCCATACGTGTCTGCTCACCATGAAAGGTGACACTCCAGGCCGAAGTCTCAATCACCTTATCCCTCTCAGTAGGCTCGACTCCCTTTAGCCATAGGACTCAAACCTAGGGTACGACATATTCCGGAATATACCCAAACTACGACCCAAATCCTGCCGTCGTCTCCGACCCGACCAGGAACGATGGGAATAGGTACCACGAGTAGTCGAGCAATAACCACAGGCAACCTTCTCGATTGATTGCCCAAACTACTCATGTCGGACAGACACGGACAGTTAATAACATATGTTTACAATAGTCATCATGCGCTGCATTGTTAAAATAGTCATAACTTTCTTAAAACAGTAGATAAAATATAATTTTTACAGCGATAGAAAACTAACACATCAAGCTACAACTTTTGTGAAGACACTAAAAACTAACAAACAGGTTACGAGGGTGAAAACAGTGTAAAACCATGGAACAAGGCTGCAGAAAACTGGACAGTAATTTAACAGTGCGCAAATTTTGTATTTTAAACATAACTCCTAGTAGAGATTAGATAATTGAGTGATTCTAGCGGATATATACACCTAAGACAGATCTATACAACTTTTATGAAGACACTCAACACCAAAAGACAGTTTAAAGTGGTCAAAATAGCTTATGAACTGGCTGTCTGAAACATGACAACAACCATATTATTCGTCAATAACCAACAACTAACAAAACCATCAACATAGGTCAAATACAAATCCTACAAACCATTTCATCACCAAATCCACTATAAATCAGCATATATCAGACGATACGTGACCCTTTCTATCCAGCATAATTCAGCCAACGCATAAAACGATATATAACAAACCAAGCAATTCAACGAGCACATAAGCAAAACGTATTAAAACACCGAACGCTATAAGTGTTAAACATGGTTATGCCTTATATGAAAAATTCTCAAACCTCCAGTTTACAAAATTTTACTCACATATAATTTGGCAATTGAGCTATCAGCGGAATAGTGTGGTTGTCGTGCGCAAGTCCTACACATATCGGGAACTCGATTAAAACTTCGACCAACTCTAACGAAATCCGAAACACATTGAAGAACCATAAACTATAACCGTAATTAATATAAAATTATAAGAATATATATATAAACATAAATACGGTTAATTCGATTACAGCCCATGCCGAAAATAAAGGTTGACAACGATTGGTCGAGCCCCAAATTAGCATCGACGATCGGCTAGAATCGAAGGGTATTTAATTAAAAATATGATTAAAATTAACTTGACTCAGAATATTAATTTTTTAATCAAAAATTCAACCACATTTTTGTCCCGTTTCTGCCTCGACCACTTAGTGGCTGTCCTCGGCTCAAATTTTCCGGTAACTACGAAGCTCGGAGCCGATTTTCAAGAATAAATTAAAAAAATTTCAAGAACCCTAGGTTAGGGTTTAGACCAGAAAATTCACCAACCAAAGCCTCAACCTCAGCCTTCATGTCTATCCTCGAATGTGGCTTGAAAGGCTTGCGACCATCAGTGAGTTTTCAACCAATTAAAAGAAAAATAGAAATATATATATTATATATATATATATATATATATATACACATATATTTTACATAGAAAATAAGTTAATATAACATGCAATAGTATAAGAGAGAAAGAGAGGAAAAAAAGTAAAAAAAAAATAGTTTTGGCCAGAAAATTCATTTTTCGGCGACCGACAAGGCAGCGGCCGACGGTGCCGGCGATCGCGGCCGGTGGTCAGGGATGAGAAGATAAGAAAAAGAAAATAAGAACAAATAAAAGCTCCCGAAGAAGAAATTGAAGGCTGGAGAGAAAAACTTACCAAATGATTTGTAATGTTAAATTTTGTGAATGAAAAATTTATTTATACTAAGGACTAATGGGCTGGGCTATAAAACAAATTGGTTGGGCCAAAAATTAAAAAAAAAAACAAATGGACCTAAAATAAAATTCTTAAATTGGCTTGACATTGATCCAAAGGATTAATGGAAGTAATGGGATGGCTTGTTCTAAGAAAAATAACCCAAGTACCATATAACACATAAAATTATATATATAACCTAATTGATATAATAAAATTAATATAAATCACATATATGACAATTAGATATATTATTAAAATCATTATACACTATAATCTAATTTACCTTAATAAACTTGTTATATTAGTACGGGGTCTTACATACACCCCTCCTTTAAAGAATTTGGTCCCCAAATTCCCTCTCGAAATAGCTCTGGATAAGTTTGAAACATATCGTCCCTCGATTCCCACGTGGCTTCTTCAGGTCTATTATGTTTCTGCCACAATACTTTAACTAAAGGTATGTTCCTGCCTCGTAACTTCTTTACTTGGTAATCGATAATCTGTAAGGGTGATTCGGTATAGGTTAGATCCTCTCGAATCATGGGAATATCGTCCTTAATGATATGGTCGGGGTCAGGATTATACTTCTTAAGACGAGAAACGTGAAACACATCACGCATTCCTGATAATGGACTAGGAAGTTCCAAACGATAAGCTAGATTACCAATTCTTTCAGTCACTCGATAGGGACCCACATATCGAGGATTTAGTTTACCACCTTTCTTATATAGAATCAAACCTTTCCTTGGTGATAATTGGAGAAATACCATGTCTCCCACTTCGAATTCTAAGTCCTTACATCTGTTATCATCATAGCTCTTTTGTCGACTTTGCGCTGTTCTGATTCTATCTTTTATAAGTCGAACCTTATCTAGTGCCTCCTGAACAAGGTCTATTTTTGCAATTGAGAATTGAGACTCTCTTTTTTGTTTTGGAGTCCACCTATCATCAATCTCCCAGTGAATTGGAGATCTACACTTTTTGCCATAAAAAGCTTCATACGGTGCCATGACGATAGTTGCTTGAAAACTATTGTTGTAGGCGAATTCTACTAATGGAAGATGTAAATCCCAATTTCCTTAAAAGTCTAAAGCACAAGCCCTTAACATATCTTCTAGGGTTTGAATCGTTCTCTTAGATTGTCCATCTGTTTGAGGATGAGCCGTTGTGCTAAAACTTAACTTGGTTCCAAGTCGCTCTTGTAAACTTTTCCAAAATCGAGATACGAATCTTGGGTCTCTATCCGATACAATATCCACTGGGATTACATGTAATCTAACTACTTCTTTTATGTACATTTGTGAAAGCTTTTGAAAACTGTCAGTTTTTCTCATAGGTAAAAAGTGAGCCGACTTAGTCAAACGGTCGACGACTACCCAAATTGAATCAACTCCAGACTTAGTTCTTGGTAAATCAATGACAAAGTCCATAGTTATTTTCTCCCATTTCCATTCTGGAATTTCCAGTGGCTAAAGTAATCCAGAAGGTCGTTGATGCTCCGCTTTAACACGCTGACAAGTTAAACATTTAGCCACAAATTCAGCTATTTGTTTCTTCATATTAACCCACCAGAAATTCTTCTTTAAATCTCTATACATCTTTGTGGCTCCAGGGTGAATTGTATACCTTGAGTGGTGAGCTTCTCCTAAAATTTTATTCTTTAACCTTTCATCATTCGGTACACAAATTTTATTTTTGAATCTTATGATCTCATCCTTGTTCATAGAAAAATCCGATTTTGAACCTTGCATAACTTTCTCCTTCAGTGTCTTAAGTTTTTCATCGTTACCTTGTGACAATCGGATTTCCTCTAATAAATCCAACTTTATCGATAGTCCTAAACATATGAGTTGAGTATTTGACCTCCTTGGGTTCCAACAACTTAATTCTTGCAATGAATTCCATTCCCGAATCATTAAGTGAGCGAGTTGTACTTTTCGACTCAGGGCATCGGCAACAACATTAGCTTTACCGGGATGATACTGAATATCAAAATTATAATCCTCAAGTAATTCAACCCATCTTCGCTGTCTAAGATTCAACTCTTTTTGAGAAAACAAGTATTTAAGACTTTTATGATCTGTAAACACTATGAACTGAGCTCCGTACAAATAGTGTCGCCATTTCTTTAAAGCAAACACAATGGCTGCAAACTCAAGGTCATGCATGGGATAATTTACCTCATACGATTTAAGTTTTCTAAAAGCATAAGCAACAACTCTTCCATTTTGCATTAATACCGCACCTAATCCTTCTTTTGATGCATCACTATATACTACAAAGTTGTCAAGTCCTTCCGGCAGAGCCAAAACAGGCGCAGTAGTAAGTCTTTCCTTTAATTCTTGAAAGATGGATTCCCATTTGCTATCCCACACAAATTTTACCTGTTTTTGCGTTAACTTTGATAATGGTCCTGCGACTTTAGAAAAATCTTTGATAAACCTGCGGTAGTAACCTGCAAGACCTAGAAAATTTCTTATCTCTGTCACTGTTTCAGGTCTTTTCCAATCTAACACAGTCTAAACTTGGCGTACAACTTATGTTTCTGTAACGTCTCTAACACAATTCTCAAATGTTTCTCATGTTCCTCAGCTGATTTGGAATACACCAAAATGTCATCGATAAATATCACTACGAATTGATCTAAATACGGGCTAAACACTCAGTGCATCAAGTCCATAAATGATGTCGGAGCATTAGTTAATCCAAACGGCATCACTACAAACTCATAGTGTCCATACCAGGTTTGAAAACCAGCTTTATAAATATCATCCTCCTTAATTCTTAATTGGTGATATCCCTGTTGGAGATCCAATTTGGAAAACACCTTTGCCCCATGTAATTGATCAAAAATCTCATCTATTCGCGGTAAAGGATATTTATTCTTTATGGTGATATTATTAAACTCTCGGTAATCCACACACAATCTTAAAGTCCTATCTTTGTTTTTTACAAATAGCACTGGGGCACCCCAAGGAGACGTACTAGGACGAATGAATCCTAGTTCCAGTAATTTTTGCAACTAGGCTTTCAACTCTTGCAATTCCAACGGGGCCATTCTATATGGCGTTTTAGCAATGGGCGTCGTTCCCGGTAGAATATCAATGGTAAACTCAATCTCTCTATTAGGAGGTAATGAAGTAAACTCCTTAGGAAAGACATCAGAAAATTCAGACACTACCGGCACCCCAGTTAGCTCCTTTTTATCTTCCGGTTTGTTGATTAGATAAGCTAGGTATCCTTTCTCCCCTCTAAATAATGATTTTCTTTCTTTGACTGCCGAGATCAGTGGGGCTAAGATAACTCTAGCTTTACCAGACAACATTACTTCTGGTTGTCCAGGAACACAAAATTTCACTTCTTTCGTGTGACAATCCATGCGAGCCTGATGTCGGGATAACCAATCCATTCCCAAAATTATATCATAATCTAAAATTGGTAATACGATTAAATCCGCATGAAAGCAGTTTGTTTCAATATTCACCTCGCAATTATCAAATACCCTGTCAGCTACATGACTACTTCCCATAGGAGTAACAACCTCTAGAACATAAGGTAATTGCTTCAAGCAAGCATCCAAACGATAAGTAAAATGTGGCGCAACAAAAGAATGTGTCGAACCAGGATCTAATAGAACTTTAGCAGGGTTGTTAGATACACAAAGCGTACCTTCTACCACATCAGTTGTCTCCCGAGCCTCTTGTCCTACTAGCGCAAACACTCGTCCTTGCATCTTCGGACGATTCTTACCCCTATTGCTTACGGTGGACCTTTATGTTGGAGTAAAAGCAGGTCGTATCGGTGCCTTGCAGTCTTTCATTTGATGTTGATCACTTCCACAACAAAGGCATTTCCCTTGTTTCAACCAACAATTATTCTCGGAATGACCTGACCTTTTGCAATTAGGGCAAATTGAAGATTCAGAATGTTTCCATGTTCTTATAAAACCTTGAGATTTAGGTCTTTTAAAATGTTGTGGTTTCTTATAAGACTGTGCCCCTATTGGTTTGCTTTTATTTCCAAACCTTCGTTGAGTTACTGGTTCCAATCGACTTAATCCACTTTCGATTCTTGCGGCAGCTTGGACCGCAATACTATATGTACCGATATCAGTCGCGAGTAATTATTTCTGTAACTCAGGCCTCAAGCCTCTAGTAAATTATGTAACTTGTCTTCTTCATCCTACACTAATCCAGGTGCATACTTAGACAGCCTATGAAAATTAGATTCATATTGCGCGACAGTCATAGTTCCTTGCCTGAGACGACAAAATTCATCTCTCTTAGCCTCTCTCACTCCCCTGGGAATGTAATGATCTCAGAATTCTTGTACAAATTTTTCCCAAGATCTTTCACATCCTTCTCTTGCCCATATACCTTCAATTTTTCTCCACCAATCGCGAGCAGCAGCTTCCATACGAAACACCACTAGAGTCAATTTTTTGTTCTTCAGTACAATTTAAGGCTGCAAAAATGCTCTCTATTTTCTCAATCCACTCTTCGGCTTTAACATCGTCTGGTTCTCCCAAGAAAACTGGTGGATCAAACCGAAGAAACCTTTCCAGCACTCGGTCATGGGGTTCTGGAAGTGGATCTCTAGGTCGAGGGTTTGGTACATTTTGTTGTTGTAAGAATGCTAGTAACTGTTGCATTACTTGCGTGTTTAGATCAGGTTCTCCTACAGGAGGAGGTGGTACATCTTGTCGTGGTTCTTGGTCTTCCTCATGATTCTCCTCACGAATGGGGTAAGTTTCATAACGAGGGTGTAAACGTGGGCGCCCTCGTCCTCACCTCTCTTCCATTCTGAGGTGTACAAACACGCTCATTATATATATAGTGCCATTATATAATAAAAGTGTTGCACGTATTGAGCAATACCTAACCTCTAACTATGGTAATAGTCTAATCCGTCACTAAAACAATAATAGTCCAATGAATACTCAAAGAATCGTAGTACTCTAGAATAAGTAAACACACAAGTATATAAACATATAATCAAAGAAATAAATAAATTTCAACTTCTAATATAATACTTTACCAACGTTAAGAAAAGGTAATATTAAACATATATAATATACGAGATAGCACTACAAACAAAATGTTCCATCAAACGAGGTTATTACTACATAAAACTTATATCTACACTATGTACCGCAATAGGTCATATATAAAACCTATGCCAAAAGATACATCGCATAGTGTTACGTACCATAGAAACTTCTATCAAAGTCTAGTATATATATATATATATACATATACAACGATTGTCTTAACCAAATACAACTTATCAGTCGATTATTATCACACCATTAGCATCAACCTCCCATAACTCCTCGACATCCTCATCAGATCCTGAAAACTCGCTTGGATCTTCCTCAGACTCAACATGCTCATCCTTCGGCGATAATGGGGTAGTAGGCGGCGTAGGTGTAGGGGGTGTCAACGGAGAAACAGGGGGAGTCGATGGTCTAGGGAAGTAATCCAAAATATTGTATACTTTTTTACGAACAAAAGCTCGGTCCTGCTCAATTTGTCCTAAAAGGACCATCTTCTCGTGATTAAAATTGGCCTGTATCGCCAACATTTGTTCGGTAACTTGTTCGAGCTGAAAATTCCTGGCATGTATAGTACCCTGTGACACTGCAAGCTGAGCTTCAAGCTGGAGTACCTGTGCGTGCTCCTTAACAAATAAAACTTGCGAACCATCATTTAATTCTTGGTAATGTTTTGCTAAGATATCGAGGTACGTGATATGCACTCGACATCGTGAATGTATGGGTGAGTCCATGCTTACATAATACTTTATATTATCCTCTGGTTTAAAATGATATGCCTGGAATGATTAGGAAAAAAAATAATAATAACGAATTAAATAAATAAATATTTAAGTACATAAAATAAAGATTCAGTTACTAATGATGCTTTACTACAATAATAGTCGACTAAGAAACCTTAAAAGTCACAGTCTAGTGCGGTCGTCCACAGGCTGAAGAATCCTATCCCGGGTTTCACTTTGGTGTAATTACCCTTTTTTACACCAAAGCTCAGATACCACAACTGTCACACCCCAAAAACGAACACTAACTAAAAACAAGTGCACACAAAATTTACATAAATAAGTTTGGTTTAAAGTAAAGATGAAAGTAACCAACAATGATTCAATGACAAAACGCTCAAAGCTTGGAGCACTTATTTAATGTACAATTCCTGAGTTTTGAACAACTTCTCTACCAACGACATAAAGGACAAGAAGTTGCTACAAGGAACCATAGGCGACAATTTAACCTTCACCTTGAAACCCAATTCGGAATCCCTCGCCCTATCATCGACATCTGGAGAGTTTGGTTTGATAAAAGAGTAATAATAAAAAAATGCAACTTTTATTTTAAAATATAAATTTTTTGTGTATGCATCAACAAATTAGTAATTGATTTTATCAAGGAATTAACAATTTGTGATTTTTTTTAAAAGAAATAATCAATACAAAAAAAAAATTTAACAGTGGAACAGACAGGAAAGTCTGTCTCGTTCCCAAACAGTCAGTCAAACTGGTGAGTGTCCGGTTACGAAACTCTAGAGGTGGCTCCCGCGCGTAGCACTTAGCTCCGGAAGGATTCTAGAAGTGGCTCCCACGCATAGCACTTATCTTTCGAGCCAGATTAACTCACCATAAACGTTGAATCGATGTCGATCAAACATCGACCCATACGTGTCCGCTCACCATGAAAGGTGACACTCCAGGCCAAAGCCTCAATCACCTTATCCCTCCCAGTAGTCTCGACGTCCCTTTAGCTATGGGATTCAAACCCAGGGTACATCATATTCCGGAATATACCCAAACTACAACCCAAATCCTGTCGTCGTCTCTGACCCAATTAGGAACAATGGGAATAGGTACCACGAGTAGCCGAGCAATAACCACAGGCAACCTGCTCGATTGATTGCCCAAACTACTCGTGCCTGACAAACACGGACAGTTAATAGCATATGTTTACAAATAAAACTAATTTAACAAAGTTGTCAAAAATCAAGTTTTATTTATTTGACATTTGAAAATTTCCGTCATCATGCGCTGCATTGTTAAAATAGTCATAACTTTCTTTAAAAAGTAGATAAAAATATATATTTTTTTACAGAGATAGAAAGCTAACACATCAAGTTACAACTTTCATGATGACACTAAAAACTAACAAACAGGTTACAAGGGTGAAAACAGTGTAAAACCGTGGAACAAGGCTGCAGAAAACTGGATAGTAATTTAACAGTGCGCAGATTTCGTATTTTAAACATAACTCCTAGTAGAGATTAGATAATTGAGTGATTTCAGCGGCTATATACACCTAAGACAAATCTATACAACTTTCATGAAGATACTCAACACCAAAAGACAGTTTAAAGTGGTCAAAATAGCTTATTAACAGGCTGTCTGAAACATGACAACAACCATATTATTCGTCAATAACCAAAAACTAACGAAACCATCAACATAGAGAAAGAAGAAATTAACTTGCCACTCATGGACTTTTGACGAGGGATTTACCAAGAAACATTTCTTATGGCGTGAAGAGAAGTAGAAGGAACCTTTTTGGTTCTTTATTCGAAAGCAAAAGTAGAGAAAACTACTTCAGGTTCTACGTTATAGTAATTACAAAGAATTGTATATCCAACTAAGAATCTGATGGAGTTAGGAGTCATCTGCAAGAGTGCGGATGTAACGCCCAAGTTTTTATTTCATTATAATTTTAAGCCCAATATTTTTTTTTATTTAAATTCTGTTGTCTCAAGTCCAATAAGCCTTTTATTCAAATCCAATTACATTATTTTCATTTTATTTTATTTTTACCAAAACCAAATTTAAAACCTTATTACTTTTATTTTTAACAAAGCCCAAATTCAAAACCCATAGAATTCTATTTAATCGAATTTAACAATTCGGTTACCAAATAAATTATATATATATTTTTATCATATTCTATTGTTTCATATACACTAAGCCTACTATTCAAATTCAATTAAATATTTTCTACTTCTAATTTTAATTGATTTAAGAAATTCTATTTAATAAGATTTATAAAACGATTGTAAATTCTATTATATACCTAAATTTTAAAGACTATTATATTGTAGTTTTATTCTATGTAAATTATCTTAAATTATTTTAAAATCTTACTATAATCAAATTAATAAAATTTAGTTTTAAATAATCTAAGAACTCTTATCAAGTGAATTTGTGATTCAATTTCAAATAAAATTATAATATCACTTTCTAAGAAAATATTATAATTATTTAGTAATGTAATTATTTATTTAAATTACTATTAAGTCGTATATGAAATAAATCTCGATTTCTGAAAATTATAATAATTTAGTTATATTATAGCTATTTACTTATTAAATACTATTGGGTCGTTCACGGAATTATTTTAGTTTTAATTTTACGTCGTCTAGTGGATCGTTTTTATTTTGGACGTGAAAACGAGCCTAATCGAAGCCCAATAACTATCCCTAACCCAACAAGACCCTACCCTAACCTTCCTAAATTAAACCCATCTTTGGTTTTTAAACCTTTTGCAAATCAGCCGAGGCCCGAACAACCTTCGCCGCCGTCACGGCTTGCACACAGCTACCCCATCTCCGTGAGTCGCCTTTCACCA
>BMAC01000323.1:284984-306245 GCA_014905375.1 Phtheirospermum japonicum | reverse complement strand
GTTTCATTTCACCACCTCAAACCTTCTCAAAGTTTTTCGACTCTTCTTCACTTTTCTGCAAACGTTAGCAAGCAAGGTAAACCCAAAATTTTCTAATTTATTTTTTCCAAAGGTCATCCCAATCACAGCCAACAATTGTCTATTACAAATCATATTTCCAACTGCAAATTAACCATCGGGTACCGCAATCGGGACGTCAATCCAGGCCCGAGGTTTTAAATCAAACCGACTTAGCCGGTCGCTTTTCTATTTCAAAACCAAACAGCCACCGTTTGTCGACACCGCAGCTCACCGCCTTCAACCACCGTCACGAACCTGAAACCACCCCGTTTTAACCCCACGTTGCTAAAACCCACGGCCCGGCCGCGCCACCAGTGGCCCACAACAGACGCCCCACTGTTTTCTTCGCCAACCGAACCAACCCAGCCACCTACCGACTCGGCCACCATTCCCAAACCAAACAACGGCACCAAACGTCGCCAACCATCTCGGCCACGAATCTCAACCATCGGCCGAAATTCCATCATCACCAACCCAAACCCTCCGTCGACAGCCACCCCCACGGCAAAGCCCGACTGAAACACCACAGCAAACCATCGCCACCCGCAGCCGACAATCTCCGCACTACCACCGTCCGAAACTTCAACCAACTCCGACCAAAGCCACATTTTCGGTCCAACCATCACCACCACGAGCCCTCCCGACTCCGCCACGCTGCCGCCAATGCACTGCCACCGAATCGTTAATCGACGGAGCCGAAAACCCACGGCCCGAGCCTGCCTCGCCACTGCCGTCCGTTCGTAGCCCCGGGCCCCGCCGCATCTTTGGGTTTCGCCCGAACTGCCGACCCGAACGCTGCCGCCCAATTTCCCGTTCGCCGACGACCGAAGGAGGAGCGTCGCTGTCACCGGGGAGGGAGAGGCGCCTGGATGCCGCCGCCATCGATTGGAGGCGAAGCTGCCGCCGCTTCCTTCCGAGCCCCGTCGCCGTCGGCCGAGGAAGGAGGAAGAAGAAGCTCTGGCCGTTTTGCTTTGGGGGAGAAAGAAATGAAAGAGACGGGAGAGGAGAAAGAAATTAGGGATTTCAATCCCTTTTGATCCAATTTTTCCTAAATTTTGCCAATTGACCCCCAGCCACTTTCCATCCTTTCGATTGAGCCCTCAGTTTTCCAATAACCCCCAATCCAGCCCCAAAACACATTTTATAAAATACTTTCAGTCCAATTTTATCATTATTATTATTATTATTATTTATATTATTATTATTATTATTATAGTTATTATTATCATTATTATTATTATCATTAATACTACTACTATTATTATTATTATTACTATTATTATTATATCACTATTTTAAATATGAAAAATACTAAGTAAATGCATTTTCTAATTTATTAGGTGACGAGCACTAAGTTAAATTATTATTTTAATGTAGGAAACGAGGGTCTCAAAAGTAGAAATTTCAAGCACGAGCATCTACATTCGCATTTTCCACGAAACTACATTACAAGGTGGGTGATTCTAAACTCTTTTCAAAACTATGTTTTGTCTATGTTAAATGCAATTATATGAATTGTCTATGTCTCAATGCAACATTCCATAGTAGCTTTCGAGCTAAAAACCATGACAGTGTGTTGTAGCCATTCATTTATGATTTATATGATTTTTTCTTAACATTGCCGAACGTGTTCTATGTTTGACTATGTTATGTGCGATTGTATGAATTATCTATGTCTCAATGCAACATTCCATAGTAGCTTTCGAGCTAAAACAACAGTAGCTTTCGAGCTAAAACAACAGTAGCTTTCGGGCTAAAACAACAGTAGCTTTCGAGCTAAATCTATGAATCTATGAACGACTGACAGTGTGTTGTAGCTATTCATATATGGTTTATATGATTTGTTGTTTAATGTTGACAAACAAATCCCCACTGAGCGAGTTGAAAGCTCACACCCATTATTATCAAACTTTTCAGGTTAAGGAGTTGGATGTGGTACGAGGCGGTGGATGCGAAGATGCTATTGTCGATGCTATTTCATTTTCATTTCTATAAATTGGTATCTTAATTTTATGTCAAACTACAAAATAAAGTTTGAGACCTGTGTTTCTATTTAAAATGCTTTGAATAGTCGAGTACTACTATTTTGATTCATTAAGTGAATCTCCTATTTTTAGATAAATGTTAAGTTTTATTCACGCTTCCGCTCAAATTTATTGTGATTGTGATTTATTGAAAACTCGCGCCCTTTATTTTGGAAGTTTTATTTATAAATAATCAAAATTTACACTTTTCGAAAATGGGGCGTGACAGCGGACTTGTACTTTGTAAACATGGTTATTAGAAAAAGATGTACAGGGGATCAGAAGCCCGCTCTTTAGTGTTCCTCGATGAGGGTTATGTAATTCAGACGTGGGTTTGCTGGATTATTTTGAAGAATGTTGGGGTAAGCTATTTTGATGGTTTCGGGGAGGTTCAGAGATTCTATAAATTCTTTAAGGTTGCTTCAATTAGGAAGCACCCAACGGTTTTGCATGGTTATTTTAGTAGCTCGCGGGAGCTTAGGTAGGTCAGCATGAGTCTAGGTTGGCACTATAGTTACTGGGTTAGTAAGAAAATATTCGGGTCTAGAATTAGAAGGCATTTCAGGTTATATTATAGGGATGCCCTCGGGTATGTCTTTGGTCAAGGCTCGGGTTTGGGCCTCAAGTTTAGTCCAGGGTATGTCTCCTTTCGGTTCATCTATTAGACCGGGTCGGGGTATAGGTTTGGGTATGTGTGTGTTTCTTTTTTTTGCTACGTCACTTAAGGGGAATTTCGATCGATTCTGTATCAGAAGGTGAGTCTGAGTCTGAAGGGTTAGGATTCTGGGGAACGGAGGAAAATGGAGTTGTGTTCATCGATAATTAATTGAAGGGGAGGGAGCAGAAACAGATAAATTACACTCAGCAAGGCAACAATCAATAATAAAGCTCAGAATAATTATTATTGAAATAAGGGATTAGGGTGACTAACTCATCATCTCGATCGGTTATTTTGGTATAGATTATGGTGCGTTGTAGTTTTTTCAGGAATTTGTTAGGAGCTTTTGCGGATGAAAATGTAGTATTTTTGTTCTTGATTCGTGTAAGTAAGAAAAATGTAGGGGAAAAGTGTTTTTGTGTGTTTTGGGCAGCAAAAAGTTGAAAGGACAAAGGTTTTTCGAAAGGCGGGAAAGTTGGTAAAGTTTTTTATGGGCCTTTCATTTTTGGGCCCACAGGATTAAAAAAGTTACGAGAAAACAAGCTACTGACGCGTGTCCGACATGGTGCAGAGATACATTTAAAGTTATTAAGTGAGAAGTGATGTTTGATGGTTTCACGCTTTACCAAAGAGCGCGTTGGATTGAATTTTTGGGTTCAACTCATGATTACATTCTACTTTGTTCCCTACCTCAACCAACCAGAATGTGGGGGACTAGCTGATACGACATCAAGTATTCATGTCGACAACATGCAGGTATTTATGAGGATCTTAGTAAGTAATCTCAATGATCGACCTCATTTCTTAGGAGGAGAAATCCTTCTGGGAACTGGGTGAGCTATTTTGAAGGGGAGCAACTTGTTGCATAAGAGTGGAGAGCTCTTATGTGAGGTGGCGACCTCTTTTGATATAAGCTTTATTGTACCAGCTCGGCGCTGAGTGGTAGCTCGGCGCTGAGAGCTGGGCTTCATGGTTTTGGGCTTTCGCAGACTAATATAGGCTATTCTATGGGGTCCCAGTGGACTGAATCCTATGAACAGGCTTATTGGTCCACGGCTAATATAGTAATTCAGCGAGAGTTCTATTATTTATGGGAGTTTAGCATATAGGAGGAATCCTAATTCTGAGTCGGTAGTGTTATTTATGGTAGGAGAGGGAAAACTTAGATTGGGAATACTTCTCTTGTCTATAAAAAGAGGATTCAGGCCTCATTCTCTCTCTCTAAGTCGATTCTTTACATCCTACATTTTTGAGATCTCTCTCACTTTAAAGGTTCTCACCTATCTCTCGCGCAATCTCTAACTTAAGCATCGAAGGGCATACGCAGGGGCCGTCCACCGCCTTGGCTTGGGTTTTGTTTTGCAGGATCTAACAGGTCGCCAGGAGTTCCTTAGAGATCAACCAGGTCATTGCACGGTTATTCGAAGTTATTCAGGTCGTTGATCACATATATAAGGTCAGTAACCTCTATTCTTGAAGCACCAATCTTTTTGGTCGCATCAAGTGCAATAGTCATCATCATCATCATCATCATCATCATCATCATCATCATTATCATTTTATTATATATTGGTAGGAAGCTGAAGGCCAGTGCAAAGAAAATTATGAGAACTCCAACAACATAGATTGCCAAAATATGCTATCAAAGATTGAAAATGTAAAAATCGTATAAGTTTAATAGCAGCTCTTTAACTTTTATCTCAAAAATATTACCATTTTACTGTTTACTACCAACCTTTTCATGTGATTTGGACTAATGGAAATAACTTTGAGTTAGTTGCAAAGTATCTTAGTTACCAATATCTTTTAAGCAGCTGTTTGTGGCCAATGGATTTGTACAAGGCACTCTTATTCAACTTCAATGTGTGATGATATAATTGCCTAAGCTTCATTAAATATAATTGGTGTTTAACATAGAGAGTTCATCACTTCGTCTGTGGTTTGTTTCAACTAATATAAGCAATAAGTTAAGTTTCATTGTGAAAAAAACTAAGTCGCCTTTGCGCAGTGGAATTACAAAGTGTCCATCTTTCAGTGAATTGGTTATTTAATATCCTAACATTTCTTATACTATGAAAAAATCGACGAATGCTGATAGGTACTACCTGTCAGTATTTTTTGAGTCGACAACTAAATGCTGACAAGATAAAAATACCCGTCAACGTTTACCAATGCAATGGTGATGTGTAATACCTGTTAGGAAGCCCTTGGGCGCCATACGGCATTCATCGGCATTTGATGACGGGTATAAAAGCCGTCAGTAAAACTGACAATTAAAAGTTTTCAGTAAATGCTGACGGTTAAAAGTCGTCATCATTCTCATAATTTTTCTGAAGATTTGGCCCGTCAGTATTTTATTTATTTATTTATTATTTTTTTATCATTTTTATTGTGTCACAATTCAAAAATCAAATATGAAACATAATTTTTAGGTGCCAAAAAATTTTAAAATTAAATATGAAACATAATTATTTAAAATCCTAAAATGTATGCGTTTTAAATCAAATACTAAACAAAATTATACTGAAAACGTTCCTTAATCAAACACTACTACTCTAGAGGATCGGAGGTGGGCTGCTGAGGTCGTGCTCTCATCACCACAACGACTTCCTCCATTATCTGTTGTTGGAGAGTCGCCTGCAACCCAAGTCTTTCACATGCATGTGCCTCGTGTATTACCTAGAGATGCTCCTGATGTGCTTGCTCGTTCGCCTGGAGCTGCTCCTGATGTGCCTGCTCTTTGGCCTCGAGCTGAGTCCTAAAAGCTGCTAATTGTCTATACAAAGGCTGCTCGCAACTAAAAATTCTATTTTTTAGAGATATCATATGAGGGTGCACCGACCGTCCATATCTCATTCAACTAGGCGTTTAGAGGTTGTATAAACACATCCGTCTTATCCTTCTGGTTTTTAGGGCCTGGAACAAGAACACTTAGAAATGTGTATTACTATTTCATACACATTCATGAAGGAATATTGCACCCCAAAATTACCGGACGCAGGAATATTGCACCCCAAAATTACCAAAAGGTTGAAATCCATTTGTGCAAAGACCGAATCTTACATTTTGACTTTCGATTGAAAACTAAGGATGAGTTTGATTTAAATGTTTCCAGGCCTCTGAATCTAACGGGTGACACATCACATCATCATCAATAACGTGTTCAGCATGCCACCTCATGTCCTTTGCAGTTACTGCAAATGCATATAGCCTTTGCAAATGAGAATTTAATGGAAAATATTACATCTTCTTATACGCAACACTACCTTTCTGTCATTTTGCTTTTTTCTGCTTAGCGGGTTTAAATTGAGGGTGATTGAAAAACTTACAACTGACCAAATCAGAATCCTCGCTCTAATAGATCATATAATTGTTTAGACAACAATCGATCATCTAGGCCGGTAAACCCATGCCCCTTATTAACTTTTTGTTCTTGTAGAAGTCATTTGATAGATGATTATCTTTTGGGATAACTTCTTTTGGGATAACATTTATGGGACATGCAATTTTTTGCCTTCAGGCTCATGAGATGGGCAACTAGAGACAATTGAGAATGTTTCTCAAAAGTATAATACAAAGGTTGAGTTCCAGCACTCAACATACCATAGAACTTCTGGGCCTTAGGATTCAGCAGTTATTCTAAATTAGAGCTCAATACAAAGTTTGGACCGGCTGCATCGTGAACTATATTGATGTAGGCATTTGAGGATTCTACAGGAGATGCGTAAAATGATCCTCCAGCATGAACCTAAGGGTCGACACGATGCATGGTATTAAGATTTGTTTCACATCGTGATAACTACGATTCTCGCATTTAGTATGGCTACAAGGACACCTCAATGTTTTCCCGTCCTTAATTGCTCCACGAGTGAGTGCAAATTGTATGAAACTCTCCACCTCTTCCACGAACGCGTTGGACAGTTAACCATCCACCCTCTTTTTGTACATCCAACTACGGTTAGAACTCATCTTATGATATCCTAATTATGATTCATAATATAGATAATCAAATTATAGATAAGTGAGCGGTATGCCTATAGAATAAGATTTAATTTTTGGTAAGGGCACTATCCCATTCAAGAGTGTGATGTTCAACAATAAAACTATCTTACTGTGCATTTTGAGAACCTGCAAATCTCGGTAGCACCTCCTCTTAGTTGTATAAGTACACATCTATTGCAGTGCACCAGAGAACAAAAGAGAGATAGAAACCAGAATTTAAAAGTCCACAAAATACATATGTACTAAGATAATCACATTATAATCACATTCTCAAACTGCCGAAATAAGTTGGCAATTCAGAATTTAGTATCAGACTCTCTGTTGGATACTTAATCACAAATGGGTCTAAGGTAAATGTTTGAGTGTAGAATAAATAATATAATTGATCTTTCCATAAAATTTTAATATTCATTATTGGAGGGACAAAACCTCCCAACATATGACATACACAACATCATCACTGACGTATGCACCAAATATATTAATCGCAGATCATAACATAAATATTAATTAAGTAGAACATTCACTTACAGATCACCACGACATTTGAAATCCCCCACCACGCACTTTTTAAAACTTTTAAACCACCATCACATTAAAAAAAATTAAAATCCGTAATTGGAGAGAGGAAACCTCTCATCTGGCACCGTAAACCGTGTCATCACCGACGTATACACCAACCAATCACAATATGTATATATTAATCACAGATCATAACATAAATTTTAATTAAACACAACATTCACTTGTCGATCACTATAATGCTTGAAAAACCCCCCACCGCGCACATTTTAAAACTTTTAAAACCACCATCACATAAAAAAATAATTTAAAATCAGTTATTGTTGGGAAGAAACCTTCCGGCCGACGCCGTACACCACGTCATAACCGACGTATACACCAACCAATCACAATATGATATATACTATTCGCAAATCATAACATATATATTAAACACAATATTCACATATTGATCACTATGATATTTCAAAACCACCACCACGTACATTTTAAACCACAATAATTTATAAACAAAATATTTTTTTTTAATATTTTCATAAATAACCCCAATTTGAAAAATTAAACACCAACTTAACATTAACTAGATAATTAACCTGTAATTGAATCCTAATAACGTAATCAACTCCTAATTTGATCATACTTACATAAATAACCATTAATTTAATCACAATTACATAATTAATATTAGCCCTTAATTGAATTCTAATTAGGTCATTAAATCCTAATTGAAGTTAATTATACCTAATCAAACCCTAGACGGCTTCCAAAACCTAACCAAACCTTCATTAAACTCTAATTATATATTAACCCCTAAATTAAACTCTAGTTATATAATTACCCCAAAAATTACATAATCCAACCCTAAATTGTTAATTAAATCCTAATTAATCTCTAACTGAATCCTAATTAGGTCATTAACCCCTAATTGAAGTCAATTATATATTATCAAATCCTATATGACCTCTAAATCATAAATAAACCCTAATTAAATTTTAATTATAAATTAACCCCTAAATTAAATTTTAAATATATAATTACCCCCTAAACTCAATAATTCAGCCTTCAATTCTTAATTAAATCCTAATTAACCAATAATTAAGTTAAAATAATTTTAATAAATCAAACAAAATAAAATAAAACAAAATAAGAAAAGCATACCTGGAGGTTGGAGACGGCAGCTGGAGACGGAGCAGGTGGCGGAAGCAACAAACGCCGGAGCTGGAGCACGTGGTGGCACCGGAGGATGCTAGAGTTGTAGCACATGGCAGTTGCGACTTGAGTTAGAGTAGGTGGCGGCAACTCAGTGGATACAGCAGTTGCCTGAGTGGTGGTGGTCGGATGCGATTGCACAGGCTCAATGGATGGGCTTCATTTTTTTTTGGTTTTGAAAGACAGAAACAGAGAGTTGGGGACGGGGGTTATATGATTAGAGATCTGGATGACGACCAAATATATTATTTTTTAATATTGTTGATGGTTTTGGCCGTCAACATATATAAATATATATTTTAATATTGCTGACAGGTAAAACTCATCAGCAAACCCATCACCAAATAATTGGCATTACACAAAAAAGCTGACAGGTCACTGACGGGTATATACTAACAACAATTACTGCCAGCAATCTGTCAGTATAGTGAACCCGTCAGCAAGCCATCAGCATATGCTAATGGCTTATTGACCGTCTATATTTTCCATCAGCATTCGACAGTTTTTTGTACTGTTAATTACAATACATGTTCTGCTGCTTGGTGGCATTTTATTCGGATACTAAAAAATTTCAATCTTTTTTGTATGTCATATTGAATTACAAAGCTCTATCCATTGCATACAACAAAAATTGTTGAGAAATGCACCCTTAAACTGGTGGATGAGTATAAGCATATGTTAGCCCAAACCACTGAGCCTCTGCCAACCATTTTAGAGTATATGAGGTATGTATAACTTTCTCTAAGAGGAACTTGTTTATCTATTATTACACATATAAACATATTTAATCTTCTATTTCCGGAATATATACAGGAATTAAGATTCTATTCGGATGACAGTTGGAAAGGTGGGCGAGGTTATGTTCAGGAAAATACATTTTGTCCTCCTAGGCACAATGATGGTTAATATTTATGGTCTAACATTCAAATTTGTTTCAGCAGCTAAGGTGTACCCAAGATGTTCCCACACGCATGATAAGATGATTGAGTTACATTTAATTCTTTCATTTCTTATATTCTATTTAGTTACCTGCATCAATTATTTAGAATATGGGGACTAGCTGATGTGACATCAAATATATGATCGGCAATGCATTGTTACAAAATAGAAATACGAAAAGGAAATTTCTACTGAATTGTACTACAGTTCTTAAAAAACCTAAAACTGAAATATAGAAAACAAGTAATACTTAAAGTTAACACCTTCTTGAGCCAGACATAATGATCAGCAAGTCGAGGCGAGTAAGATCTCTTTCCGCAAGACAAACACACCTCGTATAGTGCTGATAGAACTGGCGTAATGTCCCCAAAGATACAACGACTTAACGCCTTTAAGGTAGTAGTACACCAAACTTCAAAGTTCCAACGAACTTGAAAAGTGTGAAACCGAGCACAAAATTTTGAAATGAATGCTTGAGGCTTAAGTGCAGAAATATGCAGAATGAATATGTTCCAGTGTGTCTTCTGCATAAAACTTCTAAGTCTATTTATAGACTTCACCTTGCAGGGGTTGGAAATTTAAAAAGGATGGAGCAGCTGCAATTAGTGGCTTTAATTATCCACTACCTCCACTACCTCCATTATCACAGCTTTGAGACTCCTCAAATACTACTGATGAAGTTGAGAAGTAATGGGTCAAACCCATTTTTATTTGACCAAAAGGCCTGAGCATCTTAATGGGTCGAGCCCATTCTCATTTGGAGAGTTCAAAAATAAAATTGAATTGGTTCAAAACCAATCTCATATAGCCCAAGTGAGGCACGTGGCCCAGAACCCAAAGAGTCCTAAGTCCTAAGTCAATGTTCAAGATCCAAAACCAAGGCCTAGGCCCAAACCCACAGTTACAACCAACTAGTGCATGGGCTTAATCACATGACGCTCAATACAACTTCAAAGTGTTTAAATTTTACTTACATTTTCAATATGAAATTTTATACACTTCCCCTTTTCCAATGGGTAACTTACACAATTTATTTGTCACTCACCGAAAATTAGTTTTGAAAATAAATATACTATAATTATCTACTCAATACGTAGAATAATATTATAATATTTAATTCTACATTAATTAAATATTTAGCCATCAATATTAGCCTCAACAAAATTAATTTTCCAACATGCATGATACGGAAGCTGGAAAATAGGTTGGCGGAATGAGGATAAAGAGGTTCTAAATATGTTTTAGTCATTAAGTCTTGTTCGCAATGGCTCTTATTAGATTATCTGGATAATAAGGGTCTCATAAAAGAAAGGTAGGGATATGGGCTATAATGGGTCAATAATAAGGAAAATATTGTAGAATGTGTTAGGTCCCAACGTATAAAGTTAATATAGCAAAATGGTCTTATCATTAATATGGTAATGGGGCCCCGGTAGGTTGGTAACGTTGTAGAAGGTTCTAGATTATCACAGAATATTATTATTATGGTCAATTAATAGAGCAACCTAATATGAGATGATTTTCTTATTATAGAGATTGAGTATGATTGGGGGGCAAAAACCCTAACTTCGGGTATATGTCTCTAACATCTATATAAAAAGAACTCAGGCCTTGTTTAATTTTAAGTTGAATAATCGTACTTTATTGCTCTCACTTTTATAAAACCTATAAGGTCGATCGTGGTGCGAATGAGCTAATTTGTGCGGTGGGATCTCTTTCTTGGTGAGATAAACTTTTGGTCGCATCAAGTGATAATAATCATTTCTTCCTTTTGTAACTTATGTCCCTTCCAAAAAGAGTATATTAAAATAATTAACTAGCACGTTTGTACATTTGAAAAGCCAAAGGAAAAAAAAAAGAAGTGAGATAAAAAAAATAATAATAAAAGTGGAAAAAATGTAAATATTGTGTGAATGATTTTAATTTTGACTAATGTCGAAAGAATGAATAGTTCTTTATCACTTCTTGAGAACTAAAATACAAGATATTTTCGAGAGTCACTACAAAAACTTGAGGTTAGATGACGTTAAAACTCATCAAATAAAGTGTATTTTTTTACTATTATTAATATATGCCGAGATTTGAGTGTCATAGAGGTCATCACGGTATGACTGTCATAATAGATGAAAGTGATTATTTTTATGAACGCGTCACTAAGTGTTAGCTTTTGACGACGCTTATTGTTATCATATATTATACTATAAGTTGATGACTAATTCATCAATTATGTGATCGACTATTTGTCATCTAAATGTATGTTTTATCACCATATGTTACCATCTTAAATGACTAACCCTTATTTTATTATCAAATTGCCTTTGATTTACAAACATAATTATATTAATAATATTCATTGAATTATAATGACGCTCTAGTTTTCTTAATTTGCATTAAACAATAGTCAAATATAATATAATTTATCATGAAAGAGATATTTTACAGTAAAAAGATACTGATTGACACTTAGTGAATATATGTATAATAACAAAACAATGTGTCATGAAAAAAAAATCAAAGATGAGATATTCATTATCATCAAATGAAAATAAACGGCGATGATATGTTTTGTAATGGAAAATGCATCATTATGTGACGAAGATTATAATTTTTACTAAATGCATTAATATAATGACAAACCTATTCATCATGACAAATAAATATATAGTGACAACATTTATAATAATCGGAAAGATTTATATGACGACATATTTTGAATTTATATGCAAAGATACAGTTTCTCAGGAAAGACTATTACTAGTGACAAAGTATAATTAGAATTTTTCTATATAACCAGATATGGCTCCATTACGGAGCCCTATATAACACATGACATTCATCCCACCGTGCATTTATAAAANAAAAAAAAAAATGATTAAGGGCTCAGATGAATGTCATGTCATTTATAGGGCTTCATAATGGAGCTCTATCTGGTTCTATAGAAGAACTGATATAATTGTCACTAATGAATATGTATGGTGACAAAGATGAAAAATGCCATTAAAAATATGGTTATTAATGATGATCGCTATAGTGGTGACTCAAGTCATTCATCATAAATGACCCATCTTATGTGTTAATTGGATTCTATACATCGTAATATAGGGTGTCATGAAAGACTATTTTTAATGATGAAATAAAAATTGTCACCAAAATAGATATGTATTATGACATTTTAAATGAAATATAATGTACTACAAATAATTAAAAAAACGCCTAAATAAAAGAATACTTAGAGATAAAACATGTCCTCAAAATTCATAACTATCTATAAATGGCTATTGATGTTCAAAATCAAAAATCAAAGTGGATCCTATCGACTTTTATGCTACCAAGTTAACATCACTATTTCAATACACAACCACCGGTTCGATATCATGTGCATCGGCTTAGCAACAAAAAATTGTGAGCATGTGAGCATGAGCTTGATATATAAATAAACTTTTATATTATAACTTTAAGCCAGATACATAAACTTTTAACTTTTATATTAAGAAAAGAAATTGTAACAATGTTGTACTATTCGTAAAAAAAAAAAAAAATCGTAATTTAATGCGTCCTATGCTAAAGAGGATTGCGAAAATGTATCCTCTAGTCAGTCAACTTGCCCCAACTCATTGGAACTCAACCGAACTCGCGAATGAAGTTGCATTTTTTTAAACCTGTATACTTTATGATATATTTTATCAAACCCGTATACTTCAGGATGCATTTATCAAAACTCACCTAAACTTTTTTTATTTTCAAAATTTAATAAAATTTTATTTTTGAATTTGTTCTTAATGTATAATATACCAAATTAATAGTTTTTTGAAGATAAAAAGCACATTAGGCATCATACACACACACGATTAAAGATTTCATATTTTTAAATATATAATAAGTTTATCACAGGATGATTTAGTAATGCAAGAGACAAAGAAAATGGCACAATACAAGATGATGTTATTATCTTTTCAATAAAAAAATATAAATCGATAAGCAAATGGAAATATATTATTATAAATAAAAAAACTAATATTATAATATATATATATATATATATATATATATATATATATAGGGTTGGGTTCAAATGAGAACCCGTCATTATATGTGAACCTAGGGACTCATCTTGACCATTAGATTGGATAATCTTGATGGTTGAGATCATGACATGTCAGCATGGTAATAATGTAAAAAAATGCATTAATTAATTATAAATGGTATTTTGGATATATATCAACGTTTACAAATAGCATTACATTGTTCTTTAGAAAGCACAATATATTAAGAAAAAAAACACTACGATTGTATACAAAAAGCATCGCAAATTTCGTCTATAAACTGCAAATTCAAAAATTTAAAATGAAACTCAAATTTTCAACAAACCATAACTTTTTCAAATTTTATTCGTTTTGAATGAAATATATATCAAATTAATCACATTCTCAAGATCTACAATTTAAGATACATATTGCATGTTTTAAAACGTAAAAAATATATATATATAATTAAATTAAAAAAATTGGACTGATTTTAGCACTACAGTACTGTGTAAAAAGCACAATGAACCTGGACATATAATTGCACTGTGCAATATTAGATCTAAGGCCAGGATTAGTCCCTAGGTTCACATATAATGACGGGGTTCTCATTTGAACCCAATCCTATATATATATATATATAAACAATAGATTTAATATATAATTTTTTTGTCTATATTAAATAATTCAGTTTTCTTGTCAATTTATTTTTTTTATTAATATAATATCCGGGTCTTAGCAAATAGAATTATATTGTTGAGTATATTTAAAGGAAGATAAATTCTCCCTCATGCAAATATTCATTGAGTATATTGTTATTTCCTTTTGAATTTATTTTTTGTTTGTATATATAACTTTGATAATTCAATAATTTCAGATTTTTTAAAATATGTTTTAATATATATTTATGATATTTTCTTATAAACTTATATTAATGTTGAGTCTTTCTACTGCTTAAAAATACTAATAATTTCAATTTAGTTTTTTTCTCCAAAAATTTCCTATAAGCAGGCGTCTAGCCTAATCCGATCGAGACGATATTTTTTCTAAATCAAATTAGATCACTATAAGTAAAAAGTTTGTTTTTCCCCCCTTAAATGAAAAGTTTGACAATGTATCCGATCACCACTTGAATTTCTACATCAAATTAGATCACTATAAGTAAAAAGTTTGTTTTTCCCCCCTTAAATGAAAAGTTTGACTATGTATCCAATCACCATTAGACACTCTACTCCAAGCTAGAAGTTTGACTTTTGATTCGCACCAGCCGCCCTCTCTTAATATGTATTGAAACAGAAAATGGCAACTTGTCATTTTCACGTGCTAGTGTCACATAATTGTGGGGTTCTAGCTAGTTAAGTACATTTTGCTTCCTTTTGATTTAAGATCCACATACTCAGTATTCAATTATACTTGTGGAGGTACTTATGGTAATTCAAGTCAAGAAAATTCGTGTTCGAGATTGACATGTTATTAAATATTTACGTCGGTTATATACAGGTACTTCTGGTAATTTTGGTAAACGACCTCATTTTTTGAAAAAATCAATCGTTCTTGGAGCTGAACGAGCTATTATAAAGAGTAGCGACGTGACGCATGAGAATGGTGAGCTCTTATGCGAGGTAGCGAGCTCTTATGATACATGTACTATTATACCAACTCGATGACGAGCGGTAACTCGGTATTGAGTGCTGGGCCTCATGTTTTTTGGGCCTTAACAGGCTATTATGGGTTGTCTTGTGGGGTCCCGGTGGATTACACTCATGGGCAGAATTATAAGCCCATGACTATTCTGTTAATTTAGCGAGAGTTCTATTTTTTATAGGAACTGAGCATATAGGAGGAATCCTAATTTTAAGTCGGTTGTGATACTTATGGTATTATAGTAAGAGAAGAGAACCCCATCTTGTGGAATACTTCTCTTATCTATATAAAGAGGACTCGGGACTCATTCTTTTCTCTAAGTTGATTTCATATCCTACTTACTTTGAGCTCTCGCATCTCTTTTGCACTCGCTAATTTAATATCGGAGGACCTACAACGGGGCCATCAACCGTCTTGGCATTGGGTGTTATTTTGTAGGATCAACAGGTCGTCAGAAGTCTTCTGGAGATCAATCAGGTCACTGGTCACGTATTTGGAGCTATTCAGGTCGCTGACCACGTAATTAAGGTTAGCACCTTATTTTCTTGAGGCACCAATCTTTTTGGTCGCATCAAGTGGCGCCGTCTGTGGAAAAAAGAGCCATCGACTCATTGAGTAAAAGGCGTGAGACTATTCATAAACGCAACATGAAAGGAAGAACTATGCCACCTAGGGTCTTGGATTTTGATCCTCGATCAAGCAAGCCAAAGGAAGCAAATAAAGACGCAGATAAAGACAAACAAACAAAGGGTGGGCAACACCTCCCTTGGGAGAAACGACGGTTCAGAAGCCTGCCACCACACCACCACCTTCACCAGGGAAGAAAAACACAAACAAATCGGAAGAAGAACCTCGAAAAGAGGTTCCCAAGATCACCAGGCAAAGGGCAATCCCCGTAGAAACGAAGGAGTGGGAGGAGTTGCCAAACGATAAACCCTGTTATGTTGACAAGGGGATCTTGGTAGGTTTGATGGGACTAATATCTCCAGATAAAAGAAAAATTAGATGGAAGAACTTTTGGCGGGTAAAACACCTAAGGATGACAAAGGGAAGGGAAAAGCTGACCAGAAAGACTAAGAAAGAAAGGAGTAGGGAGTCTTACCCATGGAAACCAAGTCGCGAGCTATTCAAAATCTCAAGTAAACGGAGATATGCAAAATATTCTACGTCATCCTCTGAGGATGACCATACCGAGGATCGCCTACGCATGGAAGGAAGGTCACGGGATCAACATTATAAACAAGAGAAAGGCAAGGAGGATGATACCAGAGGTGGGCGACTTGGGGTGGTGGATCAAGGCATAAAACATGTAAACGCTGAGGTCGGCGTTATGATTCGGAGAGGGGGGATAGTGAAAGTGAAGAATCATTCACGGATTACGAACCACGAAAAAGATTGTACAAACATTGAGGTTGGCGTTGTGCGGAAAGAATGAATGGTGAAGTGGGACCAGGTTCTCGGGCATTTAGGGATATGCAGGAAGAGTTACTGGCTTTGCAAAGACAAGTCGCTGGAGAAAGACCTGACGAGGAGAAGGGGCATCCTTTCTCGGAGGACATATTACAACACTAGTGCAAAAAGCACATTCTAGAACAGACATTGTAGAACGGTTTTTTCGGCTACCTTCTAGAATGTCTGTCTGGTGGCATTTTCAAAATTCAAGTCTTAATCCCAGAGCGGATTTCAAAATGTACGTTCTACAAAATTAGAGACTGGTCGCATTTAGAAGGTATATATTATACCCGTTTTAGATAACAACTTTTCAGAAAGTATATATTATGTACCTTCTCATATATCCAATTATTTAGAAGGTATATTTTAAAATACCTTCTGGTAAATTAAACATTCCAGAACGTATAATTATTTATACGTTCTAGATATTAGCCACTTTAATTAAATTATTGGACATGATTTTGTTGTCCACAAAAACCTTATCAATACATCTTTCCCCTCTCTACCGTCACTCATAACACATCTTTCCCCTCTCTCTCGTTACCGGCCCGCCACCACTGCCCAAAACCTTCTGCCACCGTCACCTCCGATATATAGAAATTTCACTGTCCACCCACTAGACCATTATCCTTTCCCCCTCTCTCACGTCACCCATAACACGTCGCCCTCCCACCACTGCCCAAAACCTTTTGCCACCATCACCTCCGACATATACCAAACTCACCGTCCAAAATCTTCATCTTCAGCGGAGTTCAAGATTCATAATTTGAGGGTAAGTTCCCCAATTCTGGTCCGTATACGGTAAATTCAGTTGAAGCTTCATCAGTCTTGGGTGAATAATTGTTCTTTTTTTTCCGGTAATTATCCAGTAGATTGGTAAATCATTGCGATTTCTTCCCAAATTCTCCAGTAATTTGGTAAATTATTGTACTTTTTTTTTTACGGATTCTCTGTGAGAGATTTTGATAAAATGATTTTGGTAAATTAGGCAATCGCCTCTGCTTCTTTGTTCCTTAAATATATTTTTCTCCTTTTCCTTTTTGAGAAAGAGATTATAATAGATTAATGACATTGGGTAATCTTTTGCCTATCACGGAGACCTCATGCAATCTGCCATGGAGATTCGCGACTGACTCATTCCATTGCCTTTCTCTCGTTTTGCCCACATCTCTAATTCAGTCGAAGCTTCATCAATCTTTGGCAAATTATTGTTCTTTTTTTTCCCGGTAATCATCCAGTAGATTGGTAAATCATTGCTCTTTCTTCCCATATTCTCCAGTAATTTGGTAAATTATTGCTCTTTCCCCCCAAATTCTCCAGTAGTTTGGTAAATTATTGATCATTTCCCCCAATTTCTCCAGTAATTTATTGAAAAGATTCGACCTTTATACTAGCGGATTTGAGAATTGAGATCGAAGGGGTTGAACTAAAGTCGATTTATATTTATGAACTAAATTATGGAATTAGAGCCGTAATATATATCAAGACCTTTAATCCGAGCCTGCAGGACTAGGACTTTACCGGATGATATTTTGGTGGAGATCTTGTTTAGGCTGCCTAATAAGTCTCTAGTCAGATTCAAAGCTTTATCCAAACACTTGTATCCGTTGATTTCTTAAATTTTCATCCAGCTTAGTATAAGCGCTCTTCCGCCTGATGTTGGCTATGCAGGAATACCTTTCCATTAGAATAAACTTCGAATATTGCTTGGTGATACTTAGTTGATGGACAATAGCCAGCCTCTTCCGTTTGACAGGTAGTGTGAAATTACTTTAAATGAGATAGCGAAATATATTGCTATCCATCTCTCTTCGTTCTTAATGGGCAGGAAAAAAATGATGCAGGGTTGATGCTAGTAATTATCTCAGAACGACAGGCGAGAGACATGGATTGGATTTTCTCTTTTCATAATTTTTGAATTATTAGTATAGTCTAGCCTTGATTGGATTTTCTCTTTTCATAATTTTTGAATTATTATTGTTCTTTTTTTACAAGAAATATCTGATAATATTTACTAGTATTCCAAGTGCATTGTGAAAATAAAGGTGAATTGACATGATGACCCTTAATTGTCTATTAGAATCTCTGGTTGTGCTTTCTCTTTATACTCCTTGAATTATTGATTTAATTTTGTTTGTTCATTATTTCATTCATTCATTGAACACATTTACAAAAGTATGAATTAATTAATTAATTAAATTATACTCGGTCCATAAAATCTGATGCCAGGGCAACGATGCCAGATGTGGTAAGCCTTTGAAAAGTTAGTCTCTTACGACCTGATCTTTGTCTGTTTCTCTAATTCGCTCACTGTTGGTAACAGGAAGATGTCGTTAAGCCCTTACTTGAAGTTGCAAAAATAGCTGTACTCCATGACTGCACTCTTTTAGGTGGGTGGAGATATCTTTTCTCTATGACTTGCATCTCATACATTCTGTGAGCAATAAACTGGTACAATAGTGTGCGTCACAATTATTTCTTTGTACTTTTTTTATTCCTGACAAAAACTTGTGTACAATTGTAACGCCCAAGTTTTCATTTTATTGAGCCYAATTTTTTTCTTTTTATTTTATTTTAATTTTAATTTTTATAGTTTATTATTTCTAGTCCAATAAGCCTTGTATTCAAATCCAATTACATTATTTTTATTTTATTCTATTTTTACCAAAACCAAATTTAAACATTATTAGTTTTATTGTTTTTATGTTACTAAGGCCMAATTTCAATAATATTATTTTGTTTACAAAATCCTGAYCCAAACCCAATAACCTAGCCCAAGCCCACCACAACTCTAACTTTTCAAAACAAAAATGAATTCTTTTATTTAATTCTTTTGTCTTGATTTATATACCAAAACCTTATCCCCAACATCCACACTTTCAACATATTTTTGCAGCCACACATTACACACTCCTCCACAAACAATTACAAAAACCTACCAACTTTTCTTTCATTTTCTGCCTTCTGCTAGCAGCAACAACAACACAACATACAGGTAAAGGATTTCATTTTTTTTTATCTCTAATCTACAACTTTCCAAATCAAAACCAAAACCATCATCCCTACCACCACTGCCGATTTCAAACCACAACATCACAAACCAACAACTCCAGCCCGACTCAGTCGCCGGAGGTGCGCCGAGCCACTCCCCTTTTTCGGCAACCCACGATGCCGAGCTAAAACCGAAACCCGAACCCGAATCAAAGCCCTCACCCAAACCCACGGCCCAACTCGAAACCCTCAGCAACAAACAACTTCTGGCCGACACAACAGCCCAAAACCATCCTGTAAACAGCCACACCCGAGACCCAGTTTCCAAAACTCGTACGCCAGCCTAATCTCGGCTAATTTTCGACCAAAGCCACATTTTCTGTCCAACCATCACCACCACGAGCCCTCCCGACTCCGCCACGCTGCCGCCGATGCACTGCCACCGAATCGCTAATCGACGGAGCCGAAGAATCCGTGCCGAGTCGCCTCCGCCGCTGTACCCCCGCCATGGAGCCCATCTGGACAACCTTGACTCCAGCCCAACCACCTCCTTGCTGCTCACAAACCGACGGCCCGACTCAAACCACCAAATGCGTCGCACCTGGCCGTCCGAAACCCACAAACCACCGCAGCCAAAACCTCCACCACGGCCTTTCTAACTGCCACCCAACAGCCGCCCTCCTCAGTCGAAACCTCTGCCACTAACCAACAGTCGAGGTGCCGCCGCCACGCCGTTTCCATTTCGAGTCATCCCACACAGCCGCCGAACGTTCGAAGGAGGAGGAGAGGAGAATTGGCGTCGCCTACGTACAGTCATTCGAGGAGTACGCCGTCGTTGGCCACCGTCGTCCCACTTTCCGGACAGAGCAGAGCGGGGACACAACCACCCGTTCCACCGTCGCCCGCTGTGGAGTTGCCGGTGCTGCGTGGCCGGTCGACTCCCGATTCGCCAATTTCTGCAATTGGAGAAGGAGGAGGGTTTAGCCAAGTCGGAGCTCCGTTGTTGCTGCTGTGCGTCCACCGCCTCCGCCGACGACCGAAGGAGGAGCGAAGTGCTGCGCCGTTTTGGGCCAGAGAAGAAGGGACGACCGAGTCTGATTTGGGGGAGAAAGAAACGAAAAAGGGCTGACGGGTTGTAAAGGAGATTAGGGCTAAAACCCTTTTAATGATCCAATTTTTCAAAACTTACAAATTAACCCCCCAACTTTCCAGAAAATTCCAATTTTACCCCAGAGACTCTTACCCTTGTTCAATTAACCCCCAGAACTCTTACCTCTATTCAATTGAGCCTCCAATTTACCCAAAACTCCAATTATACCCTTCCAAATTCAAGAACCCTAATAAAACAACACTATTGGCCTTATTTTCCCTAACCGGACATTCGATTCATGGCTATGGTTTTATTACCTTTTAAAATTATTCAAATATATATATATATATATATATATATACTTTACTCAAACCAAGTACTAAGTCAAATTACTATTTTCATTGTAGGAAACGAGGGTCCTCGAACTTAGGATTTTCAAGCACAAGCATCTACATTCGCATTTTCACGAAACAACATTCAAGTGGGTGATTCTAAACTCTTTTCAAAACTATGTTTGTCTATGTTAAATGCAATTATATGAATTATCTATGACTCAATGCAACATTCCATAGTAGCTTTCGAGCTAAAACAATGATAGTGTGTTGTAGCCATTCATTTATGATTTATATGATTTCTTCTTAACATTGC
>BMAC01000323.1:249406-266527 GCA_014905375.1 Phtheirospermum japonicum | reverse complement strand
CCACCCCATTATCCCCCTACCCTCCTCCCTCCACCCCCAACCCAAACCAAACCGCCCAATAAATTGCTCTAATTCCAACAAGTAACAGGTGGCTGACGGTTTTCCTTTTTATTACAAATGATACTACAGTTTGTGAAGTACTTAAAACCTTGATGGGTAGAACTCTTTTTTAATAACCGGTGGCTAATGATTTTTCCTTTTCGTGTATTTCACTAGGTAGTTGGCCAATCTAATTAGGTAATTATTACAAGTTAAATGACGATGCTAATTATTTTGTTGACAAATTCCTTATTTAATTTACAAAGACTTGTAAGTTGACAAATTCCTTATTTAATTTACAAAGACATGAAGGCTTCACTGACTAGTTTGAACGTTTGATGTTAGTAATAATGCCGAAACATTTTTACCAATATATGTGCATAATGATAAAATTAAGTCAATGATAATTTTTGTCTGTGAGTTAAGTTAACTCACAGAGCGCGACCGTATGCCATAAATTGTATTACTAGAAATGTTTAGAAATCCCACAAAAAGATTTCTAGCAATACTACAAAAAGAATGAAAAACTAAACTGCTCCTAAAAGTTCTTCTCGTTCGAACAGGTTGAACTTCGAAGAATACACATAAAATGAAGTAGAAAAGATATGTTGGTGTTTCTATTTTTCTCTTTCGTAGTCTTTCCAAATGCAAACGCCTAGCACTTATAGTACCACTTCCTTGAAGGAGTCCTTGTTTCATATAACAAGGTCTTGATAATTATCTCTTAAGATATTTAAAAGATAAGGACTCCTATGTCTACTAACATCCTAACCAACACTAAAATCCTACACTGGCAAATATATTTAACATTAAATAATTTAATCAATAGGATTAAATTACCTTGCCATAATCCTATCAATTTTCAATTTTTTGTTACAAAAATATCATATTTGTACTAACAAGCAACACGTCTCGTCCCGTCTCAAATCCTGCTTCGTCCTTCGTTTAAACCCGTAACCCTACGAGTCTAACCCGTCAAACCCGCCTCATCATTTAAAAAATAGCCTTTGAACAACTCTCATCCCTACTTGAAATTTCTGCCTCCGAATTTGCAATATTTGGCTTATAAATAGATTTAATAGCTCATGCTTTTATTAAATTGAATAAAGATTAAACTTATAGATTTCATAGCACATGCGTTTATTGAATTGGATAAATATCAATCATTTTTTTGGTTTGAACAACTTTCATCTTTGCTTGATATTTCGGCCTCCAAACTTGCAATATTAGGCTTACACAGATTTAATAGTTCATGCTTTTATTGAATTGAATAAAGATTAAATATTGATGTTATATTCAAATCTAATAAAATTTTTATTTGTATAGAAATTAATTATTTTTCAATAGTCATGTCTAATGTTATGACTAGTTTCTCATGATTTTGTAATAAATAAGAAGAAATGTTTGATTTTCTTATAATAAATAATAACACAGATGCTCCCCTCTATGGCCCAACAACTTGTTTGCTCACTGTTGGGGATTTTATTTTGGACGATTTTTTTTCATGTTGTATATTTGTCTTTCTTAAATTTTGATCTATTTAGAACTAGATTTATCTCTTAAGTTAGTTTAAGTCTTTATCTAGTTTCCTTATTTCTAGCTTGACTTGTTTATCAAGACTAGAAGTCTTGGTTATTTATAGGTAATAGATCAACACAAAATGACACCATGACAATTAGGTTTCGAAGGCAAGATCACTGGACGTATTCAAGGAAGCAGAACACAAGATCTACTTGGAGCTACAAGTCCAAATCAAGAGATCTTCAACGTTGCGTAACCAAGGGAGGAGATTGAACATCCGTAGCAACAAGTATTTGTGTATCAAATTTTGATACACTTGTTTTTCATATATTACTTAAATCTTTTGTAATTGCTCTTTAACGATTAAGTAATATAGTTTTCGGGTTTGTATACCCATGTCCGTAAGTACTTTTACTTACGAACTTAAAATTCAATAAGTGTGTTCATACGTTTTCATTCCGCTACTTTTCTATATTCCTCTGATTGGTGTTATCACTGGTGTTACTTAACATCAATCATAACACCCGTTGTGTTATAAGTTCACTGTTTCAAACTAGTTGATGTTAACACTGGTGTTATTTATCACGAATCTTAACATCACATTTCAAAATCACAGATCTACAAAATTACAATTGGCACCAGAGCAGAGTACTTTACATTAAGTATTTCGATCCTTATTTATTTTGTAGATTCATTACCTTATGGACGCTCAAGGGAGTCCGCGACCTCCTATCCTTAACGAACAGAACTACTCACTCTGGAAGCAGAGGATGCGGTGGCATATCAAGAATATCGATAAACGAGCCTGGAGAACCATCCTAGTTGGATGGGAGAAACCACGAGTTACTGATGCTGATGGAGAAACCTTTCCCAAGAGAGAAATAGACTGAACCGCTTATGAAATTGCGAATTCAAACTGGAACTCCAAGTGCATCAACACTCTTTGGGATATGTCGACTCAAGATACTACTAGGTGATCAGTGAGTGTGAGTCAGCAAAGGATTCTTGGGATGCATTGCAGAGGGTGTGCGAGGGATCTCAAAGTGTGAAGAGGTCAAGACTGAGAATGCTAACTGCTACCTTCTAGGCAATGAGGATGGAGGAAAAAGAGTCAATCATGGACTATGCCATGAGACTTTTATAGATTGAAAATGAGTGTGGATAAATTGGTGAGCCCGTGTCAAATTCGCGCCTTGTTGGAAAATTACTTAGATCCATTTCAAAAAAGTTTACATTTAAAGTGGTTGCCATTGAAGAATCGAAAAACACTGATAATTTAGACTTCGATGAACTGGTTGGCTCGCTCAAAAAGTACGAAATGGAACATCTTGGCTCCAACTCGAAAGAGAAGAATGTTGCCCTCACTACTGATGTCAACTCGGATGATGACAGTGAAGCTGTCGATTGGAGAGATTTGCTGGACAATATCAAAAATACTACTCTTGGAGAAGAAGAGGTGTCTATTCTCACTCAAAAATTCAACAAACATTTAAGGAGAAGAAACAACATTGGAGGCACATTTTTAAAGTTCAAATCAGAGAACCCACCTCCAAAATCGGCTGGATGAAAACTCTCTAATTTTCATCCCTCATCGTCTGAGCCCAGGACAGCAAACTCGCCCAAACCTCTTAGTGAAGTTCAATGCCACGAGTTCAAAGGATGGGGACACTACAAGAACGAATGTGCTAATACATTGAGGAAAAAGAGCTTGATTTCAAGGGAGTTTGATGAAGATGAAGATGACTCTGACTCACCTAAGTCAGTTCCTGCATTGTTTGATAATGTTGTATGGGATGACAACATACGAGTTGATAACATCAGTTCCAACATCCTGTGTCTAAATGCAGAAGTCAAACAAATAACTGAAGAGTATAAGAAACTGTGCCTAAAGTGTGACGAATTGTTTGCAAACTCGGGAAATCAGGTCCTAAAGGTGAAAGCTCTCATGATCAATGTTGAGAAACTCACCCATGAGAAGAACGATCAAGTGGAAATAATTACACGTCTGGAGTCATCTATCACAAGGAAAGACTCGAAATTGGAACGAGTGACGGCAGATCTGAAGAAGGCTCAGAACACTCTCTCAAATCTCAACAAGGGAACATCAAAGATCGATGAAATTCTGGGGATGTCATTCCTAGAGTCCTCAAAACATGGAATTGGATACAAACCTTAACATCAAGAACATCAAACTGACCAGAAACTGAAGAAAATCAAGCATCACAAAAAGAAGAGAAGACAGTATATTTGCCATCACTGTGGTGATCTTGGTCATATTCGCTCATTCTGCTAGAAGAAAGCATGAAATAAAAGTCAATTTCAGAGGACGAGACAACATGTTGTGTCTCATGAAAGTTTCCACGATTCCAACATTAGAGCCAACAACAAAGATAAACACGTCTGGGTGAAGAAGGAAGAGATCAAGTGTAACATGATTTATACCTCTATGAAATCCCACATTCCAGGAGCGTGGTATTTAGATAGTGGATGTTCTAAACATATGACCGGTTCTGCAGACCTTCTCTCAAATATTGTGAAGTTCAAAGGTGGAAAAGTGAAATATGGTGGAGGTGCAAAAAGTCAGATTGTTGGACAAGGAACTCTACATGTTCCAGGAATTTTTAAACTCGAGAACGTGTTACTTGTTGAAAGACTGACAACAAACTTGATCAGCATCAGTCATTTGTGTGATGGAGGCTTTAGTGTTAAGTTCACACGAGAAAATGTGAATTTTATGATGAAGGAAATGCTTTCATTCTCATTGGCAAAGAACATCAGATAATTTCTATCGAATAAACGGCGATGTCTTTTGCAAGTTATCCCAACTAAGCGATGCCGAGATGTGGCATCAAAAGCTTGGTCACATCAACTACAAGATACTGGAAAGGCTTGTGAAGAAAGAAGTTGTAAATGGTCTAACGAAGCTTAACACAATGATCATTCCAGTTTGTGAAGCATGCCAAAAGGGGAAACAAGTCAGGGTACCGCACCCACATGTTCAGAGCTTTACCACTTCAAACTGCTTTGAACCTCATGGGACCACTGGAGGTGGAAAGCCTTGGAGGTAAACGGCATGTTCTGGTTGTAGTTGATGGTTTTTCTAGATTTACTTGGGTTGAGTTTTTAAGGGAAAATATGAAGCCTTTATAAATTTTAAAAAACTTGCAAACAAGTTGTGCGTATGTTTTGGTGTGAACATAGGAAGGATCAGGTCTGATCACGGAAAGGAATTTGAAAATGAATCTTTTTCAAACTATTGTTCAAAGGAAGGAATAACTCATGAGTTTTCCTCACCCATTACCCCCCAAAAGAATGGTATAATCGAAAGAAAGAATAGATCTCTTGCAGAGATGACTAGAACCAGGCTTGTTTCAAATGGAATTGCAAAACGATTTTGGGCAGAAGCAATGAATAATGCTTGCCACACAATCAATAGGGTGTATTTCAGACCCGGGTCACATGTTACACCCTACGAATTGTTGTTGGGCAAAAAACCTAATTTGAGTTATTCCATGTCTTTGGGTGTGTATGTTATGTACTGAATGATAGGATGCATATTTCCAAACTGGACTCTAAAAGTGACAAATGTGTTTTCATGGGATACTCCCAGAACAGTCATGCTTATAGACTGTTTAACCTTAGGACACGTTGAATGATGGAGTCTGTCAATGTGAAGTTTGATGACTTGATTAGTGTTGTTAAACCTGCTGAGGATAATGATCTGGTATATGATCAGACTCCTTAATATGTTGTGGATGAGTTACATGATAGTGCAGGTACACAAAGTGATATTGTAGGTGATGACGGGTCTGGTGACATGACGGCGAACCTAACAACACACCCTGAAGAAGCAGACAATGTTGAGACTGAGGACCCGTCACCAGTACTAACACCAACTCTTGAAGCTCATGAATCAGATTTAGACTCAGATGAGGACAGCCCGAACAATCAAATTGACCTGTACCAGAAGGATATTCCATCAAGAATTCAGAGGAATCATCCAACGGGTCAAATTATTGGAGATATTGATGAGAGGAGCACAAGGAAGAAACAGATAAATTTCAAAAAATGGTAAGATATGTCTGTCTTTAGACTAATTGCTCTCAAATTTGGGAGACCTTGTTTCTTGCTAATACTGAGCCTAAGCATGTGGAAGAAGCTCTGAAGAATGAGTTCTGGATCAAAGCCATGCAGGAAGAGTTGGATCAGTTTGCGAAAAATGATGTTTAGGACTTGGTTCCACACCCTGCAAACACACATGTCACTGGCACTAAGTGGATCTTCAAGAATAAAACCGATGAAGCAGAAAACATCAAAGCTAGTTGCACAAGGGTATACTCAGATTTAGGGGATTGATTTTGACGAGGCATTTGCACCGGTAGCACGAATAGAATCTGTAAGACTCCTTGTTGCTATTGCTTGTCATTTGAAAATATCACTACATTAAATAGATATTAAGAGTGCTTTCTTGAATGGTGTTCTGAGTGAAGAAGTATATGTTGAGCAACCCAAAGGATTTGTTGATCCTCACAAACCCAATTTTTTCTTGAAATTAAAAAAGGCATTGTATGGTTTAAAACAAGTCCCAAGAGCTTGGTATGAGAGGTTGACTCAACATTTACTATTTTTAAACTTTAGACGAGGTGAAGTTGATAAAACCTTGTTTCTTCTCAAATCCAACAAGCACATTCTTATAGTTCAAATTTATGTAGATGATATTGTGTTTGGATCCACTAGTGAACAGATGGTGAAGGATTCCATAGCTCGGATGTCAGACACAATCAAAATGAGCATGGAAGGTAACCTTTCGTATTTTCTTGGGTTAGAAATTAAACAACTTGATGATGGTATTTTTCTTTCCCAAACCAAATATGCTAAAAATCTGGTTCAGAAATTTGGTTTAGAAAATGAAAAGCACAAGAAAACACCTTTAGGGAAAACTAGCAAACTGTCACGAGATGATGTTAGGATCAGCGTTGATAACACCATTTATAGGATCATGATAGGAAGTCTCCTGTATCTAACTGCAAATAGGCCTGACATAATGTACAGTGTGTGTTTGTGTGTTAGGTACCAATCGAATCCCAAGGAGTTCCATTTAAAAGCAGTAAAGAGAATAATCAAATATGTGGCTAGGACGAGTGATCTAGGAATTATGTATACCAAAAATATTTGTACTGAACTTGTTGGCTACACTGATTTGGACTGGGAAGGTGATATCGTGGATAGAAAAAGTACCACTGGAGGTTGTTTCTTCTTGGGAAGTAACTTGGTTTCGTGGTACAGTAACAAACAAAACTGTATATCCCTCTCTACAGAAGAAGCTGAATATATCTGATTTATGTAGATTTGTCCTTATTTTTATTAGCTTTTTAGTTTGTTTTTCTATTTGTTTTTGGTATAAGTTGGATGATTTAAGCTTAATTTCATATTTTTATAATTCCAGCTTATTTTACCGCATTTTGATCGTAATTGATGCAATTAGGTGATATTTTGTTGTTTTTCACCTTACAGCTAAGTAACCGGAAGAGCTTAGCACGTAATAGACAAAGTTCGATCTTCAAGAATAGAAGAACAAGCTTTCTGGTGAAACGAGTAGCAAAAGATCGAGAAACGGAGACAGACGGTCTGTCGCGTCGACTGACGCGAGCGTCGACGCGAGCCATGATCCGCGTCAGTCAACGCAAGGCCGACGCACAGCCGACGCAACTTTCTGAAGCGTCGATCCTAGATGCGTCGACCGACGCAAGGCCGACGTGACTTTCTGAAGCTTCGATGCAAGCTCGCGTCAGTCGACACACCTGCCCAGTCGACGCAAGCGCCCAGGCCGCGTCAACGCCGAGAGGTTGCCTGCGTCAGTCGACGCACCGTCGACGCGACGGCCCAAAATTCCGATTTTAGGGTTTCTTGTGCGCAGAGACATGCAATATCTATAAATAACCTCCATATTTTGGATTTTTGGGGGACGCACGACTACCTAGGGAATATTAGCTTATAATAAACGTAATTCCACATTTCGTAACGAGATTTGAAGATGGAGATCAAGGATCGAAGAACGACGCATCTAAAACATCGAATTCGCATTCGGGATTCAATCTTCGCCAAAGATCGACGTGCAACTCCGGAATAGCTGGAGCTTTTTGCTGCTTTTATTAGTTCGAATAAGTACTCTAAACTCTTAGATAATTTCGTAGTTAATCTCGTAGTTAATTTCTTAGTTAATTTCGAAGTTACTTGCTTAGTTAAGATCTTAGTTAATTCTAGTTTAATTAGTTTAATCGTTTCATGCTTGGATATTGGATATTGGATTACTTTAGTTTATTTATGCGATTGATTTATGTTTAGTTGTTCATTCTTAGATTCGTATGATACAATTGCTTCATTGTAGTTTCTTATATTCATGCTTTTAGATTCGTTGCTATTGATTTCTAGTTCTTAAGTTCGAGTAGTTTAATTGTTGCTCTTAGTTGGTAATCTAGTTTAAGATAAGTAGTTCAATTCGTTTTAAATATTGCTTTAGTTTTAATGATCAAATCAATTCTTCCAAAAACCCCCAATGTACATGTATTTTATATTACTTGAGAAAAACATCCAAGGTACCGAATAGTTGTCCTCTAGAGAATCGACACGAGTCAAACTCACCACCCTACAAGTTCCTCGTACTCTTGCGAGCAAACTTAAGTGTTTAATTAAATATTTTAAAAAGGGGTACACAAAATTTTGGTTCAAGATTTTGGCGCCGTTGCCGGGGATAACGAGTAGGAATTAAGGATGTTTTTCGTTTCATTTTCTTTTTGAGTTATTATTTTCTTTTTGGTTTTGGAACTTGGTTTGGTTTTTTTTGCCACTTGATAGGTTGATTTGTTGTTGAGTTTATGCAAGATAGACGATCACTTCAACGCGATCTTGCACCATTCATTGACAACATCCATCGTTCAAACCCATCGAGACCAAGACCCGAACTAGTTTCCGAGAGCAATTCTTCTTTAGACACGAATATTGTGTGCGACGAGTTCCCCGAATCCATGGCGAGACGATCTAATCATGGATCCCATCATGGAGGCGACCCTAATGAGTTATTCAACGCTTTAAACAATGATTTACCCTTACCTTAAACGCAAAGACATAGGAACTATGGAAGCGAACCGCGATATTTTGGAGGTCACAATCAACCACCGAACAATCGGGCCCTGTTACAACTAAGACACGCAAATAGAGGAAGGAACGCACAACATTACGAGAACATATTTGACGATTATTCTGACAGACCAATCCTTCGACGAGAGCTTGTATATGAATGGTTTGATGACCAAGATGATGAAAGTGAGTATGAAGCATCCTACCATCGAGAGAGAGCACCAAGACACGCCCAACCACCTAGACGGCGTGATTTGGCACGTCCGAAGGTTACACCTTTTAGGTCCGCAATTGTTCTTAGACCAACTGCTCGGGAAGTGGAGATTAAACCGCATCAATTGAACTTACTCCCGACTTTCCATGGAGGTTCCCATGAATATCCTTTGGTGTTTTTGAACTATTATATTGATGAAGTGGGCAAATTTGTGGTGAATGGCCTTAACCAAGAGGAATTACAAATGAATTGTTTCCCTTATGCCATGAAAGAAAAAGCAAAGTCGTGGTTACTTTCCTTAGAACCGGGATCATTGACTGATTGGGAAATGATAAGCGAAATTTTTTTAAATCAATATTATTCAGCCCAAACCACGGGGCATATTCGAAGGCAAATTGCTACGTTTGAACAATTGGAGGGTGAGCTATTTCATGAGACATGGGAGCGTTACAAGATGCTTTTACAGGCTTGCCCACACCATAACTACTCCACCGAGATGACAAACCAATTTTTCTTTGATGGTTTGTTGAACCATGGAAAAAGGGAAGTTGAGATAGCGGCGGGAGGAGATTTCGGAGACTTAACGGCCATCGAAGTGAAACGAGTGTTGGAGAAGCAAAGTGAGAAATCTAGACAAACCAACTCACGACCTCGTAAATTGAAAGTAAATGAAGTTTCCACCACCGAAACAGATAAAGAAGGAGTTAAGGTTTTGTTGAGAGATGGTCAAACGATCAAGGAGATGATTAGGGAAGTACTTAATGAAGAATTAGCAGCATCGAGAGCCCAGCGAACGAGTCAAGTTTCTTCAAAGGAGACCGTAGCGACATGTGACCAATGTGGGTCCCCCGACCATTTAGCCAATATGTGCCCGTTCAACAACGAACAACGAGGGGAAGTCAACACTATCCAGCATTATTCGAACCAACAACATTCTGGGCAGAGATCACCACACATGCAAGCACCACTACCACCGCCCTCGAATAATTTCCATGTGCAAGGGCAACCGCCTACTACAGTCCATTCAACTGATCAACTTTTAGTCTGGCAGCAAAACCAAGTCGCTGAAACTATTCGGAATCGAGACGGCCTCGCACATGTTCAGGAGGAAGTGAAGGGAGTTCGAGGCGAAATGAAAGAAGTTCGAGATGATATGAAATAATTGAGATCGATGATGACTGAAATGGACAAAAGCACTCTTGAAAATTCATAAGGACTAAGAAGATTGGAGATGATGGTAGGGTAACTGACAACTGACATGGCGTCATTGAAGAAGGAGAAAAACACTTTTCCAAGCCAAAAAAAACATGCCTCAGCTATTCATGTGCTGAGAAGCAGAAAAGTAGTGGATGACGGCATAGAGCTAGAAAAGGAAAACGACAAGGAAGAAGCCGAGACCCAACCACGAGTAGATGCAACCAAGTCGTCTGATCTAATGCATAAATCTTCAAATCCAAATATTTCGGGGCCGACAGCAACTGAAGACCTCATCGATTCCTTAAATGCACCACCGAAGAAGCTGACTATTTATGATCATGTTCCCTTCCCAAGTCGCCTACGCCCAGCCAAGGAAACTAAAAAATTCATGGAGCTATACAATTAACTGAAGAATGTCAATATTAACCTCCCCCTACTAGAGGTAATAAAGACAATGCCAACGTTTATGAAGTTTTTCAAGGAGCTAGCATCAAGGGAAAGACGTTTGGCTGCAAATCAACATGTGACTTTGATAAGAGAAGTTAGTGATATATTTAAACCATTTCCACCCAAAGAGAAGGATCCAGAGAGTTTTTGTGTAACTATTTCTCTCGGGAATGGACAAACGGCAAAGGGGATGCTCGGTCTTGGCGCTAGCATAAATCTGATGCCCCACTCTATCTACAAGAAATTTGACATAGGACCGCTGAAGCCAACCACGATGAAATTACAATTGGCGGATAGAACTATAAGATTACCTTTGGGGATTGTAGAGGATGTCCTAGTACAAGTAGACAAGCTAGTTGTGCCGGTCGATTTTGTTATTATGGACGTTGGTGACGTAAAAGGCGAGAGTCGAGAACACTCCATTTTGTTAGGACGTCCATTCATGTCTACAACGTGTACGGTGATCGACGTAAACAAGGGGAGGGTGACTATGTTCGTATTAGGCGAAATAGTGACGTTTTCACTTCAAGATATTCACAAGAGTCATGTACCGTTTGTAAAGAACGATTGTTCTACTGTTGATCTAGTGGATTCTTGCACGAATGAACTCCTGAGCATTAGCACGATTGAAGAGTTTGATAGTAAGGAGGGCAAGGAACACTTGAGCGAGGAGCATTTGATGGATTCTATAGGAATTGAGCTATGTGATAAGGTAGATGCATTTGATGATGGATTCCCAATGAAGTTTGACGTACCTAAAAACGAGCCAAAAGTGGAGTTGAGACCACAACGAGATCGTTCAAAGTTTGAGCCAAGAGAAGAAATGAAGCCACCGCATAATCGTTCAAGAAGTGTTTCCCTCGACCCCTACAAGAATTTTAAACGTACAAGGAACAAGGGAAAGGCATATCGAAAGGATTGGACGACGAGGAAGAAGAAGTCAAACGAGGTTTTTGATGAGAAGTTAGATGATTCGAGGTTCAAGGTTGGTCAACTAGTTCTTTATAATTCCGATCGTAAGTTTGATCCAACCAATTTTAAAGTCGCATGGAGTTTACCATTCTTAATAAAGGAGATGGATGAGTATGGAGTAGCCACTCTTTACGATGAGAGTGCAATGACGAGATTCCAAGCCCACAAGGATCGACTTCAACCTTATTACGAGAAATATACGAAGAGTCGAGATAGAAGCAAGAAGGAGTTTGTGGGCCCACCACGAGCTAGGAATTGAACAACTTACGTCGAGCATATGACATTAAATGTTACGCTTCTTGGGAGGCAACCCAAGCGTTCTTTAATTTTCATTTTCTTTAATTTTCTTTTGATTTTTATTTATTTATTTTTATCTTTATATTGTGTCAATTGCCGTGGTACGTTTATGTGTGTATTGATGTGCAGGAAATACGATGAAATCGCTTATTCTGGACACCTAACAGTTATATAACGGTAGCTCGCTACCGCAAGGCCTTACCGCTAGTTCCACTCAAGGCGTTAACGATGACGATCAGCCGCTGAACCTACCGCTAGCCGCAGTGATCAGGGATAACAATGAGCATACCTCTAGGCAACTTACCGCTACATGCTACCGCTAGTAGCATCTGCCGTCTAATTTTTACGAATTTCATTTCCGTCGATTGAGGTCACAATCCGACCCAAGTTAGCCGCAATCCGGCAACATTTTGATGTGCTGCGACCCAGCCATTTATGACATTGAGCCGCAATCCAGCTGTTTCAAATCCCAAAAGACGTCCACCGGCCACTTGCGCGTAGCAATTGATCACAATCGTATCTTTTTTTGTTTTGTTTATTTTTATATGTTTGATCAAGGAAATCCAATCATGCAGAATGAGACGAAGGATAATTGCACAAGCGTTTTTGGTGAGACTCGACCATCGAATTTTCAGGGATATTTTCTTACCCCCTTGCTCTTATTTTCTTTTATATTTTTGACAATCAGGAGATTGCCGAGTTTTTAGGGAGGGGGTGGTTGAGTATGGTTTATATTTTGCAATTTGATGTCTTTGTTTTGAAATGCATAATTTAACGTGATTGATCGCTATTCTTTCTCTAATATTGTGTTTGTATGGCTTGCCTATCGAAGTTGACTATGTATGATTATTTGTTCTTGTCTTTGAGCGTGCATAAGTGCATAATTTTTTTCAACCACCATTATTTATATATTGTAAAATGGTACTTGGACGCAATTAATTTCGCAAAACCTTAAAAGCAGCGTCAATTCAAAACTTTTTCATGCAAAAAGCCTGTGAGTAGCCTGAGTGATTGTCATCATTGCATGTGCTTGAATAAGTTTTTGTTTTGAGATCTCTTTGAAACCGCTGTGTGTAGTCAACTTTGAAAATGAAGTTAAGGCACATAAAAACCCTATTCCGGCCATATCCATATATTTTTAGCCACTATAAATTTTGAATGAGCCAATCATAGCCAAATGATCCATGCCTATAGCCCTGAGTGATTTTACTTTTTTGAGTCGACCCCTACAAACACATTAAAAGCGTGGGGTAGGAGTTCGCTATTTTTCTTGGTTATTAGTGTTTTGGAAATATTGTTAGGAATTTTTGATTTTTATGAATTTTTGTAATCTAGGACCACCATCCAAAAAGAAAAAAAAAGGAGAAAAAATAATACCCCATAAAAAATAATAAAGGGGGAATTTTAAAAAAAAAGAGAAAAAAAATGAAAATAATAGGATGGTGGATAGTGTTGATTAATTGCCTACGCACTTATAAAGGATTGAGTCGAATTGTTTATTTTATGAGGCCTTATGTTTAAGAGGCAATAGAGTTGTGATTAAGTGGTTTTTGAGTTTCAAGTCGGTTTACGGTTTGCGAGTTGGAAAATAGCCTATATTTAAAAGGCTACATTATGAGTGTCTAGTGAGGTTTTTCTTTTGTACGAGGTGAAGCTATTGCTTCGTGTTTAGGTTAGGTTGAGTGAGTTATTGATCATGGTTGATCATGAGTTAGCCACATGACTTATATATTCCATACCCGTCCAAAGAGCCTTACCTTATAACCCGCGAAGACCTTTTCTGATTCTTAGTAGTGACAGCACACTTAATTTGCGATTGAAAAGAGATTGATTTTCGGTTCTTGTTTATTGTACTTGCATTTGTATGATTTGAGCGTATACACGTCCTATGCAGAAAATACTTGAGTGCTTTGAGCGTACACCCTATATATTACCCTTTTGTGAGGATGCATGAATTTGATTTGGAGTGACAATGTAATAAGGGTGGAGTGTTTGACGTTGCGTGGTTTGTACCTATATTTTCAAAATTATGTATATAGCATAGCATGACTCATTGCTTGAACTTATCTTTCATTCTAGTTATGTTTTGAATTTATCGTTTGTTCGAGGACGAACAAAACAATTAAGCGTGGGGTAGTTGATTTATGTAGATTTGTCCTTATTTTTATTAGCTTTTTAGTTCGTTTTTCTATTTGTTTTTGGTATAAGTTGGATGATTTAAGCTTAATTTTGTATTTTTATAATTCCAGCTTATTTTACCGCATTTTGATCGTAATTGATGTAATTAAGTGATATTTTGTTGTTTTTCACCTTACAGCTAAGTAACCGGAAGAGTTTAGCACGTAATAGACGAAGTTCGATGTTCAAGAATAGAAGAACAAGCTTTCCGGTGAAACGAGTAGCAAAATATCGAGAAACGGAGATAGTCGCTCTATCGCGTCGACCGATGCGAGCGTCGACGCTCCGTCGATGCAAGCCATGATCCGCGTCAGTCGACGTAAGGCCGACGCAACTTTCTGAAGTGTCGATCCTAGACGCGTCGACCGATGTGACTTTCTGAAGCGTCGATGCAAGCCCGCGTCAGTCGACGCACCTGCCCAGTCGATGCGAGCGCCCAGGCCGCATCGACGCCGAGAGCCTGCTTGCGTCAGTCGACGCACCATCGACGCGACGGCCCATAATTCCAATTTTAGGGTTTCTTGTGCGCCAAGACATGCAATATCTATAAATACCCTCCATAGTTTGGATTTTTGGGGGACACACGACTACCTAGGGTATATTAGCTTATAATAAACGTAATTCGACATCTCGTAACGAGATTTGAAGACGGAGATCAAGGATCGAAGAACGACGCGTCTAAAACATCGAATTCGCATTCGGGATTCAATCTTCGCCAAATATCGACGTGCAACTCCGGAATAGCTAGAGCTTTTTACTGCTTTTATTAGTTCAAATAGGTACTCTAAACTCTTATATAATTTCATAGTTAATCTCTTAGTTAATTTCTTAATTAATTTCGTAGTTAATTGCTTAGTTAAGATCTTAGTTAATTCTAGTTTAATTAGTTCAATCGTTTCATGCTTGGATATTGGATATTGGATTACTTTAGTTTATTTATGCGATTGATTTATGTTTAGTTGTTCGTTTTTAGATTCGTATGATACAATTGCTTCATTGTAGTTTCTTATATTCATGCTTTTAGATTCGTTGCTACTGATTTCTAGTTCTTAAGTTCGAGTAGTTTAATTGTTGCTCTTAGTTGGTAATCTAGTTTAAGATAAGTAGTTCAATTAGTTTTAAATATTGCTTTAGTTTTAATGATCAAATCAATTCTTCCAAAACCCCCCAATATACATGTATTTTATATTACTTGAGAAAAACATCCAAGATACCGAATAGTTGTTCTCGAGAGAATCGACACGAGTCAAACTCACCACCCTACAAGTTCCTCGTACTCTTGCGAGCAAACTTAAGTAATTAGTTAAATATTTTAAAAAGAGGTACACAAAAGTTTGGTTCAATATCGCAGCTGGAAGTGCCTGTATGCAACTTTTATGGATTAATCAGATGATTGAAGACTACGGTCTCCATAGTAGTGTGATTTGCATCTTTTTGTACATATTTTCATTACCGTTTTTGTTTCACTTTGCGTGTTTTTCGCTTGCTTTTTGTTGCTTTAGGAGTCGGGTTGGCCGTTTTTCGTATTTCTAGATTTTCTTAGTTTTTGTACGTTTTATTAGTAATTTTCGTAGTTTTTCACTTTTCTATTTTTCTTGGCCGTAGGACGTCCAAGCGGGGCCCACGCTCGTTTGGGATCGTTGATACTCGACTCGAGAATGGACGGACTTAACCTAAGAAAGCGGTAGTCATTGTTCGGTTTTTGATTGGTAAACTAAGATTTAAATTGAAATATAAGATTTGAAAAACATTAAAACTTTTAAAGGAAATTAAAGCTTATATTAAAAACGATCAATTTAAACTAATTAACTTATTAAAACTTGATTATTTGAAATTAAGGAAAATGGAGGGAAAATTAAAGGTCAAGCTTATTTGAATAAGTCAACAATAATTACTTAGCATTAATTAAAGGTTTTAAACAAGAAGATTTTATAAAACTTTTACAAACTTAAAGATTGATCTAAACAACTTATCAACTTAAAAGCATAAGTTCAAAAGCTAGAAAGCTAGAAAATGAAATTGAAAGTTTGATAAGCAAAAGAGCCACTAAACTATGATCCAAAACACAACACAATATTAAAAAGGAATAACATGAAAATGAAACTAGATTATAGAAAGATATTACCAAATGAGTGTGATTACAAAAGCTTGAAGGAGGAAAGCTTGAAAGCTGATTGATTCTTCACAAAGGAAACTTAAAACAAAGCTTGAACATTAAACAACTAAGATCTAAGCTTAACTAATCTATAACTAATTACTAGGAATTATAGAAATTAAAATAAGCAAAAGTATGAAGCTAAGTGTTTTTTCTCTGGTTTGGAGAAGCTTTCTTGGAGAAGAAAGCCACAGGACAAGTTGGTATGATTGAAATGACGTCTGATTACTTATTTCTTCAAAATTGCTGCTTTTCAGTCGATCGACTGAAAAAGCAGTCGATCGACTGGCAGTCGATCGATCATGTCGGCAGTCGATAGACTGCGATGTCAAAACGGCCTGAAGCCCTGGAATTCGGTCGATCTTCGGAGGACCCAGTCGATCGACAGCAGTCGATCGGCCAAGTAGGCAGTCGATCGACTGCAATGTCCAAAATGCAAAAAGTCGCTGGAATTCAGTCGACTTTGGGGGTTCAGTCGATCGACCATATATGCAGTCGATCGACTGAACATCCAGTCGGTCGACTGGATTCCAGCGCTCGGCTCGATTTCTCGTTCTTTGCTTTAATCGACTACCTACGTTCCACGGCTTACCGAACCAAGATGCCCTGCAATTCCTACGAGTCTTTTCATATACGGTGTCGAGCTTTCCGCGCCAAGGGATTCACATCGACCAAATCAAAATGAGGTGTTTCCCGTACACGATGAAAGACAAAGCCGTGGATTGGCTCATGACATTGCCGTCCGACTCCCTTACCAATTGGGATATGGTCACCGAACGATTCATGGAAGAATACTATTCTCAAGAGAAGACGGCCGACTTTAGAGCTAAGATTCCCTCGTTCCGACAAGCGAGCGACGAAACTTTCTACGAGGCATGGGAGCGATTCAAAGGGTACCTTACTAAGTGCCCCACACCATCGGTTTACCGGCGACTTCTTAAATCAGTTTTTCTATAATGGATTG
>BMAC01000323.1:130694-249381 GCA_014905375.1 Phtheirospermum japonicum | reverse complement strand
ATCGTGTACGGGAAACACCTCATTTTGATTTGGTCGATATGAATCCCTTGGCGCGGAAAGCTCGACACCGTATATGAAAAGACTCGTAGGAATTGCAGGGCATCTTGGTTCGGTAAGCCGTGGAACGTAGGTAGTCGATTCAAGTCTATCGGCCGCAAGTCGTATTCGAGAGCCTCGGGGCTCAATCGAATACAAGAGGAGAAATCGCCCATGTACGGCCTCGACACTTCTTTTATACTGTTGGTAGGGCCCCCTTCGGGAGTGGCGAAAGGGTGTCCTCCGATATCGCGAGCGGCATAAGGATTTTCGTTGACGGCGGGCGCTCGTGGATAGTCTTGAGGTATCGGATTTCGGAATTGAGGCACGGGCCCGGTCGGATGCGGAAATCGAGGCTCGTGCGTGTGAGGGGCGTAGTGTGGACCTTGATGAAATTGTCTCGGGACTTGGAACGGCGGTTGATATGGGAACGGTGGCCCTTCGATTATCGGGCCTTGGTAAGGGCGTCCCGTGAAACTGAGTGTTCGAACTTTGGGGGTCTTGGTTCGTAAAACCATTTCCCCCTTGGTCGAACGTCGTCGCGAAAACCGGATGTGGGTCTTGATGAGTCGCCGCTTGAGGTGACGGCGCGGGGCCGGTCGACACTGGTGGAGGCGGGACCCCTTGGTTGTCGTGGGCAGGGGCAGGGGGCTGTCGGGTTTTCAAACGGAGTGGCCATGTTTTGCTCTTCTATCGACGAAGATAATAAAGGAGGCAACGGGACGTCGGACGTGTCTTGCCTTGAAGCGGCTCGTGCGTCTCGTCGCAACCTTTCGGGGTTCGGCAAGAATGGAGTCAACTCCTGTCTGAGCGATCGTCTACCTTGCATACACAACAACAACAAAAGATCACGCGTATCGAATGTAAAACAATTTGCTAACTAATTATTTACGACTGACAATAGGAACAAATAAGAACGCCATTGGCCTTAATCCATCCCCGGCAACGGCGCCAAAATTTGATCGAAGATTTCTTAGCGCTCTAAGAATCGTCTCCGCAATAGTACGGAGTCGATTGTAGATGCGGTAAGTTGTCCCGAGTCGTGTCTCTCGAGGATGGATGTGATCGGCTTTCGGTTTCTCAGTTGTTCTTATCGTCGGTTTTGATTAAACTAATTTAACCTAAGAAAGCGGTAGTCATTGTTCGGTTTTTGATTGGTAAACTAAGATTTAAATTGAAATATAAGATTTAGAAAACATTAAAACATTTAAAGGAAATTAAAGCTTATATTAAAAACGATCAATCTAAACTAATTAACTATTAAAACTTAATTATTTGAAATTAAGGGAAATGGAGGGAAAATAAAGTCAAGCTTATTTGAATAAGTCAACAATAATACTTAGCATTAATTAAAGGTTTAAAAAAAGAAGATTTTATAAAACTTTTACAAAAATCGACTACCTACATTCCACGGCTTACCGAACCAAGATGCCCTGCAATTCCTACGAGTCTTTTCATATACGGTGTCGAGCTTTCCGCGCCAAGGGATTCACATCGACCAAATCAAAATGAGGTGTTTCCCGTACACGATGAAAGACAAAGCCGTGGATTGGATCATGACATTGCCGTCCGACTCCCTTACCAATTGGGATATGGTCACCGAACGATTCATGGAAGAATACTATTCTCAAGAGAAGACGGCCGACTTTAGAGCTAAGATCGCCTCGTTCCGACAAGCGAGCGACGAAACTTTCTACGAGGCATGGGAGCGATTCAAAGGGTACCTTACTAAGTGCCCACACCATCGGTTTACCAGCGACTTCTTAAATCAGTTTTTCTATAATAGATTGGCATTCGCATCGAAGCGCATGGTGAACAATGCCGCCGGGGGGAATTTAGACGGCCGATCAACGAGGGAATTATACGAAATCTTTGTAAACATGGCCGTTGATGATCAACTCATGAATATCTTGGAATGGAAGGAGCACGTAAAAGAGGTCTCGACAAGTGCCGAACCCGAGTGGGCCCGTAAGATCGCCGAGCTAGAAAGCCAAATAGCCTCCCTCATTCAACCGCAACCATTCCCGAATTCGATAGAGATTTGCCCCTCGTGTGGCATTTCGGGTCATGGAGCAAGTGCGTGCCCGAAAGCTTATGAGCAACCGAGCGGATTCGACGAGCAAGCTCTTGCGGTTCAAGGTTATCAAGCCTATCAACACGGAGCTCCATATCTATGAAGGGATCATCCTAACTTTAGATACGGGGACACGTCCCAAGCTCTAATGCCGCCCGGGTTTCAAACACACCAACATCGTTCTCAAGCCCCRATGGCACAACAAGCTCAACCACCGCGCCCTCAAATCCCATATGCCGCTCGATCACCTTTTCCGCCTCCTCAAGCACCGTTCCCGGTTCCTCAAGACCATCCAACACCGCGACAATCGAACCGCGAATCCGTCTTATCCGAGCTAAGCAAATGGCTCTTGAGTTTGGAGACACAAATGGGGCAAATAGCTACGGATGTCAACGAACTAAAACCAGCACGGGACAAGGATAAGCTACCAAGTCAACCGGCCCAAGCTTAAGCCGTGACCATTCTCCGAAGTGGCAAGGTGGTAGACAACAAGGTCGCCCTACCCGACGAAGGACCTTCGACGAGTGTTCAAGAGGATCGTGCTAATCCAGATTCGAACGAGCCCGCAGCCACTCCTAACCCTCCCACATCACTCTCTAGTGGCGAGGCGAAGGGGTCCCAGGCTGACGGGGAGTTACATAAGTCCGCCACACCGTACCGACCTCCGATTCCATATCCGAGCCGTATCYGACCGACAAAGCAMGACGACCAAYTCCTCGAGCTATACAAGATGTTATCAAAGGTCAACATAAACCTTCCTTTGCTCGACATAATCCGAAATATTCCCGCTTACACGAAGTTCTTCAAGGAGCTAACATCTAAGAAACGCCGATTCGAAGAAAATGAGAAGATATGCATATCGAACGCGGCAAGCATTGCCCTTATCAATTCTCTACCACACAAAGAAGGTGATCCGGGGAGTTTTTGTATCAAGATTACCCTCGGAAACGGCAAGGAGACACACGAGGGATGCTTGACCTCGGTGCGGGGATTAAATTGATGCCCTATTCCATTTTTAAGCAATTAGAGTTGGGCGAACTCAAGGAGATGAGGATGTGTTTACAACTGGCCGATCGATCTGTCCGATACCCGAAGGGCGTGGTCGAAGATGTGTTGGTACAAGTCGGGAGCCTCATTGTGCCGGTGGATTTTGTGATATTGGACGTCGGAGAAGTGAGCAACGAAGGCCGAGAACATACTATCTTACTCGGGCGGCCCTTCATGGCTACGACGAACACCTTGATCGATGTGAAAAATGGGAAGTTGTCTTTCTCGGTTTTGGGCGATACAGTAAATTTCTCGATTCATGACTTGGGAATCGTTCCGCCTTCCTCCTTTCATGCCGATTGTTCTATGATTGACCCAATAGAAGAATTAGTGGAGGAAGCCGCTCAGGAGATTCTGAACGAGGATGTCGAGGACAAGAAGTGGCGAGCGATTCGATCAGATTGGGCTATTGATATATTTGAGTTATCAAGCGTAGAATCACCCCTTTGGGAAAAACCAGAGCTCAAGACCCTCCCGAGCCATCTCAAATACATTTACTTGGAAAGCGAAGAGGCCAAACCCGTGATCATCTACGCCGAGCTTTCTCCGAGAGACGAAGCACGATTGGTGGACGTTTTGAAGAAGAACAAAAAGGCAATAGGGTGGAGACTAGCCGATATCAAGGGCATAAGCCCCTCCACTTGTATGCATCGGATCATCCTTCAAGAAGGAGCGAAACCATCGAGGCAGAGCCAGTGACGAATAAACCCGAACCTAATGGAGGTTGTGAAGGACGAGATATTGAAACTCGTGGCGGAAGGGTTGATATTCTTGGTCGGGGAGAGTGAATGGGTAAGCCCAGTCCACATGGGGCCGAAGAAGAGCGGGATAACCGTAATCGAGAATGAAAGGGGCGAACGTGTAACGACCCGTGTAACCACCGGTTGGCGAATGTGTATAGACTTTCGAAAGCTCAATGCCGCCACCAAGAAGGACCACTTTTCGCTTCCGTTTATTGACCAAATGTTGGACAAGCTCGCGGGGCATCATTCATATTGTTTTCTCGATGGATTGTCCGGATACTATCAAATCGCTATCTCGCCGGAGGACCAATCCAAGACGACGTTCACGTGCCCCTTCGGCACCTATGCCTTCCGAAGTATGCCTTTCGATTTATGTAATGCGCCCGCTACTTTCTAACGTTGTATGCTCTCGATTTTCTCCAACATGCTCGACAATTACATGGAGGTTTTCATGGATGATTTTTCGGTTTACGGCTCCACGTTCGACGAATGTCTTGATCATTTGTCAAAAGTCTTAGAGAGGTGTGTGGAGAATCACCTCACCTTGAGTTGGGAGAAAAGCCAATTCATGGTGAGAAGTGGGATCGTTTTGGGCCACGTAGTGTCGTCCAAGGGAATTGAAGTCGACAAGGCAAAGGTCGACGTGATTAAAAATCTCCCGCCCCCAATCAACATGAAGGGAGTTCGAAGTTTTCTTGGCCACGCAGGGTTTTATAGACGGCTCATCAAGGATTTCTCAAAACTTAGCCGTCCTTTGTGCCATTTGCTGAGTGCCGATGCCCCGTTCATTTTTGATGATGCTTGTCGATTGGCGTTCAATTCGTTAAAGGAAAACTTGACCTCGGCTCCYGTGGTGGTGGCCCCGRATTGGTCCCTCCCGTTTGAAATAATGTGCGACGCATCAAACGGAGCGGTGGGGGCCGTCTTGGGGCAAAGAGTGGACAAGCTMCTTCGGGTAGTCTATTATGCGAGTCTAATGCTCAATGACGCCCAAAAGAATTACACGACTACTGAGAAAGAGCTCCTTGCCGTCATTTTTTCGCTTGAAAAGTTTCGAGCCTACATCATTGGTTCGAAGGTTGTTGTGCATAGTGACCATGCGGCGTTACGATATCTTTTCAACAAGGCTCAAGAGAAGCCTAGGCTCATCCAATGGATACTCTTGCTTCAAGAGTTCGATGTGGAGATCAAGGACCGAAAGGGGAGCGAGAACGTTATAGCCGATCATCTCTCTCGCCTCGAGGCCCCAACCGGAGAAAAGGAGCTAATTGGAGAGAATCTTGCGCATGAGAACTTATTTGTCGTTTCTACCGCACCATGGTATGCCGACATCGCCAACTACCTTGCTAGTGAAGTACTACGCCCGGACCTATCTCATCATGAGAAGAGAAGGTTTCTCTCCAAGTGCCGAGAGTATTATTGGGATAACCCTCACATGTACAAGATCGAAAAAGATGGTGTGTTGAGACGATGTGTTCCGGACGAGGAAAAAGGGGAGATTTTGACGAAGTGCCACGATCACCTAGCCGGTGGACATTTCGGCGGGAAAAAGACCGCTCACAAGGTTCTCCAATCGGGATTCTTTTGGCCGATCCTCTTCAAGGATGCCCACGACCATTGCCAAAGGTGCGATCGATGCCAAAGGACCGGAAGTATCGGGAGAAGGAACGAAATGCCGATGACATATAATTTGGCCATAGAGATATTCGACGTGTGGGGGATCGATTTCATGGGCCCCTTTTCGAAGTCTCATGAGTTCGAATACATTTTGGTTGGGGTTGATTATGTTTCGAAGTGGATTGAGGCAATTCCGACAAGGAGGAATGATGGCAACACCGTGGTGAAGTTTGTGAGCAGCAACATTTTTAGTCGATTCGGAGTCCCGAGGGTGATTAGTAGTGATGGCAGAAAGCATTTCAATAACAAGCTACTCGAAAGGGTGATGAAGAATTATGGAGTCGTTCATAAGGTATCCACGCCATACCACCCACAAACGGCCGGTCAGGTTGAAACGAGTAACCGTCAAATCCAGAACATTCTCGAAAAGACCGTACAACCGAACAGAAAAGATTGGTCATCAAAGCTCGTGGATGCCTTATGGGCTATCCATCCGCACGGCCCATAAGACGGTTCTCGGAATGAGCCCCTATCGCCTTGTGTACGGGAAGTCGTGCCACTTTCCGGTCGAAATGTAACATAGAGCCTTGTGGGCCATCCGAGCATGCAATTTCGATTTGAAACAAGCCGGCGAGGAGCGGAGGCTCCAAATTGAGGAGCTTGACGAGCTAAGAAACGAGGCATTTGAGAGTGCTCGTATTTACAAAGATCGGATGAAACTCCTCCATGACAAGAAACTTGCGCCCAAGGAGTTGGAGGAAGGGATGAAAGTGCTCCTTTACAACACCCGACTCGCGTTGTTTCCCGGGAAGCTCATGTCGAAGTGGAGCGGCCTGTACACGATCGAGAAGATATCCTATTTCGGAGCTGTGACATTGATCGATCATAAAACGAACGAGCATTTCCAAGTTAATGGCGCACGAGTAAAACCTTACCGACACAATATGTTACAAACCAAGGCGCTCGAGCCTATGATCGTGGAGGAGGAAGACCTGAGTGATCTGCCCCCGATGGGATCTTGATCATGGAATTGAGATTGTCGAGCGAACGACGTAAACCAAATGTGCTACGTGGGAGGCAACCCACGACGTTCTAACCCTTTCTAACTCTTTTCTTGTTCTTCTTTCAATCTAGTGTATATTCTTTGTTTAAGTAGTGTTTATGAAGTTTTTGGGTTTGTGTAGGTCCAGTCTGGAAGTTTTGGGAGAAAACAGGATCAAAATTGGAGTAGACTGCTGGAATGCAGTCGATCGACTGCATATCTAGTCGATCGACTGGAATRCCTGTCGATCGACTGCACAATCGACTGACGTGAGCAAATCGACTGGATTCCAGGGCTTTTTAAGCTTTTTGCAAGAGCAGTCGATCGACTGGTAATTTTCTGATCGACAGCCAGTCGATCGACTGTCACCTGATCGACTTCAACGGAGGAATCGACTGGATTCCAGGGACTTTCGTACCTCTTGACAAGAGCAGTCGATCGACTGTCGGTAGTCGACCGATTGCAGTCGATCGACCAGGAAGAGCAGTCGATCGACTGCCCTGACTGCCCCAAATCCTGCGTTCTATTTATACAGCAGTCGATCGGCCTCTCTCCCTTCACCAGAAAAATCGACCGAGAAGCGAAAAAAGAGCAGAAAAAAAAAAGAGAGAGAGAAAGACGCCAAATATAAAAAAAATATATAGAAAAGAGAGAAAGATAGAGAATCGACTCTTAGTCAATCGACGAGGCAATTCACGCGGGAATTCACAAGTTCCTTCTCCTTTCTCAAGTTCAAATATAATTCTGGTGCTTGTTCGATTTCTCATCTCTTTTCCGAAACAAATCTGAGGTACTTCGCTTGTTCTACACCCTTGAGGACAATTGAAATTGATTGGTTGTGCTTGGTTGGGAATTTGGGATCCATTTTTGTTTTATCTTCATCTTTCAAAATCCTGCCCACAACGTGTTCGACGAATTGCCCCAAAGAACATTTGGTTTGAGTTTTGCTCGTTTTTTCCATCGTTTTTCATTTCGTTCAGTTTTTGAAACTCCCTACTACAAACCCGTTTACCTTCTTCCACTTTTTCACCATATACAATGGCCGGCCACTCCGACGATGAAAATGTTTTCGGCCTTCCCCAATACCCCAATATCGCCGGAAATTACGGTGCCCCCTTCCCCATCTATTCTACCTACGAGGGTGAACTTTTCCAAAATCTTTCCCAGCGACACTTCGCTACCCCTCGTTTCATAAACATTGATCGATTAAAAGAGTGGGTGGCGAACGGGGATTTTGATGGTTTCGGCACGCGTCTCTTACATTTCATCGACGCGATGAATGGCCGAACGTTCGCGTCATTCCGGGCACCGGCTTATCGGGAGCTAGTGCTCGAGTTCTTCACCACGTACCAAGATACCGACGATGGGGGTTGGAATGTCCGTTGTGGGGGAATTGTGCACCGGATCGATCAAGGGGTTCTCCAAGGGGTGCTCGGGCTTGACTGCCAACAATATTCATACACGCAGTTGCCCGGGTTTCACGCGGATGAGATTTGGAAGAGTATCACGGGCGGACGAGGTACCCGTGATCGTTACTCGGCGTCGTCCATCACCGATTTGGCTCTACTTGGGGCCTACAAGTTCTTCGCCCACGTCTTGATAGGTAAACACGAGAGCACCAACCTCACCCTCCACGAGGTGTACGTGCTTTGGTGCTTATCGAATGGACATCCGGTCCCGTTCTTTCCGTTGATCCGTGGGCAAATTCGAGGGATACGGAAAATGAGGGGAGGAAGCGTCGCACGAGTCGGCATGGGGCCAATGATCACCATACTTGCCCGTTACTTCGGGTTTGAGGCCGAGACGGCAAACATGACACGCGTCGACCTTATGGAGTTGGCGTTCAAAACGCCGAGAGCCCCGACGAACACGGCGAGCCAAAATCCGAGACGCTAACGCCACCAAGGCCATGAGCAGGATGAGGCCGGCGACGTCCCGAACACCGGTTTGGGCGCGCACCACGGAGCAAGCACGAGCCATGCGGTAGTCCCGCAGCACGGAGGTCCGAGCACCGGCTCGGGTCCCGAGATGGGTTGGAACGACTTCCAACAGGCTGTGTTTTCTCGCTTCGACCAGCTCAACGTCCATTTCGACCGTCTCTATGAGGGGCAGGCAAGGAACGACCGAGCTATCCGCGGCCTCCATCGCCGGCTCTTTTTGGTCGAGACTCGGATACGTCAAGACGACGACAACAACGACGATGACGGCGGCGACGGCCAAAACGAAAACGAGGAGGAGGAGGAGGAAGACGAAGCCGCGACCCTCCGTGCCCGACCTAGGAGACGTCGTTAAACCTCCTAGTTATCCTTTGTTTATTTTATTTTGTTTATTGTTTTTGTGTGTTCTTTTGTTTATCATTCGATTATGTTCGTTTATTTCTCATCTCGTCTTTTGTAAAAAAAAATAATAATAATAAAAAAAAAATCCTTGTAATTGCTTGTGTTTTTGTATATAGTTTCTTTTTCATTATTTTGAATATATTTTCTAATTGCAAACAAATAAAAAAAATATATTAAATAAATCCAAACAAATTGAAAAATTCAAAAATCAAAAATATTTTCGTTTTTGTACATAGTTCATTTTTGTGCACGTTTTTCCACCTTGCCTAACCATGTAGATATCTTGTTTCTTACCTCGGTTCCCGGCAACGACCTTTGCACAACCACGACGACACGAGCCCGGAGATAGGGGCGTTTTCTTTACCCTACAACTTTTTACCGCTGTTATTAGCTTAATTACGCAATGAGGACATTGCTAGGTTTTAAGTGTGGGGTGGTTAGAATTGTCCTAGGTTTTTAATTTCATCGTGTGCTTGCTTGTTTTAGTTTGAGAAACGTGTGTGCTTTTGTTGCTTGGACCCTTGGCGAAGTGACGCGGTTTTTGATGATTTGTTAAGATGTTTAGATTTTCGATCGAATTTAGTGGATTTAGGTGGTTTAACTTGTTGAGATTCCCATTCGGTTTTAGCTTCGTGCTATCCTTGTGCTCGTTTGGAACTAGTGCCTCGACTAACCCTCGTCATTGAACACTCTCTATAGGTCTTTGTTGTAATTTGGAGTCATCAATTGCTCCACGTGCTCGATCGAGAAATTTGAAAGTTGCTAGTAGCAACGGATGACCGGAGTCGTTGATAACTTCGTATTTTCATATTTTTATTCAAGTATCTCTCTTAAAAATAAAAAATAAAATAATAATAATAATAATAATAATAATAATAATAATAATAATAATAATAATAATAATAATAATAATAATAATAATAATAATACGAAAAGAGCGGAATAATCAAGGATACGTTATAAATCCTTGAAGTTATTGTGTAGCACGTTTTTCCATTTGTTTCTATTTTTAGTATACTTTTGTAAAGAGAGGTGTTGATGATCTTGGCTAGTCGGGAGTCGATTAACGGTTCGAGCGTGGATAGACCTTAGCCGGGGCAAGGACGGGGAGACCGACTTGTTGGATTGTTTAAGTCCTTTTAGGTTTCGGAAGTCGATCTAAATTTCCTTAGCAAATCACATTGTCGTCCTTTTAGCCAAAGCTAACAAACAACGTAGCGTACGACGTCTCGAATTATTTTTGTGCATTAGCCTAGGGTTGGTCGGGGGTAGTTTTGTAAATATACGTTAGTTTTGCTTGAGGACAAGCAACCGTTCTAAGTGTGGGGTGGTTGATTTGCATCTTTTTGTACATATTTTCATTACGTTTTTGTTTCACGTTGCGTGTTTTTCGCTTGCTTTTTGTTGCTTTAGGAGTCGGGTTGGCCGTTTTTCGTATTTCTAGATTTTCTTAGTTTTTGTACGTTTTATTAGTAATTTTCGTAGTTTTTCACTTTTCCATTTTTCTTGGCCGTAGGACGTCCAAGCGGGGCCCACGCTCGTTTGGGATCGTTGATACTCGAGCTCGGGAATGGACGGACAAAGCAAGGAGCGAACGAACGAGGTTCGATAGCCGAGCGACTCGAAAATACCAGTCGACCGACTGGATGTTCAGTCGATCGACTGCATATATGGTCGATCGACTGAACCCCCAAAATCGACTGAATTCCAGCGACTTTTTGCATTTTGGACATTGCAGTCGATCGACTGCCTACTTGGCCGATCGACTGCTGTCGATCGACTGGGTCCTCCGAAGATCGACCGAATTCCAGGGCTTCAGGCCGTTTTGACATCGCAGAAAAAAAAACACTTAGCTTCATACTTTTGCTTATTTTAATTTCTATAATTCCTAGTAATTAGTTATAGATTAGTTAAGCTTAGATCTTAGTTGTTTAATGTTCAAGCTTTGTCTTAAGTTTCGTTTGTGAAGAATCAATCAGCTTTCAAGCTTTCCTCCTTCAAGCTTTTGTAATCACACACATTTGGTAATATCTTTCTATAATCTACTTTCATTTTCATGTTATTCCTTTTTAATATTGTGTTGTGTTTTGGATGTTTTGGATCATAGTTTAGTGGCTCTTTTGCTTATCAAACTTTCTATTTCATTTTCTAGCTTTCTAGCTTTTGAACTTATGCTTTTAAGTTGATAAGTTGTTTAGATCAATCTTTAAGTTTGTAAAAGTTTTATAAAATCTTCTTTTGCTTTAAAAACCTTTAATTAAATGCTAAGTTAATTTTTTTGACTTTTTCAAATAAGTTGACTTTAATTTTCCCTCCATTTCCCTTAATTTCAAATAATCAAGTTTTTTTATAGTTAATTAGTTTAAATTGATCGTTTTTAATATAAGGTTTAATTTCCTTTAAAAGTTTTAATGTTTTCAAATCTTATATCTCAATTTAAATCTTAGTTACAAATTCAAAAACCGAACAATGACTACCGCTTTCTTAGGTTAAATTAGTTTAATCAAAACCTACGATAAGAACAACTGAGAAACCGAAAGCCGATCATATCCATCCTCGAGAGACACGACTCGGGACAACTTACCGCATCTACAATCGACTCCGTACTATTGCGGAGACGATTCTTAGAGCGCTAAGAAATCCTCGATCATAGTATTTTGACCGTACTTTGTGACAACACGAGTGCCATTGATATCTCTAAAAATCCCATTCATCACTCTCGTATAAAACACATTGACATCAGGTATCATTTCATCCGAGACTTGGTTGAGAGGAAAATAGTAAGCCTTGAGCATGTAGGGACAGATGATCAACTAGCTGACATCTTCACAAAGGCATTAGATTTCGAGACATTTTCTCGTTTGAGAAGAGATCTCGGTATGTGAATTGTCTAGTCCATGTTGACTTCTGATGATTTGACAACCACTTATATTATCAGTCACAACATCTGTACAATTTGCATGCATTTTTACTTCTCTGTTTCACACATAATATGAATGCATTAGCTCTGGTTTATGGTTCAAAAAGATCTTGTGTTGTAATAAAAGTGGTGACAAAAAGACTGACCTCTTCTATCAGGTGATTGTGAAACTTTCCTGTAGAAACTGTCTTTCTCCCAGGTCCAAAAACAAGGGGTGTTAAAAAGCGTTTTCTAAGATACTTTCTCTTCAAACTTGTAAAAATATGAAGGAAATCTTGATTAAAAAGAATCCAATCTATGAATTTCACCTCATTGAGCGATGTTAAAGTAGTCATTAACTTGGGTTAAGAGGTTTGTATTCATTGACTTCACCTGCGATAATGTCGTTTATAATGTCATCAGTCATGAAAAGCAACACGGATCAAGTCACTAAAATTATTAAGTGAAATTTTCTTTTATAGTTCATTTCTTCTCAGGCATCTGCTAGAACATGCGTACTATGTGAAGATGCCAAATTGTTGTGTGTTCTGTTACTTGTGCTTTAGTCTCTCTTTGATTTCTTTTAATCGTGTTACGGGCATGGTGGATCAGCTGTTTCAATGGTGTTAAAAATGGAGAGCTGGACAGGTAATAAAGGGTTGACGTGGCAGGAGGCTGTTCACCTTGTACGTATTTTTCACGTCTATGGTGATGATTCAAAACTCCAGCTCTAATTCAGTTTTTGCTATTTTAGGGACATGGGATTCACCTTCTTTTTTGTGGTTGATCGAGTGGAGATATTGGTTCCTAATTAAGGGGGAGTGGGGTGTTTGGTAGGAAAGAAGATCCGCATAGGTAATTAGGATTTTTGATAAATTAGGGTTTTCTCTCTTCTGGTACAACAGTCGTTTTTTTTTTTTGGGTTTAAGAGTTCTTTTTTTTTTACCGTTTGTGTTATCCCACTTTTCTAAAAATATCTTGTGAATTAAAACCCTTTAACTTTCCTTCTCTTCTCCGTATCTTTCTCTCGAATTGCATATTTTTTTTTCTTCTCTCTGTGAAATTTGCACGATCCCCCAGAACTCGTCACCGGTTGCCACACCTCCAGCTGGTTCACTGCCGCTCCAACCTCAAGACGTTGTTCTAATTCCAGTGCCTGTTGACGCAAATCCTGAGGTGTAGGTTTTTCCCGGTTAGGCTGGGAATGAAATTCACATCGACATCCCGCCAAACCTGCCTCTTATTATGGAAATATTTGGCCGCGTAGGTGATCCGACCCTAAAAAGGTCCTGCAGGCTGAGGAACATCCCACCGGGCGTGGTGCCGGCAGCTGTTCCAAAAAGTCAGGCCAGACCGAGGCGCAATGTGCCACTGGAGCACATGAACCTTGCCGAGGACGTCGGTGTCATGAATGACTCTGATGATGAGGATTTTGCATCTCCCGCTCCGGTTGGTGCTCCGGTGACATCCCTCATTTCCCGCTTGGACAAATCTAGACCCCGTCACCGCCAACAGACCGTTAAGCTCGCCGACAAGAAGAACCCTCTGGCGTCAATTAAGGTGTCGCCAGGGTCAACTGCGACTGAGTACTCAAGACCTCCTTACGAGGTTGTTGATTTTTTCACTGGAGAAGTTTCCAGTTCATCCAAGCTTGCTGCAGCTGCTACCCCTACCACTCCTGTTCTTGAGGTCCAACCTGAACATGAACCTGATCTTGGGTTCGAGTATTCTCCCGATCCGTCTGACAAAATCCTTATTCGAGACCTCATGCCTGCCAAGAAGACGTCGAAGAAGAAGTCCAAGACCCCTTTGAGTGCTGTCAATCCACAAAGTGATGTTGGGACCGGTGACATGTCACCAAAGCCAACATCACCCGTTGCTGCACCTACTCCTCCCTCAAGCTCTGAATCAATTGCCTCTTCTACCCAAGCACCCTCTCATCCATCTGGTTCGGCAGGTGTCTCTGGTGACACTCCTGCCTCTGCAGAGGTTGAAATTGAGGACATGGTTCCTTTCTCTTTGGATTTTTTAACATCCGCAGCCAAAGAGCTATTTTTTACCTACCATGATCGGGGAATGATTGATGAGAGACGGTTGCCTGTGGACCTTTTCAAGCGCCAGAATCTGATTTAATTCTTCGAACATTGGGGCATTTATTCCACGGTATGTAACGCAATGCCTTTTGTTCGTCCTGTAGTTCTGGAGTTTTATGCAAATTTACTTCCCTCTGCTTTGAATCTCGCCTCTGCAAATTTTGGGAAAGTGTACGTTCGTGGGAAACTCTACTCCTTTACCTTGGATGTGACCAATGATTTGCTTGGAACTGAGGCATATAAAGGTGATTCCACTGTTGATGACATGGATGATGTCATCCAATTTCTATCTAGTGGGATGTTGACTAAGTGGCGCAAACAATTGCCTAGCACCAAGTTAACCTCCCTCTACTTCGTGCTGCATAAGATTGTTGTTTTCAACTGGGTTCCTTCGAAGAATGCGGCTGTGCTGACTCGTCCTCAAGCCCAGTTCCTGTTCAAACTTGGTCGTGGAGTCAATTTAAACTTTGGGCAGCAGGTTTTCGATGCAGTCACCAGGTTTGCTACATCCAAAACTGCTTCCTCTCTTTGCTTTCCATCTCTTATCTTTAGCGTGCTCGAGCACCAAGGTTTTACGCCCTCTGGAGATGATGTGCTGACTGGGGAGGCTGAGTGATTCACCTTGCGTAGTCAACATCTTTCAGGTGTCCGTGTTGTCGATCTGCCCTGGCAAGCGCTTGTTCGGCCAGGTGTTGTGCATGGTGACGGTTCTGCGACTCGCAACACCGCTCCCAACATGGTCAACCTCCCACCTCAAGTTGTGCTTTCTCAACTTGTCTTACTCGACAATCAAATTTCCCAGCTTCAGGCTGTGCGGGGTTCCTGGTATGAGGCCCTTTTGATTTTTGAACAAGGGGGAGAAACTGAGGGAAACTGAGGGGGTTGAGGTTGCGGATGCGGATGATGGACAGGCTGCCGAAGTATTGGCCAGCTTAAGGAAGAGGAGGAAGAAGGTCTTGGCGAGAAAAAAGAAACTAAACAAGATAAAGAAGGTGTTGCGGAAGAGGAAGGCTGATGAAGGGATATCGTCGTCTGCTAGACGATCCAAGAGAGCTCGTGGTCTTTGAGTGATCATGCTTCTCTTAGTTTAGTTTATTTTTCTGATATGTTAGGTTTTGATGCATAAACTCTTTATTTCCTTTTATTTTGGGTTGTGAAAACAATGTTTATTCAGGGGGAGTCGTTGAACTCAGGGGGAGTTTTGTTTTTATATGCTTTGCCTATGTCATTTGTGTGTGTGTCCAGAAAGTCAAAAGGGGGAGATTGTTGGGGATTTTATTCTCGATGATTTCTTTCCATTTTGTATATTTTCCTTTCTTAGACTTTGATTTATTTAGGACTCTAGATTTATCTCTTAAGGTAGTTTGAGTCTTTATCTAGTTTCCTTATTTCTAGCTTGACTTGTTTATCAAGACTAGAAGTCTTGGTTATTTATAGGCAATAGATCAACACAAAATGACACCACGACAATTAGGTTTCGAAGGCAAGATCACTAGACGTATTCAAGGAAGCAGAACACAAGATCTACTTGGAGCTACAAGTTAGAATCAAGAGATCTTCAACGTTGCGTAACCAACGGAGGAGATTGAATCATTTGTAGTAACAAGTATTTGTGTATCAAGTTTTGATACACTTGTTTTTCATATATTGCTTAAATATTTTGTAATTGCTCTTGAACGATTAAGTAATATAGTTCTCGGGTTTGTATACCCATGTTCGTAAGTACTTTTACTTACGGACTAAAAGTTCAATAAGTGTGTTCATACGTTTTCATTCCGCTGCTTTTCTATATTCCTCTGATTGGTGTTATCACTGGTGTTACTTAACATCAATCATAACACCCGTTGTGTTATAAGTTCACTGTTTCAAACTAGTTGATGTTAACACTGGTGTTATTTATCACGAGTCTTAACATCACATTTCAAAATCACAGATCTACAAAATTACAATCACCAGCATCGGAAGGGACACTAAGAAAGACCGCACCTAAGACTATCTAGTTACGCTTCGTCTCGGCTCGTTCAACTCCTGCCTCGATGGGTGCGAGGATTCAAAACAAAGAATGACAACACTAGCCGAATTCGATACCAAACTAAAAAAACATTATTTCATTCATAAAAAATGCAAATGGTGAATCTCATAATTCTCCCCTATTTCTTTTATGAGAAATGCAAAAGAATACTTAATACATGAAATAGATATAACATAGAGAGGCGAGTTATTAATGTAAATTGAAAAATGATGAGAACCGTGATTATTGAAATGATGAGAACAATGGTTAATAAGTAATAAATAGATCATTAGTGGCTACCTGAATCTGAATAACTAGATCGAATGAATTACTCGATCAATTCAATCAAGAACCAGCCTTCACACTAGTCAGGTTGTCATGTTAAAACAACTTGACTAAAAAAGCAGTAAAAATGAGGCAAATTGGGCAAAACCTAGTTGAACTGGAACCTTTACTGATTTTAACAGTTTATCGGTCTAGTTAGTACTATCCTTAATTTTAGCTAATATATCGGAATATGTGCAAGATACTCTTTTATGGCAAAGACTTTTATAAGTCCAGATTGACGGGTCTCTCCCGTTAGGCCAACCCCTGACTCGATCCATACCCGACTCGATGTCATTATTGTAATTTGTCTAATTATATAAACTCTCCCCCAAATTTCTGTCCATTTTCGACGCGTTTCTCCTCCACAAACCTATCACCACCACCGTTTCTTCCCCAAACTTAACTCCGGTGAATTGTCGAATCTCCCTCGCGTCTACCGATGACCTTCTCCATCCACGGTCGCCTCTAAGAGTCTACCAACGACCATCCACGGTCGTCTGTTTTTCAGTTTTTCACTGAGCACCTGGTGAGTTTTCCGTTCAAGATCGCGTACATCTGTCACTTTTTCACCGAACACCGACGACTTGACCATTCACAGTTGATCCATCAATGGTGAATATTTTTTGATTTTAAGATTTCAGTCTCGAAATAAGTACCTTGTGCAGTGGGCGTGGAAAATAATTAGTGCACCTCTCTTTTATTTTCCCAATTTGTTTTTTTTTTCTTTCTAAAACTATTTTTAGCATAATATTCTAGATTCATTTGTTTTTTCTAAACTTATTTTTTTATTTATATACTAAAAATATTAAGTTTTACAAGATTTTTGTTCCCATTTGGGTCGCAGAGCATTTTTAGGGGACTCACATAGGAAAATGCAAATCTTAAAACATCATGTATTTTTATTATAAATGAAATTTCAATTTTGATTTTACAGTGCATATAAATCTTTTTTTATATGTTTATGTGGCTGCGTGGTGGAAGACATTTATTGAGGGCTAAATATTGTGCAACAATTCTCTTGAGCGATACCAACAACATGAAGAAACAATTGGAGAAATGATGTCCAAGTCTTTCAAGATTCCAAGCGATATTTATTTTTTGAATAATATGTATTTGTTTTCTATTATGAAGTATTGGAGTTTATACTCAGACGTACTAGTATGTGTGTCAACTTGGTTATCTTAGACTCTTAGTTTGTTACTGAAATGTTGATGGAGTTGCTAGTTTATATTAATGGTGTTGTTTGTTGAGCTATTGTACCCTTTCTTTTTATGGAGATTTTTGGAATATGCACAAGTAATAAAAGTTTCTCCAAAAGGAAGTTATTTGTATAAGTTTTTTTTTATAATAAGGTATTGGTTTTTTGATAAAAAGTATTGGTGTTTCAAAATGAAAAGTATTATTTGTTTGTCAAATCTGAAGCACAAGCACATCAAACTAGAACTTCAAGTTTGGAAATTTTACTCCTCATTTTTTGTAAATCCTTGACAACATTTTTTGTATTAGTTAACAATGTATTGGTTTATGTATTATAATGTATTGAGTTTTTGTTAAAGTGTATGGTTTTATTATGCAATCACAAAAGTTTTCCTATAATTAAGTAGTTTTTTATGTATTATAATTTAAGATTTTTTTTTTGGCAATAAGTTGTGTTGAGTTTGTTATGCAATGTATTTTATTTTCCGAACACACTGCAAATATATAAACCAATACGAATGAACAGAAAGACAAATATGCGTGAATACAAAAACCAATACACTTATCAAATACAAGTAGAAAATACCATAAATCATGATATCAAAATACCAATTTACACCAGCCAATGTGAGTACATCTATAAATATAAATATTTAACAACAACCGTTATGCAAAAATAACTGAGGATTGGGAGTTTTAAAACTAAACTCCTTTGATTGACTTGATCTATTTGATGTGTTACTGACCTTCTTCTTCTTCTTACTTTTCTCAAGATATGACTTCTCTCTTACTTTTCTCCCCTTTGTATTTGCCCTTGCAGGATACCAAATACTTTTCTCCCCTTCTCTCTTCTTCTTCTTCTTGCTTTTCCGAACACTAAAACCAACTTGACGCACATGGCCACAATACAACTCATCGATATTTTCAAAATTCTTCCTCTTTACACCAATAAGAGAACTAGATAAATTTGTGGTATCACCTAAATACGAAAATGGAAATTATCAAAATGTAACATAAATATTATTTAGAAAAGGTCTAATAATTTCTCACTTTCATCATTCAACAAGATATTATWTATCGATTCATTATCAATATTACTTCCACCKTYTTCATCAYTAGAATCCTVAATTATCACTGCCCCTGAATTGAATACAAAATTAATTCCCCAAAAAATAAATATCATGCAATCAGAATAACAATACATCGCACCTCAAAACTAATACATTATTGACTAATCACTCATAGATTAAGACAGGACCCGACGATGCTTTACTGTGAAAGTTCCAAATTCATACAGCAACAAAAATACACACATTCCATGCAGTAAGGAGACCAATACATCACACCTCCAAAACATACTAGTTTAATCAACCATAGTTCAGAAACAGGGCCATGATATTTTGTTGAAATATCAGCTCATGCTCAACCTGATATTCATCATCATGATCTCATACATACGTGATCAACCTGTGACAACTGGCTCTTGTCATTTAGCTAAGCTATGCTGTCAACCGTTAGCATCTTAGAGCATATTCTGTTATCCATAACAGCTAAGGTTATCTAGGGTTGTAGCTCCTAGTTGTAGTCTACATAGCTAGGTCTTGTTGGTCTTCGCAGCTCTATAAATAGTGGCCTTTGCTTTCCTTAAACATGTAATGTAACTTGCAGCTTTTTCATAGTTCAAAAGCATCCTCTCTTTCATGCTCGTTTTGTAAATTTCACATGGTATCAGAGCAGGCCTTCAGGACCTGTCTCTGATGCTGCAGCTTTGTTCTCATTCCTTAATTAATCTTGTTCTTTTCATCATGGCCGATTCCTCAGCATCAACCCCATCAAATGTTGTTATTAATAGCAAAACCCTAACCTGCAAATTGTTCAACCTCAGTCACATCTTCTTACCACTAAGCTCTCAGATTCAAACTTTTTAATTTGGAAACAACAAATACTCACAGCTGTGAGAGGCTATGGTCTTGAATACTATCTCAATGGGTCTGTGACTATTCCACCAAAACTCAATCAAAGCACAGAAAATCCTTATGCTTTAGTCTTGAATCCAGATTATATTGCATATCAGAGACAAGACCAACTTCTAGCTTCATGGTTGCATGTCTTCATTATCAGAAGGAGTATTGGTTCTCATGGTTGGTTTGGAAAGCTCTCATTAGATGTGGAGAGCCCTAGAGGCAAAATACTCAAGCCAGGATTTAGCTAGACAGATGCAGTATAAGTTACAATTGTCCATAGTGAAGAAAGGTAACCTTTCTATCAGAGAGTACCTCAATAAGATTAAACTGTGTTGTGATGCCTTAGCCTCTACTGGTCAAAGAGTTACTGAATCTGATCAAGTGATGCACATTCTTTCTGGCCTTGGAAGTGAGTATGATTCTGTAGTGGTTACAGTTACATCTAGGCCTGAACTCTTTTATGTGAATCAAGTTAGAGCACTGCTCCTGAGTTTTGAAAACAGAATTAAAACTGCAAATCCCTCTATAGTTGAAGATAGTAGTAACCTAGTTGCTAATCTAGCTATTCAAGGCAACATGAGAGATAACTACTCTTATCAGAATAATAGAGGAAGATGAAACTACTCTAGAGGGGCTGGCAGACAAGGTAGAGGAAGGGGAAGAGGTAGAAACACCTATAATAATAAAACTGCCTGCCAAATCTATCACTACACAAATCACACAGCTGAAAAGTGCTATTATAGAGGTGACTTGAATTTTGTTCTTAACTCACCAAGTCAGAATCAAGGCTCAAAGCAGTACAACAACAACAACAACAACAACAACAACAACAACAACAGAGGCTATAATCCCATTGCTATGGTTGCCTCTCAAAGTCAAGACTCCAACTCTGTTACTTCAGATACCTTGAATTGGTTTCCAGACTCAGGTTCTACAAATCATGTCACCTATGACATGTCAAATCTCAACACCATCTCTGAGTATCAAGGTTCTAACAAGATGCATATGGGAAATGGAGTAGGTTTGTCCATTCACTAGTGCATAAAATATATTCTAGAACAGTCAATCTAGAATGCCTCATAAAAAGACGATCTGGAATATAAGCCGGTGGCATTTTCGTAATAAAAGCATTATAATACCAGATCTCCTTTTTTAAAGGCGTTATGGAATATCGATATACCAGATCGTCGTTAAAAAAGGCCGATCTGGTATATCGATATACCAGAACGTCGTTAAAATGGCGATCTAGTAAATCCTATATTTAGAAAGTCGTTATAAAAGGGCGATCTGGTATATTTGATATACCAGATCGCCCTTTCTTATAGATGTTGTAGTATATTAGATATACCAGATCGCCCTTTTTTAAATATCTAGAACCTCTTAAAAAGGCAATCTGGTATACAGTATTATTTATTTACACTTTACCTACTTTTCTGGAAACCCTAAAACAGAAATCGATTTTCCTCTCCGCTCCGCTCCTTTCCTCTCCCCTGCACCTCCGATTCAACCACCGCCATTTCCAAACCACCGACGGCCATCATCTTGTAATCGCCACCACCAACTACAATAATCAACCGATTTGAAGCTATGGCGTAACCTAATGACCTAATTCTCCCCCAATTTAAACCCCCACCATTCCCAACAACCACAATCGTCACCGCAACCTGCAATTAGCAACCGGTGGACCCGGCGACTGGGAATCAGAGGCAGCGTGCAGGCGTGGTGATGGCATCTGTGAGGCGGCTTGTTGGGGGTTATTGGGCGGCACGGCCCGCGACTGATTTGACAGCTCAAGGCCAACGGCGGCGGGCCTTCGGGCTTATTGGATTCGACGGTGATGGGCAAATCGAGGTCGGATCTGGAGCATTTCGCGGCGGTGCACAAGGTGTTTGGAGCCAACAACGTGTCGAAGCAGCTGCTCCACATCCCGCCGAGCAAGGGACTGGACGCAGTGGTCACGATTTTCTACGAGGCTCAGGCGAGGCTCCGGGACCCAATTTACGGTTGTGTGGCTCACATCTTTGCTCTTCAACAACAGGTATTTAATCAATTATTCATTTATATATAATTCTAGAATTTTTACTTTATTTTACCATAAATTATGAGATAAACTAGGAAATTTATTTAATTTTTGACTAGAAGCTTAAGTTTTTTATTTTTTATTTTCCCTTTTTGATAGAGTTTACAAACAATCACTAAGTGGAATTAGATTTTGAAAAATATGCAGAGCGTCTGGTTCGGGCGATGAAGGGTCTTTGGTTGGATATATCAAATTAGCATCATTCAATCAAAATGCTTCTGGTATTCTTTGCTACTCTTTTTATGTTCCTTTTCTTGTTTTTTGTTTTTGCTTACTTATTTATTTGAAGTTTTCATTATAAATTCTTTTTTTTAGGTGCTGTGAGGGAAGCAATTGAAACATTGAGGGGAAACAATGTAAATGCCTTTATATTGGACCTCCGTGATAATAGGTGAGACATGATTTGAACATTCTCGATTATAATAGGTGAGACATGCTTTGAACATTCTCGATTATAAAGTTTTCAAGATTGATTTCTGAGTAGCAAAGTTTGTTGCAGTCGTGGGCTTTTCCCTGAAGGAGTTGAAATTGCTAAAATTTGGTGAGTTGCAGGCTGACAGATTTACTATCAAACTGTGTTGGTGTTGATTTAAAAAAAATGGATAATTGCAAAATACCCTTAATGTTTATCCTAATTTCGATAATTCAATCATCTTTCAAAATTACAAACACCCGCTTAATAGAGAAACAAATATCGATGGGGTGTTTGTAATTTTGAAAGACTAAAAATTTCTGTAATTAGGCTAAACCTCAGGGGTAATTAACCCTAAAACTTTATCTTAGCATAAATTACAAAAACTACCCCTGAGGTTGCCTAATTACAAAAAAAAAAAATCCATTTATCTTTCAAAATTACAAATACCTCCTTGACATTTGTTTGTCTTACAAATTGCACCTTCAAGAAGAGGTATTTGTAATTTTCATATATGAGTGTGTCTTCTTTGTAAAGACTAAAACTTGGGGATAGTTTTTATAATGATCCATGTCATTTTATGTTATCTCTTTTGTCCATATCCATATTTTTTTGTTCTAATAAAACACAAAATATTATTGTGGTCAGGCTGGACAAGGGTGTGATTGTATACATTTGTGATAGTCGAGGTGTTAGAGATATATACGACACAGATGGAAGCAATGCAACAGCAGCTTCAGAACCTCTGATTGTGCTGGTATGCCGAGTTCACCTGTTATATTTCATTTTGGATTAATTATAAAACCAACCCTCGAGGTTTAACTTTGCTACAAACAGACTCAGTTATGTTTCAAATTTACGAATACTCCCTCGCAAAGTTTTTATTTTCTAAACAAATTTATACCTAGTTCCGAGTCTTATGGTTTGTAATTTTGAATTATAACTGGAGTTCTTTTTTTTTCCCTCCCTTTTCAATTTTATGTAACAATTGCATTGACAAAAATGCCCCTATAGGTAAATAAAGGGACAGCAAGTGCAAGTGAAATTTTAGCTGGTGCCCTTAAGGACAACAAGCGTGCTTTCGTACTTGGCGAACCTACATATGGAAAAGGGTGGCTTTTTCTGATCTTCCTTTATTGTTTCTACTTAGTGAAAGCATATTATAAACGTTGATCAATTTTTTTACTATTATATTCCTGTGCAGCAAAATTCAATCAGTTTTCGAGTTGTCTGATGGCTCTGGATTGGCTGTAACTGTTGCTCGTTACGAAACACCTGCCCACACTGATATCGATAAGGTATCTCTCTCTCTCTCTCTTGTTCTCACTTTCTCTCTTTTCTTTTTTATTTTCTTTTGTTTTATTTTTTAAAGAAATTGGTTTTTACTTTATTGGTATATAAAGGTTGACATAATTACAGACCATCCCCTGCCAATTTCATTTCTGAAAGACGAAGAAAGTTTCTGTGGCTGCCTTCAGGACCGTACATCTTCTTGCTATTTCAACAGGGTCTAATTATTCTCCAGATGATTTTTGCAAAGCAGTTAATTTCTGAGGATATTCTATATTCTTATTTGACATTTTCTTTTTCTTTTGGCCACTATTTTCCCAAGCTTCCAGCTTTGAGTGATTCTAGCTTTGGGTGATTCTGGTGTGGCTTTCTGGCCTCCGTTGGTGATAGTTTACGTTACTTGAGTAAAATGCCCCATTGCTTCTAACAAATTGCATTTATATCATATTAGTTACAACCTATTGCGAAAGAAGTTTCTGCAACTTCTCTGCTATATTTATACTACTACTAAAAGTTTGAACAGATCGATAGGTTCTTTTTAATACTTTTAGTTTGACATAGCAATCCTTTCGACATAGTTAGTGTTGGATTTTGCGTGTCTCACGTGTTAAACCAAAGAAACTCATTTTACAATTCTTAGTTATTTGATGCTTAAGTGATGTCATCGGGAGATCAATTTTTTATTTTTATTTTTTCATTTTTGTTTCAGATTTGTGAGCAACATAACTGGGTCTTTCAAGCTCGAAATCTTATTTCTAATAAAAAAAATACTCGGTGAGTACTGATTTATGCCCTTTTTTCATGTTAATTTCTCTAATTGTGATCTTATTTTTGCTTGTCTTACCAGATTTTGATTTTAATAAGACATCGCATCGGGTTCAATTTGAATAATAATTCTGGTAATGTATTGTTAGACTCCTTTTATATTCAGATTTCTGGATCATGTTTGTTTGTTTAGTTTGTAATAGTGTTTCTGTGATAATGGATTATATTGTTTGTTTAGATCTCAAGGTCGAACTTCATTTGGTTGTGTTTGTGCTATGAAATTCTTAATGTTAATCCTGCTTCTCTTTCAAATCTCTAGGGCTGAGTAGCATCTATTGAAATCTCTTTTTTAGCACATGTATCTCTTGGGTTTTAGATTCCTTTTTTAATGCAACACCTTAAAGCTATCACTTATGCTCCTCTGTGTATGATATTTTGTGCATCATTCATTTTGATGTCTTCACTTTGTTCAAGTGTATATATTAACAGGCATTATGTTATCATCTACAGATTATATGATTCATTTTTCTTACAGAAATCCATTCTAAATGATGTTTCACATTCAATCTGTAGAAATCTCATATTTTCTTGACGTTCTTTCAGCTCATATAGCTCTTGTAACTATTATCAGTCATACACTCATACTCATGTTCATATTGTCATTCTTTTTCCTTCTGTGGTGTCCTGCATCTTTATATGGTATGTATCCAATTATCTATGACTATTTAAGCAGATACGATCTTATCAAGAAGTACCCTACTGGTATTTAAAGCATATTTTTTTGTTATTATTAGAGATGAAAATGGCCGTCTGTCTGAAATTATATGTTTAGATGTTCAAACATTTTGACTGTAGCAAGTTGTGTTAAACTAAAGAAGTTGGATGGGATGTATGAGTGCATTCTGTGTGCCTGCTGTAAGGTAATTCTGTTTGTTTTTTTAAATTTTATTTTACCCTAATACTTTTATGAATTTTGTGTATTATTGTAGGATTTCAACATTTCTTGCTATTCTTGATTTGTCTGAATACCTCTAGTGTTAGGAGTTAGTGAAAGGAAAAAAAGAAAAAAGAAGAGTTAGGTCTTAGATGAAGATTGTGAATCAGAGATGGACCATCACACAGCTTTTGGTGAAATGCGTGCTCTGGTCAATGGTTAATCAAAGAACAGTGATGGACATATGATCTCAATATGATTCGTCAGTTGTTTAGACCCATTTGGTTGTCAATGCAGATGTATTGAAATGTTTACTCCTAAAGTAAAGCCTTTATAAATTAATAGCCTTGGACTGCAAACTTTTTAATTAGGCGAGATTATCGAGATACTAACTTAACATGTAGCTCCCAAGCCGCGACTAGCAAAAGATATTACTATTTAAGCTAGATTATTAATTAATTRGGTATTAAATTATAAAGGTTTTACTGTATAATATTGGACGTTTTCGATTCTGTTATTCTTTGCCTCCAGATTGGTTATGTCGACTATGTTCTAAATCTGAGTTGAATGCAGAAATTAGAGTCTAGAGAAGAATAGTTTGCCATTATCTTGGGCTAAGGTCGTGATATATTTTTTTCTCCCTATTTATTCTGAACCTTAAACAACTGCACCGTTTGTTACTCGGGTGTGTGCTTGCCAAAAAATGGCATATAGTGTTATGAATGTTGTGTTGATTACAAAAGCAATCCTGAGGTTAAGTCTAAAAAATGATTTCTTTCAAAATTATGAATGTCCACTTGGCGTTTGTATATCTTTAACAAATACCCATGAGGGTATTTGTAATTTTTGAGTACGAATTTTTTTCCCATTTCTAATTATAGACTGAGCCTCGAGGATAATTTTTGTGATTAACCGTGGAATCTTATGACTATTTTATGTTATGGCGCAACATGAACTATTGGGATTATGTGTTACCAGTCATTGCAATGATTGTGGACTGGTATGAAAGGTTGTATTAGGCGCCTGAGTGGCACATCTTCTTTTGTATTAGAATGATAAGTTATATTCCCCTTCTTACGTCTTTAAATGATTTAATAGTTACAGATAACCTGGATATGCCTTGAAAGTTTGCTTATTTATTTATACCTTTAGAATATAGTGGTAAAATTCATCAAGTGTGTACGATTATGGGCACTTGCTTTATCTTTGTGCAGCTCTTGGATATTTTTTAACATGAAAATCTCTAGCATGTGCTTGCCTGCTATTATGAAAATGCACTTGTGTATTCGTTGTGGTCTTAAAAATGGTTGTACCAGTCATAGTTATTGTTTTAAGCTTTATTGGGACTATACCAAAAGATTCCTGGTTTATGCGAGCTAAGAAAGTAAATTATCTAAATTGGACTTAAGAATTAAGATTCAGATGAAATTCCTAAATATGGAAATCCATTTTATGAGGAAAAATATAGAGCTGCTTAAGGGAAGTTCAATCACCACATGTTGCAGAATGTGCTCTCCCTCTTCGTGAATTGATATTTTCTAAGTCTGATTACTAAAATATAAAGTTGGTTCTTCTTGGCAGCTCTCGGAAGACAAGGGAAGCAATTCTAGCAGCCACGACACAGAGAGAAAGAATGTCTTGGAGGTAAAATTGAAAATATTAATTCTTGGTTTTTAGATTTTATTTGAAATTATTTTATTAAAATTTGGAGCTAATCGAGATTTATTTGGTTATAAAGATTACAAAGATCGCATGTGAAGAGTGGAAGAACATGATAGAGAAACAAAAGCACCTTATGAGAAGGTCATATTTTTATCCTTGTATTTTACTTATTAAGAAAAGGAAGAGCTTATGAAGCTTCAGAAACAAGAAGCTATGCAGCTGCTTAAAAAGAAAGAAAAAACTGAAACCCTGATCAAGTTGTTTTTTGGCTAAATTTCATCTTTTTTTTTATTCTAAAAATGTAAATGTTTTTGGTGTTTAATTCGTCGTTTCAAATGCAGAAAATAAAGAGGACCGTCAAAAGCAAAAGAAAGAGAAGGGAGAAAAGATTGTTGACCGGAACAAACCGAAGAAGCCAACTTCTTCATATATTCTTTTTAGATTTGTGTTATATTCCTGGTTATTATCTTACTTAGAAATTGTCAATTAATTGTGAACAAGTTTTTATTTTAATTTGTGCAGCAAAGAGGCGAAGTCGAAGTTTGGGTATTTGGAGACGAATATGAGATACGTGAAATTTGGGTCAGAGAATACACAGTATATTCCGATGACGTTGGGTGCGTTTCTAGATGAGAGAGGTATACGCCATCCGAATGTCAATGTGAGTCGACGGGCGAGTTGTCTTTTCATGAGGGTTTTATATTCGGTTACTATCACTTTTTTTGGTTATTTGCAACACTAATGAAGATGTTTAAATTCTAAATCCCAATTATTTTAATACATTTCCTTATCTCAAGTTCAAAATGATATGATTTGAGTTTGGTGTGTAATTCTTTCATTTATTTATTATTTTCCTGTTCTAATACATTGATTCTTGATTTTGTTAGTTTGGTTGAGTTGCTAACTATTTGTGGCAGTGGCATTTTTGTAATATACATTTTTTTTATTTTACTTTGCAGATTCACAGAGACGCCGTTCAAGAAGAGTTTAGAATCTCCTTCAACTTGGAAGTCCCCTTGGTTTCTTAGAGGTTATTGCTTGATCACAATATAGGTTGTGCAATATATTTTGGAGTGTAAGAAACAAACTATTTGTGGATAACTTGAATGGTAGCAAAATAGGTACTCATCGTCTTTTGGTGATTTCTATTTTAACATTTGTTGATCATGTATTTGGCGACTTGTGTTGTTTGTATTGATATCTTTTGGTGATTGTGTATTATTGTGATTAATGTATGATTTTTGGATTGTTATTTGGATTATATAAATAACAGGTCTTTTGTGAAAAAAATATGATTTAAATAGGTATTTAAAATTGTGATTTATGAGGTATGAACAGATCTAAAAAAAAATCTGGAATTCCAAAGCTATCAAATCTAGAACGTCTTTCTTAAAGGCGTTCTAGAAAATGTATATTGACGTTCTGGAAAATATATATTCTAGAACGTCTCTTTCGTAAAGACGTTCTAGAAAGTTTATTTTCTAGAACGTCTTTCTCAAAGGCGTTCTAAAAAATGTATATTCTAGAACGTCTTTTTTCAGAAAGGCGTTCTGGAAAATGTATATTCTAGAACGTCTCTTTCAAAAAGGTGTTGTGGAAAATGTATATTCTAGATCGCTTTCAATATTGACATTCTGGAAAATGTATATTCTAGAACGTCTTTTCTAAATGACATTCTGGAAAATATTTATTCTAGAACGTCCTGTTCTAAATGACATTCTAGAATATACATTTTCCAGAATGTTAGTATGGAAAGAGATCTAGAATATACATTTTCTAGAACGTCTTTATTGTAACCGATCTGGAATGTTATTTTATGGACATATTAACCAGGGAAAACTGTTTTCTAGAACGGGTAAATTATTTTTTCAGAACGTCTCAAATAACCGTTTTAGAATATCGGATATTCTAGAACGCCTCAGAAAGCTGATCTGGAAAATCTGATATTCTAGAACAGCTCTAGTCAGAACGCCTGGGCAGAGCGATCTAGAATAACTGAAACAGGGCGTTCTAGAAAACTATTTTTGCACTAGTGATTACACATATTGGTAACTCTGGATTTAAACCCCCTCATTGTACATCAGTGTTTCAACTCAAAATTTTGTTACTTGTTCCCTGCATCACTAAAAATCTTTTGAGTGTGTCTCAATTTGCACAAGATAACTCTGTCTTCTTTGAGTTTCATCCTACCTTTTGTGTTGTTAAGGATCAAGCTACGGGGGTACCTCTACTTCAAGGGAAACTTAAGGATGGCCTTTATCAATTTGAACTTTGAACAAGTCAAGATCAAGCCAAGCCACAAGCAGCTACCTTTAATAAGGCTACTGTTGCTAATAAATTGATGGTTAATCAACCTTTTGTTAATATTTCTATTTTTCAAAAAGCTCCAAACATGTGTGTTTAGCATCAGAGGCTAGGACATCCAACTATTGAAACAGTTGAGAATATCCTTAAAAATTGTAACCTGCCTTTTGATATTAATAATAATAATTTGTCTCTATGTGATGCTTGTTGTAAGTCTAAAATTCAAACATTACCTTTTCCTGAGTCTCACACCAATTATACTCATCCTTTTGATCTGGTTCATAGTGATCTATGGGGACCATCCCCAGTACATACTTACTCTAACCACAGGTATTATATCAGTTTATTGATCAATACACAAGGTTCACCTGGATTTATTTTTTGAAAAACAAGAGTGATGCTCTTCCTGCCTTCATTCAGTTTAATAAACTTGTGGAGAATCAGTTTAAGGTTAAGATCAAAACTCTTCAGAGTGATGGAGGTACAGAGTCTCTAAGTTTCTCATCCTTTCTGCATCATCAAGGCATTCAGCATAGGATCTCATGTCCTTATACACCTCAATAGAATGGCCTTGCAGAGAGGAAACATAGGCACATTGTTGAAGTAGCTTTGGCCCTTCTAGCTCAGTCAGGAGTTCCACATTTTAACTGGATTGATGCCTTCAAAATAGTTGTGTATCTCATTAACAGATTGCCATCCAAGGTATTGAAAGACAAGACACCCTATCAGTGCCTTTACTCAACTCCACCTGATTACACTACACTCAAAGTGTTTGGATGCCTGTGTTATCCCTACATAAGGCCTCTAAAAAAACATAAGCTCCAATTCAGGTCCTTACCATCAACCTTCATTGGTTACTGTGATAATTACAAAGGCTATAAAGTACTCCTACCCTCAGGAAAGATGTTCATCACCAGGAATATTGTATTTGAAGAAAGCATTTTTTCCTTATCTCAATAAACACTCTGAAAAGTCACCTTGTGCTATCCCAAACTTCTCCAATATACCAGCTCCCTCTATAATCACAGTCTCAAATTCTCCAAGTCAAGCCCCTGCAAGACAAAGTTATCCACCTCACAACATTACCTCTTAAAGTCACTACAGCTCTACACCTCATTCTACAGTCACTAGTGAAAGTACAATCCCACTTGTTATTGATCTTCAGATTGACAATACTAGACAGTCACCTTCTCCAAGTCCTAAACCAAAACACCACATGATCAAAAGGTCAAGAGCAGGTATTTTTAAGCCAAAAGATCTCTCAGCCTCTTTAAAAGCATGAAGTGGAGCCATCCTCTGAAAAAGAGGCCTTTCAATTGGAGAACTGGAGGGAGGCAATGAAAGCAGAATATCCCACCTTGATGGAAACAACACTTTGATCTTGGTACCTACTACCTCAAATAAACCTATTGTAGGTTGAAAATGGATATACAAAGTCAAGAGAAATTCAGATGGCACCCTTGCCAGGTACAAAGCCAGATTAGTGGCTAAGGGCTATACTCAAAATCCTGGAATTGATTATCAAGAAACCTTTAGTCCTGTCATTAAGCTTGTTACCATTAGGACTGTGTTAGCTCTTGCTGTGACCTTAAACTGGACAATAAGGCTATTAGATGTCAATAATATCTTCTTAAATGGAGAACTTGAACAGGATATCTACATGAAACAACCTCCAAACTTTGAAAATCCAAATAATCCTAACCTTGTCTGCAAATTAAAGAAAGCCATCTATGGATTGAAACAGGCTCCAAGAGCCTGGTACTGCAAGCTGAGACAAGAATTTCTTACCCTTCAGTTTCAAGTGTCAAAGGCTGATCCATCTTTATTTTTCCAAATAAAAGAGAATAAATACATCCTTATTATAGTCTATGTTGATGAGATCATAGTAACTGGAAATGTTGTCACAGAGATAAATGCTCTTATTCAAGGCTTGAATCATAGGTTTGCCTTGAAAGATATGGGAATCCTTCATCACTTTCTGGGAATTGAAGTCCAACACAATGATCAATGAGAACTACACCTTTCTCAGCATAAGTTTATCAGAAATGTCCTAAGAGATTTGGTATGGCTAATGCTAAAGGAATTGACACACCTATGGGATCCGAAATTCGGCTCTCTAAATACATTGGTAAGATCAATGTCAATCCCACCACATACAGGAGCATCATAGGAGCCTTACAATACATCACAATCACAAGACCTGAAATTTCCTTCAGTGTAAACAAATTAAGTCAATTCATGTAGCATCCTTTGGAACCTCATTGGAGAGCCCTGAAACAAGTTATGAGGTATCTTGCTGGCACTGCCTCATTTGGACTCAAATTCATCAAATCCTCTCATTTGAACATCATTGGCTACTCAAACTCAGATTGGGCAACTGATATAGATGATGGAAATCAGTTTCTGATTTTTTTGTGTATCTAGGTTAAAATCTGGTTACATGGTGCTCCAAGAAACAACAAACCATTTTCAGATCAATTACTGAAGCTGAATTCAGGAGTTTAGCTCACTATTCTACTGACATAATCTGGCTTACATATTTACTCAAGGAGCTGCAGTTTCACCTGAAAACTACTCCAATCATTTGGACTGACAACATTGGTGCAGAGGCTTTAGCTGCTAATCCAGTTCTCCACTCCAAGGCTAAGCATATTGAATTGGATCTTTATTTTGTTCTTGATAAGGTCAATCAAGGTTCATTCAAGGTTCAGCATGTACCATCTGTGGATCAAAATGCAGACATACTCACTAAACCCTTAGCAGATCAATCTTTCACTTTGTTCAGGTCCAAATTGAATGTTGTTCCTTCACCAAGTTCAGATTGAGGGAGGCTGTTGAAATATAAGCTCATGCACAACCTGTCTTTATCATCATGATCTCATGCATGCGTGATCAACCTGTGACAACTAGCTCTTGTCCTTTAGCTAAGTTGTGCTGTCAACCGTTAGCATCTTAGAGCATATTCTGTTATCCTTAACAGCTAAGGTTATCTAGGGTTGTAGCTCCTAGTTGTAGTCTACAAAGCTAGGTCTTGCTGGTCTTCGCAGCCCTATAAATAGTGGCCTGTGCTTTCCTTAAACATGTAATGTAACCTGCATCTTTTTCATAGTTCAAAAGCATCCTCTCTTTCATGCTCGTTTTGTAATTTTCACATATTTTTACTGTAAAAGTTTTGCAATTAACAACAACTAAAAAAGAAAAATACCATGCAGCCAAAAAACCAATACATCATATTCCAAAAACCAATACAATAATGGAATAATAACTCATAGTTTCAGACAAGACCACTGATGTTTTACTGTGAATATTTCAACATAACAAAACAAAGTACCATGCAGTCAGAAGACCAATACATCATAGTTCTAAAACCAATACTATATTACCTTCATCTACATTAGATTCTTCGCCCATGTATGGTCCCAAATCACCCATATTGCCTTCAATTTCCTTCTGTAGTTTGTAAAATTGTCCAAAACCTGTGAACAATTAGAAAAATTTCCACAATTAGGTCGAAATCAAATTGATAAAATTAGGTCAAAATCAAATTGATTGTTGAAAAAGTTGTTTATTTGGTACTACGATTTTTCCACAATGAGAAGGCTGGTGGTGGCGGTTTTTATATAGTAATTAAAGGTTGACGGCGGTGACGAAGAGAAACGGCTGATGAAGAAGGAGAAATTGCGTATGGTGGAAAAAGACGGGCCCAAATTTTTGCAGAATTGGAGATCGAGATGCGGTAGACAGGCCCAAATTTTTGAAGAATTGAAGATGGAGATGCGTAGAGAGAGAAAGACATGGGCCAAAGTTTCAGCTGGGTGCCGATAGATATGGTTGGAGATGGAGATGCGCCGATAGATATGGTTAGATACGGAGATGCGCTGATGGAGATGGGTGGAGACGGAGATGCGCCGATGGAGATGGTTGGAGATGCAAATTCGCGCTATGAATGGTGTGGAGATGGAGACGGGATAAATTTTCTGAAAAAATTAGTTTAAATATACAAATTAAATGGGTTCCGGATTTAAACCGGTCTAACGGGAGAGACCCGTTAATCTGAACTAACAAGAGTCCTGCCCTTCTTTTATTCCGCTACCTTTTATATTGCCCCTACCTTGGAACATATATTATTGAAAATCGATGTGGGATTTTTAATTTACTCTCTTTAAAACCTATAACATGCAACATCTTAGTAGTACAAAAAAAGATATGAAAAATTATAACAACTTTTCTTTCTCTTTACCATCATATATCTACGAAAGCCATTAAATTTTTCTAATGGATGAGAAACTATATTCCAAGATTATAAAATTTTCAGTAACTGCATTAAGGGGCCAATGTCACCGCCACACCACCCATTTCCATCTTTGCCCAATCTCTATCGGCATGACCCAACGCGATGGAGGATCTCGACAATTGCCTGTTCCTGGAATTATCAAGTTCCTTGATAGACGAAGTAGTTTTTAGACCTAATTTTTTACACTAACACAGTATTTACTCACTAGCTCTTCAGACAGATATTCTGGAGTTAGCCGCCCCTAAACCAACGACCTCTAATGCTGGTTTGGATGCTCAAATACCTAAGGTTTTTGCAACAACCACCTACCAAATCTCTACGGTACGGTTTTTTACATTGCCACAGTTTTTCCTGCCGTGGTACCCTATTTCATCTACCAATCCTTCCTCTTCAGCCTCCTTTAGGGTTCAGACATCGCCCCCTCATGTAAACACTATACGCGGGGAAGAATTGACCACTTCACTGGCCTTTTCATATTGGATGATAAACTACGACAGGTTGTCATTTGCAGCCACTGATTAATCTTAACTAGCAATTCTATAGCCATGCGCTTTCTAGTCCTTCCACACATTTTGTAAGCCAATGCTTGCCCCTTGTTTTTGGTGTAAAACTTGGAGGTATTATCCCTTATGTTATCAGATGAGGTCTATGAAACAAGGCTTAAGGTGTTTGATCATGCGCTTATTGGTCGTACTATTTATGCTTATTCTTAATGATATTCATGATATGGATGTGGTTTGGCATAAACACACTTGGCCATTGTTACGGGTGTCATTTCATTTGCAGCAATGGATTCTTGAATTTAATCCCAATCAAGTCAAGCCGTCTTTTGCATATGCAAGTACGCTCATAAGGAATCAAGTCGTCTCTCACTGTCTGGGAGCCTAATCCAACCGGCCAACCTCATAGGAAAGAATCCAGCTCTGTCCGTATGACTAATACGTACATTGTGTCTTTGGCGATCGTGTCATTGATATTGGCTACATCAGTTATTAATAAAAAAAGTCGGAAGATAATACGCCTTATTTTTGCATCTACACGAGTGGATTATGTTGTTTATACATACACGGGATCTTCAGATATATTTTCTTTGCATATTAAATTGAGAAATAAAACAGGCTTACATAATGTGTTAGATGATCATCTTTCACTTGAACATGAAATTATTCTGGAGGACTCTGATATTGGTAGTCACCAGCGTATCACACTTTCTCATAAAACTGTTGTTCACCGAGAAACCCAATAATTACAGGACAAAGTAAAAAAAAGTATATCACCTTGGGGGAACATTTCTGAATAGATAAACTACACTACCATACATACTTCGTAAAGGGGTTCAATTAGACGTGGATTCCTTATGAAACACTAGTTCCTTTCAAAATCTATTATGTTTCTATTTGCGGGAACACTTTTTCTATTTGATTGGTTAGCGCTACAGTTTACTTAAAAAAATACATTAAGAGTCGCTTGTTTAAGAGGTTCGGATGAACTGATAGTTTATTAAACCAAATGAGTTCCTTTATATTGTTTGATAAATATTTCTAATATGCTCTTGATAACTGATAAAGCCTAAAAAGCTCCATTTGAGAAAAAAAGCTACAGATCGTATCTTCTTCTAATCAATTGTTAGTTGGTTGGAAAAAAAATACTTTTTTCTTTATCATTTTCCTTTCCAAATATATTATTTTGTTATGTAATAACATATTATTTTACAGTTCTACATAAATATTATTTTTAACATAAAAAATTGTTTTGGATTATTGCTTATATTTTTTTCTTAAATTTTTAAGTATTTTTTTAGTAAGTTTTTATTTATTATTCTAAATTTATTTATTATTTCATAAATACATGCATACATACATATATACATACACACACACATTGTGTGTGTATGCTTCTTAAGTATATTATCTTTACATTTTTGCATCATGTCTATATCGTTAATTAATATTCAATCAACTAATTTACTAAACACTAATTTACAATTTTCTATCAGCTTCCAATCATTAGTTTTCATCTACCAACTACCAGTTATCAACTCTTTAAATTAGTTAAACTAGGCGGACCTTAATTGTTTCTAGTACTATTAATAAATTGCTACTTAATACCCTTAATAATGAGAGTAAAATTAATATGAGACACTAAAGAGTTTTGAATAAAATAAATAATCATGGGACATATATAACTCCAGCTCCTCAAATGATTATACTTAAATAATATATTGAGAATTTTTTTTTACTTCCTGAACTATGACCATTTTGACACTTTACCTCCTACATTATTATTTTTCGTGCAAATTACCTCCTAAACTGTACGAATTTTGCGCTTAACCTCCTGAACTCCCATTTTTGGTTGAACTTTTGGTCGGAACTCACTCGTTTGACATGGACGCTTACATATAAGGGGTAAAACCGACTTTTCATCTCTTACTGATGACTCCTGCTCAAAATAATTGCACGTGAGTACTCGTGTGACCTGTTAAGATAATATTCACATTAATATATGTATACACGTAGGATTTGGAACCTACGTAGTGCTCATGTGTCATTATTTTGAGCGGGAGTCATGAGTAGATTGAAAGTCAATTTTACCCTTTTATGTTAGCATGCATGTCACACGAGTGAGATCCGGCTAGAATTTCCACCAAAAATGGGAGTTTAGGAGGTTAAGTGCAAAATTCGTACAATTTAGGAGGAAATTTGCACGAAAAAAAAAAATTTTAGAAGGCAAAGTGTCAAAATGGCCATAATTTAGGAGGTAAAAAAAATCTCTCCAATATATTTTTATCTTTCATTATTTTGTTTATCTAAATGGTATGTAATAATAGATAACATTTTTTATATGTAAAAGATAATATATATTTACCACACATACATAAAATTATATGGGCAACACTCTTATTAGGCCGGACTAACGGATCATCCTTTAGGCGAAAATTTCATATCAATACATTATAGTGCAAAAATAAATACATTATAACAAAAAACCAATACATCATAATACAAAAATATTACAATACAAAATCAATACATTATAGCACGTGTCAGGGATTTATAAAAAACTAATACTTACATTACAAAAACCAATACAGCACAGTATAAAAACTAATACATTATAGTATCGGGTCAGATGCCCAATGGGTCACGACCGTTAATCTGGTCTAACACAAGTGATCGACAAAGTACATATATTTACGTACCACAATAGAACCTTTAAATCATTAAATTTATAATTTCACGGATTCAATTGGCACGGATTCAATTGGCTATGAGTGTGCAAGAAATAATACTAATAAATTAAAATTAAAATTTAATCCAAATAACAATTTTCATATAATAATGTAGAATGAGAAATAATAATTGAAAAATGAAAATGAAACATTTCTACCTAATAATTTTCCTCCAAACTTGCAAAATTATCACACTTTAAATACAGAACTGTCTAGCATTATTTCATCACACACCAAAAGAAATAAAAATAAAAATTCAGAGGAACATAAACCATCAAATGTCCAATCTATCCTGCTGTCTGCAATTCAACCTCACCACGCTCTTGCTTTTCACATTATTAATCTTCTCAATAATCAAACTATGGAAAAAACCCAAATCCCAAACAAAACCCGAAAACTTGCCTCCAGGCCCGCCAAAGCTGCCCGTAATCGGCCACCTCCACCACCTGCTCGGTGGGCTGCCACACCACGCGCTCCGTCGAGTAGCCCAAAAATACGGGCCCGTTCTGCATCTCCAGCTCGGACAAGTTTCGGCGGTTGTGATTACATCCCGTCACGCAGCAAAAGAGGTCCTCAAAAGTCAGGACCCGGCCTGTGCCGACAGGCCCGAAAGCATCGGCAGTAAAATCATAGGGTACGATAACACTGATATTATTTTCAGCCCATACGCCGAGTACTGGAGGCAAATGCGCAAGATATGCATTCTCGAGCTCCTTGGCCCGAAAAACAGCAAATCGTTCATGTCCATGAGGCTCGATGAGGTCAACCATCTCGTGAAATCCCTCCAATCATCATCCGCAAAGCCCGTAAATATAACCAACAAGATATTCGCGTTCACGAGCTCGACCATGTGCCGGGCCGCATTTGGTAAAGCAGTAATCCGAGACCGTGAGACGTTGGTGGCGATGTTTAAGGAGGCCTCGGCCATGGCTGGGGGATTTTTGGCAGGAGATTTTTTCCCGTCTTTTAAGTTGCTTCATGTTCTCAGTTGGAATAGATACAAATTGTCGAGGATGCAGCGAAAGCTTGACGCCATTCTTGATGGGATCGTGGAGGAACATAGGTCGAAGCGGAGTGGCGAGTTTGGAGGCGAGGACATTGTGGATGTTCTGCTGAGGATGCAGAAAAATGAAGAGCTTCAGTTTCCGATTACCAATGACAACATCAAAGCCGTCATTTTTGTAAGTCTCCTCTTGTATTCTCGTCATGATCATAGCTAGAAGCGTAGTCAGAAATAAGACAAATTAACTCCTATCCACCGACTCGAAAAAATACGTATAAAATATTCTATATTAACTACAAATATTAGTGATTCGAATAAAAAATAAAATATTAAGTCGCGTTTTGAAAATAGATGTGTCGTGCAGTTTTTCAGAAAATAATCATCATTAACTATTAAATTAATGTCCATAAACTATCGATTAATGTAGAAGTTTCTCCTATATAATTAACCATCACTAATATAATTTATGGATTTTGGACTAAAATAATTAAAACATAATTAATCTAGAATAAATTTAACATGGACTAATTCAATTTAATATTAACTAATTATCTATTTTTCTTTAAAATATAAATAAAATAGAAATAAAATAAATAATTAAACTCGGCTCAGCCCCAGATCATAGCCGTCGTGGTGTTTGTAAGTTTCCACACACATTGACACTAGAAAAGAATCTATTATTGTCAAGACAAGATAAAAGCAACTTTTTTTTGTTAGAAGTTGGATTAATTTTCAATTGAATTTGTGCGATCAAAGTTATATGCGATAAATAATTGTTTTATATAAAAACAAATAATAATATAGAAAGAGATAGTTTGGTAAGAATCTATATTTCGGGGGTCTAGGGTTCTAAACTCGCCTCCACGATCAATTGACAATTTATCGAATACTTAATCTATAAATTGGGATTGTTTATCCCGATTCTCGATTAAACACTCGATAATTACCAATTGATGGTTCTAATCTTGTTTAGCCCCTAGATGCATAAATTTTAACCTAATAACATCATTAAAAAATAATAATATAAACTATAATAATTAACCCAATAGAGAAATTCATAATCTATCAACAATAATAAATTTAGTAAAATCATCAGCTCATAAATAAAGTACAACTAAGCTAAAACAAAGTATTGAGAGAAAAGAACATTCAACTACATCTAAAAAGTCAAAGGTTCTACTACAATACTTTGAAAATACTCTGAATCTAAACTACGTTATCAACCAAGTGAAAAAAATGACTAGTTTGGCTAAAGTCATCTACACTACCAAATTTCTACACTATGCTAAAAAGGAAAAGAAGTTTGAAAACAAGAAAGAAGACAATAATGGTTGAAATTGAAAGGTCCATGAACAACACAAAATAAGCTTACATACGATAATACATTACTTCAAACATTCATAGATATCACAAAGAAAATGCAAGAGAGCATAAATTAGAAATTATCGAAGTAGAAATCTTCTTCAAAGTTACAAAATCCACAATAGAAAATATTTCTCAACACTACATTAAACTTCTCCACACAATAATTAAGCTAACTAATTGCTAGACTAAAGTTCTACTAACTAAGCTAATTATGAATTTTAAGATTGAAGGTGAGAAATGGTTGAAAAAAAAAAGAACAAAGCAAGCTTGGGCTTCCAAACCCTAAAACGTTCAAAGACTCTTTTTGCAGCTGGAAGGGTTTGAGTATTTATAGAGTGAAAATGGGGCAAAATGATAGAGTTGCCAAAAATGGCCAAAAATCGACCTTCCGTCGATCAGTCGTCATCGACGGTGTCACTTCCATTAATTAACTGTTGATTGACGCTTGCTAGTCGACGGTGAAAAAAGGGCGTGCGTCAATCAGGTGTCGGTCGATGGTGGCGGGTGATCCTCGACTGGTCGGTCGACTTAGGGGGAAAGTGCGCGTCAATTGCACGTGATCAATTGTTGTGATTTGTGGACTCGGGTTGTCTTTTCGTCAAATCGAGTTAGTTGTGATTATCAGAAACGCGCTTGGGCCTGCTCAACTTCCTTAAAATGAAGAATAACTAAATAAAATAAAAAATCTACAAAAATATGAGAAAATACTAAAAATACTAAAAGACGATAAAAGTTAAGAAAAAGAAAAACAATGAGAAATGGGACAAGATACAACTCAAACCCGACTAAAGCACACAATACATGACACAAAAACATACGAAAACTCACATAAATATGCACAAATTAACTCCCCCCACATTAAAGTTTTTGCTTGTATTCAAGTAAATCCAAGTCTAGACATAGATAAGAAAAGTTTAATCCTATATGAACAAAAAAACTAATGTATTTAAATGATTCAGGAGTTATACATTAAATCAATTGAAAATCCAACTAAAAGGATGACATGATATATTGGACTCCCTTCCGGACACCTAAAAGTAACGAGTTGCCCTTCATGCACGTTCTCCATCCATACTCTGCCAAGATCTATCCACGCTAAAACCATAAATCGGCAGCCTACTAGCCCAATCATCTATTCACCTCTTTAACCATAAAATCTAAATAATGAAAAATAAAAATACATGCAAGGGTTGCACTTTTATTACCATCATAACTTCAAGAATGTATTGATGCATCCTTAGTTATTTATATTTATTTTTGGTAACTTTTTCAATTTTTCTCATTTTTCTTCAGTACCTATAAAGGTAGTAGACGAACACGATATTTACAACACAAAACGAGAGTTCATTGACTCCGATCACTTGTTGGTAAATGAAACTTACAATATTTCTGGACAAGTGTGTGGAGTTTTTAACGTCTATAATCTTAAAACAGAAAAATTACAAAGATTCTTATAGAGGGCGTTTGAGAATGGGGCTAGTAGAGAGTATTCGACTCTCAGAACGAATTACACGGATAGTACAAGGCCAAATCACTTCATAGGTTCCCTAAAATTCAGGTCAGGAGATTTATGCTAATGTCGAATGAAAGTCTAAACAATCTAACCATAGCAACTAACCACGTTATTCTGTAAAGGTTCCAACCAATAACAAATCCACACGATTCAAATCATATCCTCAAGTAAGCAAACGAAAGAAATTACTAAATAAGTACAAAATCCCCCTGCCCCCACATTTAAACCATGCAATGCCCTCATTTCAACGGTAAAAGTTAAGTGAGAGAGATACATCCCTACAATAGCGATTGAGATGAAGATCAGAGTGTGAGGTGACGTCCGATGGGAGGTCGGGGCGAGAGGATCCTACAAAAAGGGGTCAGTAGGCAAAAACAAAAGTCCAGAACATAAAAGAAAACCATCAAAATTGTTCAAAAGAAAATTATTTTTTCAATTTTGTAATTTTTGAAAATTTTCTATTTTTTATTTTTATTTTTTATTTTTATTTTTTATTTAAAAAAAACGAACTAAAGAAACCAAAAGTATCAAACAAAATAAACAAACATAAAACAGAAGAAAATTAAATTTGTAATTTTTGAACTTTTCTATTTCTTATGGGTTTTATTGAAATTTCAAATTTGTTTGTAATTTTTATTTGGAAAACAAGGTAAAAAGGATTGAAAATGTTTGGGAAAATTTGGAAATGTAATATTTTTTTTGATTTTTGTACTCTTTTTTTTGGGTTTGGAATTGGGCCGGATCAGTTCGGTCGAATCGGGTCCATGGTGTGGTCGTCGATCATGCATCGATCGACGGTCCATCAATGGGAAAGGCTGATTGTTTTTGTCAATCACACATCGATCGACTGGCAATCGATGGATGCCTTGCGTTGATCGATGGACGATCGATAGGCCATCGATGGATGGTGTCCCAAGACTCGTTTTTCCTCTTTTTCAACCTTTTCTTCGAGCAAAATGTTTGATTCTTCAAAAATGGCCCCGAGCATTTAAAATGAATATCTAACCTCGAGGAATTCTTCAAAAATCTCAAAAAGAGAAGGAATAAAAGGTAAGGACTTGGGTTAGCTCCCAAGAAGCGCTTGTTTTAAATCTATACCTCGACGCTCTATACGAGCGATGTCATCTAGGATCCAAGAAGAGGTGACAATCGTGCCACGCCTTTGTGTTCTCCAAGAGCAAGAATGGACATTGATAATTACCAAGGCGGGCATGTAAAGCAAGTTCTAGGATTAGAGAATTGAGAACTTTAACTTGCTTCGGAGTCCGTAAGTGCGAGTAGTCGATCACAAGAAGAGGTCGAAAGTTAATAGGAGTGTGAAGCGAGGTTCAGTCACCGGAATAACTAGAATTCTGTCGAACAAAAGTAATGGTCATCGACCAACTCATGCTCCTTCGTTTCCTCTATCACCACCTCAACGCTCTCAAAAGCACGTAATGTAATATCCCGCATAGGGAGGGGGTTCAGATCCCTTCTCGACTATCTCTTTCAACACCTCAATTTCAAACTTCAATAATGTATTTGCTGGTGCTAGAAGAGGCTCTACTATCTTAACATCCTCCAAAACCGGTACAACTCTATCATCCTCACAAAGTGAAAGTAAGTTCAATTCATCAACATCCGTCGGGATTTCCAAAGGTAAAACCCCTACACACTCATCTTCAATTTCATCAAAAGGCATAAGAGGGTCATTGCTCTCATCCAAATCGTCAACCTCAACCTTTTTGTACACTTCTTTCAAAAGAGAGTTTAAGCTCGAATCACCAAGAACCAACATGGGATCCGCCACATCAAAGATCAGAACTACGTCTAAAGTAAGCCATTTCACCCCATCACCAACTAGCTCTTCACGTGTTCCACTTGATTACCATGCATCATCTCCGCAATAATGGTTTCTGTTTATTCGAAGCGCTCTTCCCAATCGTTTGATTTCAAGGGTTCTTCCAATACAACATTCATGTCATGAAGAGTCTCTTCAAAACTCGATGAAAATTCAAGTGGTGGGTGTGGATGTTTACACCCGACTAAGTAAGGATCATAGTCGAGTGGGACATCGGGGTGGTAATTAACTTGTTGGTTGTAGTTGGGAGGACAAGGAGGGGTATAATATACATAAATCAGGTAGTAGGGAGTTAAGGCGGATAGAGCATAACAGTCGTAGCTCGGATAAAAAGAATTGGAGTCAAGTGGAGCATCGAGTCATAGCTCGAGTAACAAAAGTAGGGGATGGGTGGAGCGTATGAATCATTATAATTTGGGCTGTAAAAATCAAGAGGTGGGTCATAAGGATCATTAAAACTCGAATGGGAGGAATCATGAGGCGTGGTGTAAGGACCAAGTCTTGGATTGTCGTGATCGGGTGGAGCATAAGGATCACTATGGCTTGAGTTGTAAGAATTTGTAGACATGGCCCATTGATCGCTCCATTAATGATACCGAGGTTTGAATTTAGGGGAATAGATCGTCCCCATGAACCGATCATAGACCTCATCCTACGTTTGCAAGGAATCAGTTTCTAAATTCATCAACTATGTTATTGTCTTATCTTTCAACGTGTAGACAAAGAGTGGCATCATCACTTGATATTTGGTGAGGCCTTGAAGATGGGAAGTTTGGGTGACGGCATCATACTCGCGGATGAAATTATGAGGATCCTCGCTCAGGAGCCTATGGAAAACATGGAGTACTTTATAGTATAAATTTTCAAGATCATACTCTTGCATCTCAGGGTTAAATATAATGGCCAATCGAGCAGCGCGAGGAGCATAAGGATCGCCATATGGTAGAGATGCTCGATAAATGGAAATTTTTGGGTTGCTAAGTATTATATCTCTAAAGATGCAGTTGAGTTCGTTGATGCACCTTACACACACAACACTCTACAAACAAGATTAAACGAACCGGGGGGAGATAAGAAAAAGATGAGAAAAAAAAAAAGAAAAATAAAAAATGAACAAAAGACATAAAGAAAACAAATAAAAACATAATTATAGTCACGATGAAAAGGAAGAAATTCGATCCCAAAGAATCGATCTTTCTTTTAGTGGTTGAGAGCAAACCCAAACTGACGACCTTTAGCCTTTCACGACAGCGTTGCCAAATTTTGAAGTGATCTAAAACGCACTAGTTTTAACAAGAGTTGAGGATTGCGCACAAGAGAACAGGGTCGATCGTAGGGGGTGAGGTGACTCAAGTCGGATTTCACGAGGAAGACTAATTGAGATCGAATCTTGTGTTTAAATCACGACAAAATAAAGAAAAAGCTACGCTAGACACACAATTAATTTTTTAGGTTTTGAGTTTTTAACAACTAAGACGATAATTTAAATGATGTTAATTTAAATCAAATCCTTTGAAAAGATCAATAAAAAGGGGTCTAGGCTTCAGAACTCGTCTCCACGATCAATTAACAATTTATCGAACACTTAATCTACAAATTGGGATTGTCAATCCCGATTCTCAATTAAACATCCAATAATTACCAATTGATGGTTATTAGCTCGTTTAGCCTCTAAACCCGAAACGTAAAAATATCATGAAATACAACATAAACTAAGACAAAGTATGAAAATTAACCTAATAGAGAAATCCGAAATCTATTAAAAAACATAAAGTTAGTAAAATCATCAGTTCATAAAAATCACAAATAAACTAAAATAAAGCGTAGAGAGAAAAGAACATTCAACTGCATCTAGAAAGATAAAGGTGTTACTACAATGCTTGAAAATACTCCAACAAGTACCTATATTATATTATCAACCAAGTGCAAGAAAATGACTAGTTTGGTTAAACCCATCTACCTTTCACTACAACTTTCTACACTATGCTAAAAAGGGAAAGAAGCTTGAAAATAAGAAAGAACAAAACAATGGTGGAAATTAAAAGGTCTATAAACAACATAGAATAAGATTAAATATCCAACTACAACCCATACATAAAAGAATGCATTACTTGGAGCATTCATAGAACTCACAAAGAAGATACAAGAGAGCATGAATTAGAAATTACCCTAAGTAGAAATCTTCTTCAAAGTTACAAAACTCACAAGAGAAAATGTTTCACAATACTACACTAAGACTCTCCAAACACTAATTAAGTTAACTAACTGCTAAACTAAAGTTCTACTAATAAAGTTAACTAGGAATTTTAGGATTGAAGGTGAGAAAAGGTTAAAAAGTGGATAAGACAATCTTGGACTTGCAAACCTTACAGGTTCAAGGGTTCGTTTTGCAGCTGGAAGGGTGTGAGTATTTATACAGTGAAAGCGGTGGTAAAATGGTAATTTTGCCAAAAAATGACCTTGTCAATTAGCCGTCGATTGACGATGTCTCTGCCATCGATATATTATCGATCGATGCTTGCTAGTCGACGGTGGAAAAAGGGCATGCGTCGATTGACCATCGATCAGATATCGATCGATGGTGGCAAGTGATCCTCGGACGGTCGGTAGACATAGGCGGAAAGGGTACGTCGATCGACTGTTGTGCTTTGTGGGATTGGGTCATCTTTTTGTCAAATCGAGCCGGTTGTGATTCTTAAAAACGCGCTTGGGCCCGCTCGACTGTCATGAAACCAAGAAGAACAAATTAATATAAAAAAATTATAAAAATATGAGAAAAATAAATTAAATTACTAAAAAGACGACAAAAGTTATGAAAAACACACACGGATATATACAAATCAACTCCACCACACTTAGCTTTTTCCTTGTCCTCAAGAGAAATTGAGTCTAGACACTGATACCAAAATTCTAATCTTCCAATGAACCAAAAACTAATGCATTAAAATAATTCGAGAAATTATGCATTAAATCAATTATAAATCGACTAACAGGACGACACAATACGTTGAAATCCCTTCCAGATGCCTAAATGTAAAGAGTTTCCCTTCATGCATGTCCCTCATTCATGCCTCGGTCAAGATCTATCCTCGCTCAAACCCCTAAGTTGGAACCCTACTAACTCAATTATCTATGCACCTCTTTAAAAATAAAATTAAAAAAAAATTAAAATAATAAAAATACGTGCAAGGATTTCACGTTTATTACCATCATAATCAAGAATCTATTGAAATATACTTGGTTATTTATATTTATTTTTTATAACTTTTTCACTTTTCCTCCTTTTCCACTTTTTTAAAGAGTATCCGTAATGGCGAGTTACTAGTTGGGGTGAAAATTATGCCCCGCACCAACCCGTGCCGTTTGGGGCGCCCCGCCCCGTGACCCGTGACGGGGAGGGGCGGATCCGGGTACCATCTTCGCACCATGGGTACCCGCCTGGCCCATTATTTTTTTAAAATATATAATATATATACTTTAAACGTTTATTTCATACGATTATTTATATTTTTTCTTACATTTAATATTATATTTAACATATATATATTTTAATGATATTTATTTATGAATAATATACATTAAAAAAGGAACATAAAAAATAAAAAAAATTATAATTAATCTTATAAATGTATAATAATATTTATTAATTTATTATTATATTGAATTAATTTTATTCTTAGTTTTTTGTAGTAACATATGTGATTGTTATATATTAAAGAAATTTTATATTTAATAAAATTTATTACAATGGGTCGCAGAGTGAACGGGGCGGGCCTGAGTCTTATATTACCCGACCTGACCCAACCCGACCTATTGTCAACCCTAACTACTAGGTTAGCATTACAAAGGCTTTAGGACATAGTATTTTTTTTTTCTTTTTTGGGAAACTACAAAAACTAACTTTATTTTATGGAAAATAACACTTTTAGTTTGTAACAACTTTTGGTTATCCTCAATTTCACTTTTCATGGCTAGATTTTCCCCATTTTGTATTCTTTCATGTTATCTTCATAAAAATCACATATTGTGAAACTACATTTTTCTCTTTAAAACTCACGCTCACTGCACGCTTCATCTCCAAATTGCCAACATCAAAATACAACCACATACAATAGAAAACTCAATAATATAGAAATAAATCATCTCACATGAATCCCCAATTCAAACTCAAAACCAGATCTAAAAAATTTCAACCGCGATTCACCGTGATATCATCACGTTCGAGAATGGTGCGATCCGATTCATCTCAAATACCTCGACTGTAACATCCGGTTGTGGTGACAAGATCGATGAGATTCAATTAAGTTCTGACTCGTGACTGTAGTAATTGGTGGAGAAAAACGGTAGTGATGGTGGGTTGGTTTGATCATGTTTAAGAATGGGGTAGGTGTCGACGCCGGGCAGTGATTTGGTGGCCTCGGCGGAAGTGGTGGTGACTGGAATCTGGAGTGGCTTGACTTGGTTCAGTTGTTGGGAATTTTGGCTGAGATGAAGGTGATGAACAAATTCGACAGTTCGTTGGGTTGTTCGGGGCTCCAACAGCCTTGAAATCGATCAACGAAGGGCTTGGGGTAAAACAGTCGGTGGTGGTTTCGAATATGTGGGTGTCAAAATTTTTAGATGGGATTATACTTTGTATTGGTTTGAAAAAACTTTACAGAACAAAACAATGAAAAAAAGTATTTCCTTTACCTGATAGTTGTTGTTTTCTGTTCAAAAACACAACCGAGAATGAAAGAAGAAGAAAGAAGAATTTGCATGGCTTGTAGTAAAAATATGTATAGAAATAACCAGGAAACCGACTGAAAACACGAAAGAAAAATATTACTTGCGCGAACAGGGTTCAATTTTCCCAACTACTAGGGTATAGACAACCAGGAAACCAATTGGAAGTACGCACGAAATATATCACTTGCCCCAACTACTGAGGTATAGAAACAACCAGGAAACAGACTTGAAATGCGCACGAAACATATCATTTGCCACAACATGGTTCACATTTTCCAACTATTAGGGTTTTGAAAGGAAACCGACTACAAACACGCACGAAACATATCACTTGCCCTGACAGGGTTCACTTTTCCCATCTATTAAGGTATAAAACAATCAGGAAATCGACTAGAAACCACGAAACATATCACTTGCCCGACAGAGTTTACATTTTCCAACTATTATGATATAGAAATCAATGAGAAACAAACTGAAAACCATATAAAAGCACTTGATATGAAAAGTTTTATTTTCATAAATATCAGAGTATAGAAATCAGATGAAAACAACTAGAAACTGTATAGAAACAAAGCATAGTTTTTGTATACAATAATTAGTTTTTGGAAAAAAATGAAAAACTTTAATTATATTTTGAATAAAAAGATGAAAATATATTTTCTCCAAAAGAAGTGGGATAGTTTTGTACTTTTCCATTTTTTTGTCCTCTTTGCATCAATAGGTGACGACCCAAAATTATGTTGTAAGTGGCCGACTCAGTTTGAGCTATAGATATTGATTTTTGCATGTAAGGATGCAGACACGTTCCATGTTTAAGATTATGAATACAAATAATTTCTTTCACTCTTAGATGGAGAGCTTCATCACTAAAGCTAGCAATTTCATACTTCTAACCGTAAATTATACACGTGTAAGTACATTTTAAGATTCAAATCAGACCTAATTGTGACCGATAATTAGACTGTTCTAGTTAGGGATTGCGCATCTGTTCAAGTTCGATTGAATTGGTCTGAATCAATCTTTTTGATATTTTATATTTAATTTTATATTTTAAATTTTGATCGTTTGTAAAGATTTTATTTTTTCCAAATACCCCAATTTTTTTTCTTCTGGAGTTTTGATAAAGTAACATCTCAGCTGCTCTACATAACCATACTGGCCTTCACGAAGTACCGACCCATGGGAAATTTTCATTTTTTCCTATATTTAATTTCCACATTACAAAAATGTGGTATTAGAATCATTTTTTCATTTAAAAAATCAGGAACTAAGTGGTATGCGGGACAAGGTTGTAGCATGTGTGAAAAGACCGTAAGGAACAAGGTTCCATTAGAGGGATCCTAAGATGGCTTAAGAGCGATCAAGGCGTCGCGAGTTTAAGAAGGGTAGATTGTAATACCTCAATTTATGTGATTAACTAGGAAAACTCAATAAATTTGATTGGTAAACTTATACCAAGTGCTTCTTCTTTTCTAGAAGTCCTCTCATCGAAACTCCAAAATTAAGTGCGTTTGGCCTAAAGTAATTGTGAGATGGGCGACCCCTCGGAAGTCTCTCAGGGTGCGCGTGAGTGAGGACAAAGCGCGTTAAGAAAGACTCGTATTGGTGTACAAATGGGCTAACCGGCATAAGTGAGGACAAAACGCGTTAGAAAAGACTCGTGTTGGTGTACAATAAGGCTAACAGACGTGAGTGATGATAAAGCGCGTTAGAAAAAACTCATGTTGGTATACAATAGGGTTAACCGTCAGGTCTAGTGGGTAGTTTGAAATTAGTGCTTTAAATTTAGGCATAAATTTACCTTTTCTTAACGGGTTAGATGACCTAACGGGTCATGACCCGTCAATCTAACTTAACACAAATGTTTTCTTTGTTTTAAGTCTTCTTTCTTCGTCCAACTCCTTAGTTTTAGTTGTGATGTTGTGACTGAAACTTTTTCCATGAATTTGCAATATTAATGTTACAATGAAATGAAAGTCAGATTTTAAATAAAGAATGAGAATTGTTGCAAATTCTTTTTATAGTTTTCGTATAACATGATTTTTAATTGTTTTAGAAGAATAAAAAAAATTCAAAAACGAAAACGGGGGAGTAATAGATAAATTCTATTTTTACTGTACTTGTAATATTTTAAATTATTGAAAAAATAATAAAAAATAAATAATTATGCCATGTAAGTATTTGGGCTAAATATAATTAAAAATGGACCTTTTCTTTGTTCAATTGACCCTTTTTTTTTTTTTTTTTTTTTTTGAAATTGATGAATATAATAGATAAAAATTAATTATTTTTCTCCGGTCACATGTATACACCAATTTAGTCAAGATATGTTTATCCTTTAGACTTTAAATAGTCTCTATCACACCACAATTTCACTTTTTTTGATTTTGTTAATGAATTATCACCCTTATATGTTAATATAAAATTCTCATAATAAATATTTTTGTTTCGTATGTTTCGTAATAAAAATTATGATACTTCGGTTGCTCATGTGTTATTCGAGCATAATATCTACCTAATTTAATTTTTTTTCCTTTTATTATATCTTGCCTAATTTAACCTATGTATTTTATTATATTTTGTCTAATTCAATATTTCTCTTTTATATAATTCAACACTTTCCTTTTATTTATACAGGCCATGTTCTCGGCAGGAACCGAAACATCATCCACGGTTCTTGATTGGGCAATGGTAGAGCTCATGAGAAATCCCCGCGTGATGACAAAGTTACAGTCAGACATAAGAGAGGCCTCCAAAGGAAAGAAGACGATCGAAGAAAGCGACGCACATGCGCTGAAATACCTAAAATTGGTGATCAAAGAAACATTCAGATTGCACCCTCCGGCCCCTTTGATCCTAAGAGCATGCAGAGACAAATGCAAAGTCGGTAGTTACTCGATCCCTCTGAAATCTAAAGTCCTGGTTAATGTTTGGGCCATGGGAAGGGATTCCGATTACTGGCACGAGCCCGAAAACTTCCAGCCCGAGAGATTTGAGAACAGTTCAGTTGATTTCTTGGGGAATAATTTTGAGTTCCTCCCGTTTGGGGCGGGAAAAAGAATTTGCCCCGGTATGAATTTCGGGTTGGCTAACATTGAGCTCCCATTGGCTCAGCTTTTGTACCATTTTGATTGGGAGATGCCTAAGGGAATGAGGGCTGAGGAAATAGACATGACCGAAGTGGGAGGAGTAACGACTCCGAGAAAGGATGATCTTTTCTTGGTTCCCGTAGTCTATGGGCCTTCAACCGTAACTTATGTTTGAGTTGAGAAGTCACAAATCTTGTCTAATGAACTAATTATTTGTCTGTATCTCCATGGCAAAAATAAGTTCATAGATTATGAACCTCGTTATTTTGGTGCAGTCACCAAAACTAATGTAAAATTTCACAATATTGCCGTACTTTTATACGTGAATAACTATGGTGTGATAATGACAAGATATATCAAAGGAAAATTATATCTACATTGCAAAACATCTACATAATACTAATGTAAATAAAGAAATAAATTACACATAAAGTAGATGTCATTCTTTTTCGAGACTTCGTATTCTTGAATTGAATATTGTTGGTCTTAATAAACAAATTCGCTTGCTTAATTTCCCTTAGTGTCCCTTCTAATTTACTTGTCAATTTATCTGTTTGTCTACTTGTCTGCTCACTTAGGCCGTGCCCCCGTGGTTGGTTTTATGTATGTCTCCCCGAACTAATAAAACAGGCAATCCAGATGGTATTCTGTTGCGTTCTAGATACAACTATTCTAGAAAGCCTGACTTTCTAGAACGGTCCGTTCTAATAAGTTATATACCCGTTCTAAGAAGTCATCTTTCGATTCTAGGAACAATTTTTTAGAACGGATTTATAAAAATTCGTTCTGAAAAGTCCATTTTCTAGAACGAATTTTTCGAAAATACGTTATGAAAAGTCCATTTTCTAGAACGGATTTTGAAAATAAGTTCTGAAATGTCCATTTTCTAGAATGGATTTTTAAAATTTTTAAAAAATGAAATGAAAGCGGGAATACACCAAAATCATTAATAATAAATATTGTGATTATATTGATTATATCACCAAAAAATACACCAAAATTCAATAAAATCTAAGACCCAACAAACTAAAACTAATATTACTAATATTAATACAATAATAATTTTTAATTCACCTATATGAAATCCTCATTCTTTTCGTTTGACACCTCAATCGATTGTGTATCATCAGAAGACGACGACGACTCTAGATCGCCTGGCAAGTCAAGTGTAACACTTTTGACGGGCAGGCCAGTTCTTTGCATTTTTTCGACAAGCAGCAAAGGCACCGGAATTAATCTCAGGCACGACACTATCCGAGCTGGTCCCATCGTATGTTAAAATGTCGTTATTCGAGCCGATGCTTGAGTCGAGACTAATGCTTCGAATATTTTTTAGTTTTTTTTTGTTCTTCTTAGCATTTTCCCCCCAGAAGATGATATCTTTTTTTGTCGAACCTTTCTTAAGCACAGAGAGGCGTGACGCCTTCTTATTCCAAAATTCTGGTTCAAAAAACTTCTCAAGATCTGTATCTTCATCACCTTTGTTCCCTAAACAGAGACAATATGTTTAGCAGTTTCATCTTGAAGATATACAAAAAGAAAAAAAAGAGTCAATTTTAATAAGTTTATCATTTTCATTATGAAGAAATTAATAAAAAAAAGCAGATATAGAAAGGAGGAGAATTTGCTGACCAGTAGAAATCTCCTTGGCGATCATGAAACTGAATTTTGAAGTCCCCCACTAGTTCGGTTAGACTAGGCTCTCCCGGAAGGGCAAAAACCACAATTCCCTTACGCGGCGCACGGATCCAGAAATCTTCTGGCTGCAAAGGTCAACAAATTATTTGAAATAGTGACAAGCCCAAATTTAAGTTTTTCAGTTTTTCTCTTTAGTGTTTTTTAGTAAATTGAAAATCATTAGGCAATAAACCTTAATCGACTCGTCGGCACATCCTCGGTACAGCTGTCCCTTGTAGTAAATAAGTGCAATCACAGCTCCATTATTTTTATATGCCTTGCCAAATTGGTTAACTAGCATCTTAAATGTTTTCCAATGTTATATTCCATCCACCAGCCCTTTCATTAATTAAATCCATATATAGAATTTTCCAAGATACTGTATATATATGTTATGTGTATTTAGCTCAAACAAAACCATACTTTAATTTACTCCAAAGAGGGTCCCCTTGGTTCTATTTATTTCCAAAACATGAAACGCTCATCTTTTCTTCACCACAATAATCAGCAGTAAATAAAACTGCTTGATGAACATATATCTTTAAGACTACCTACCTCGTACAATATATCTTTAAGAAAGTTAAGACTAAAATATGATATGATTCAAATATACATTTTTTTTATTAATCTATGCTATATATATATACACCCCAGCAGAATATATGAGTAAGAAATGAATTAGGAGTGCGCAAGTACAAGAGCAAGCACAAAGCACAAAAAAAAGGTGCACGCATTGAAACATATAAAATAAAGTGACATGTATCGATGATTCCAGTTTCACATGAAATTAATTGGCATAGATTTTTGGAAAAATATGTTAAGGTGATTACAACTTACTTTGAGCTAGAGAACTCATAAAGCCGTCCCTTTTGATAGAAAAGAATCAAAGCAACTTCAGCATCACAGAGCACCGAAAGCTCATAAGCCTTCTTCAAAAGCCCGTTTCTGCGCTTTGAGAAGGTCACTTGCCGGCTCGATGCGTTTTCGATTCGCTTCATTTGGACCTTCCCTCTCACCATTTTTGCTCTACATAAACTCAACAACTAATTGTGTTAAAATAAATAAATAATTTATATATATATATATATATATATATATATATATGGAAATGACTACAGTACCTCCTAACCCCCCTGCATTTACATCCCTTAGATCTTATCATTATCTATAACCACTTTGCATCTAAGAGTTCTAATTAAATGGGGAATGGTACCTTCACGGCACCGTAGAAGTCCCCTATATATATATATATCAAGCTAATTTTATTATTATTATTTTTTTAAGAAAGATAGTACATATGATTTTCATCTCACCAGAAAATTAGCAAAAGCTTCAAAGAGTGGTTGACCAATTCTATTTTTAATGATAAAAGTGAGAAGTCTATAAACAGAAATAAATGATTCATATCCCACAATTCGCAATTTCGGTGATGCACCAGCAACTCAACCACCAAATATTATAGCTATTCTGTTGCTTCGAATGTAAGAAAATACTGTCAGTGTTGTGACTAATTGAAGAAAAATACATCTCATTCCTCTTCCGTAATTAATTTATCACCGGAAAGATTGAAGCTGTTGATTACGAAAAGCTTCTAAAGCTCCAAAATGAAACACTTAGGCCGCAGCAGTTAGAACATAAGCATTTCTATGTATTTGCTCCAAAGCTTTCATTGGTTCAGCAAAAACTTATGCAAAAGATAAGCAGAGAGCATAAAAAAACCATAGTCTATTTAAAACAACAACAAAAATTCATTAATCTTCACACAGTACACTGAAGCACCAATGCAAAGCCAGGCAACATAAACAAATTAACACTGCAGTAAACACCGAGAATTTTCACCGTACTGAGAATTGATAACAAATAGTATAATCACATTGTGCTGCAAATTAACAAGTATGTGGAAACAAAAAAGAATTTTGATTTTTTTGGGGGTACTATTCCCAGCCTTTATTTCTCTATTTTGTGCTTTTATTCGAGAAGCATTATTCAGCAATTCATTCCCAAACTATTTAGAAACAGCATTGAGCACAATTTCATTCTAAACCCACTAATTCGCACTTACATTTAAAAACAAATGATTCTCATAGCACAAATACTAACAGATGCACTGAAAGTCGTAAAGAAAAATTACGGACATGGGTTATCTGATGGTGGTAGCTTTTGGCGGTTGAGTGATTGACGGTCTGAGCTGCAATATCACCAAATCCCCAAATGAAGCCTGAGCTAATCACCTGCGTTTTAATTGGATGCGTGCCCAAACAATTCTTGTACCATTTCCATAGCCTCAACATGCTCAAATTAATTTAAACATATAACAATTACTATTCTTTATTTTGTCATTTAGCTTGATTGTGCAATGGTAGTGGTTTCCTCTCTCTATACTTCAAACTTGCATTTTATTATTTTAAATTTTAATGATCATATTTTATTCAGTTTCAATGGGCCGACTCAAAGCTCAAGCTCGGCCCATGTTTCAAAGACTGGGCCAATTTGTGGGCCAGATTTATAAAGGTTATACGGGTCAACCAGACCGTGGTTACTGGATCTAATCAAGCGGTTTTGCTTACCTACCTGTGAAGGACTTTTCTTAATGTCCATCGCCATGTCTTATTAAATTTGTTTTTCTTTTATCCTCTCCTCTCCACTCTTACCTCATCCGACTCCTTCAAATCCCATTTAATGCTCTCTAGGGGTAAAGTTAGCTTTTTTTTAATTAGGTCAAACTCAAGGGTACTTTTGGTAATAAACCCTCACTAGTGCAGAAACTGCATTCTAAAACAGACAAAAAAGTCAATCCAAAAGGGTATTTTTAAAACTGTTTTGGATAGCACTTTGTAGAACGGTATTTTGAAATACCGTTGTGGAATGACTTTCCAGAACGGTAATTTTAATATTGTTCTGGAATGGGCGTCAATCCAGAACGGTATTAAAATACTGTTCTGGAAGTATACTTTTCAGAATGGTATTGTAATTACCGTTCTGTATTGACGAACATTTCAGAACAGTATTGAAATTACCGTTCTGTAAAGTCTATTTAAAAAAAATAAATTATAATTTAGAACGGTATTGAAATTACCGTTGTGGAATTATTAATCAATTTAGAACGGTATTTATTATACACCGTTCTGGATTGTAATATTTTCTTTTGTGAAAGACTTTCCAGAACAGTAAGTTCAATACCGTTCTGGAATGTTCGTCAATCTAGAACGGTATTAAAAAACCGTTCTTGAATGTCTTTATAAAAAAAAAATTCCATTTTAATAATACCAATTTGAAAAATCTTTACCAATTTAAAATATTTTCACAATTTGGGCGCGGTAAATTTATCGGTAAATGAAATAATTTCACGACTTAGGTTATTACTTTGTCTGAACCAAAATTCAAAACCCTGGGCCTGCTCCAATAATCTCCCGCCTCACCTCCACCATCCGCCACAGCCTCTCCCAGTGCCGCCCCTGGCTGGAGCTCCTCGACCGCTCATCCTTCGCCCGACCCGAATCCCTCAGCTATGCCGCCACCCTCATCAAAAGTCACCGAAATCCCCATCAAATCACCACCGCCGGAAACCATCTCGACAACTGTTCCCCTCCCCCAACCTCGAGAATCCTCCGCCGGCGTTAAAATTCAGTCCGCCTACAGATCTCACGCCATCCGATCCCTTGTCAGGAAGATCTCCGCCGCCGATAGGTTTGGTTTACCTTTTTTGTGATAGATTTGGTTTACCTATTTCATGATTTTCTAGTGAACTGTGGTCAAGGTGATCAATTTTACCCATTTGTGCCTTTCGAAAATCACTATCTTCATGGTAAGGCAATTTTAATCTTCTTTAAAAAAATAATAAAAAAATTAAATTCTTTTGTTTGAGGTGTATTCTTCAATTTGTTAATGCACTTAGCTTTAGATGGGACGTTTTCTGATCCACTTATTATCAAGCCATTCCTTTCTCTCATCCTTCGTCATCGGCGACGAAGACATTCCCCCGGTCACCGGCATCGCAATGCTTTGATTCGGCCTTCAAGAACGAGTCGAGCAAGCTCTGGTACTTAGTGGGGCCCGCCATCTTGATCTGCATTTTCCAGTACTCGCTCAGCGCCATCACCCAAACCTTTGCCGGCCATGTGGGAACTCTGGACCTCGCCGCCTTCTCTATCCAGAACTCAATTGCCGATTTATCCCTCGGCATCATTGTATGGTGTCGCAGTTAGGCTGAATTGCGTGCAACATTTCTTTCTTGGTTCGTATTTGATTCATGAATTTGTTATGATTGACCACAGATGGGAATGGGCAGCGCACTCGAAACCCTGTGCGGGTAGGTGTACGGTGCTGGGCAGATGGAAATGCTGGGCGTGTATATGTAGAGATCTTGGGTTATTCTTCTCTCAACATATACCTTTTTACTAATGTTTGTGTACATATTTGCGGAGCCAGTGTTGCTGCTGCTCGGGCAGTCGGCCGATATTTCTCGACTCGCTTGGAGGTTCGCGATGTGGATGATCCCTCAGCTGAACGCGTACGCGATCAACTATCCCATCGCCAAGTTCTTACAAGCTCAGAGCAGGATGATGGCCATGGCCTGGATTTCCAGGGCGGCCTTGGCTTTACACCTTTTGTTCAGCTGGATACTCATGATGAAACTCCATTGGGGTATTACCGACGGCGTGATCGTGCTCAACGCGTCGTGGTGGTTCCTCGTGGTGGCGCAGATGATTTACGTATTTAGCGGCACGTGTGGTAAAGCCTGGACCGGGTTTTCTTGGAAGGTGTTTGAGAATCTGTGGGGATTTGTGAAGCTATTTGTTGCATCAGCGGTGATGCTATGTCCAGTCAGTTTTTTTAATTTAGTTTTTATTTGATCCGATGCTGAAATAAATTATACTATTATTTAAGTTATTTTATATACATGGTATCAGCTTAGAGATATTGTATTTTACGGCTCTAATCCTATTCGCTGGATACTTGAAGAACGCATAAGTTGTTGTGGATGCTCTGTCAATATGGTGAGTTCAATTCTGTTGTTTGAGCAGGAATATTGGATGACTATTATTCTTTGTCCGAAAACTGAGGTTATTTATTTTACAATGCTCCTTTGAAGGAGCAACCTCAAATATAAGTCTTTAATTGAGCCAGTGGATAAATTACTTAAAATGAGGTCTTTGTTTCTTTTTCCTTTTTTTATGGTTGTTTAAACTTTATCTACAAGGAGATGGCTGTGCGTAGATAATATATTTATTGAATCTCAAGATCTTCAGAATGCTTGTAAATTTATCACACTTTCACAATGAATCAAAAATTTATCACTGTTCAGTGAATACATTAAAAGGAAAAAATGAGTTATTTTCTTACATCTGTGCGATTTCCATTTCCTCACTTGGACTTCATTTAAGTTTGGAACTAATTGTAAACTCCAAATTTCCAACTGGTTGGGTCTTATAAACTTTTCCCTTAGCTGGAAGCTCCTGATGCGTACATGATGTAGCAATAATAATTAACAAAACATTAACTTGTTCATTTGTTAACATCTCGAAGCAAAAATGACAAGTTGGTCTCTCTACATTTATCCGTACATTTCGACTGACAAGTATCTACTTGACACGTATCAGGCTTGATCGTTATGTTGCACTATTTGGAGAATATGTATATGATCCTTAGAAATGGAGATCAAGTGTGCCTGTGATTGAGCAGCTGAGGGCATTTCAAGAACTTATTGTTCAAGGGAAGGTACATATCCATCTTTGTAGTTTCTGAAATGCTTTTCCAATCTATTGAACAGCTAAGATATTATTTGATGTCGATTATTATTAACGATTCTAATCACAGTATAGAATCTAGCTAGTTGATACAATTAAAAAATTATTAGTTATCAAGTTGCAACTCACATATTTAAAAGAATACTGGTTATAGAATCTAATAGAAAATGAAATATTTCTATTAGTGTTGGTTTCTTTACATTGTATATTTCCCAAGAATAAATTTCTCTAAAATTTCTCTAAATTATTTCTAATTATTTTTCTCTAAATCTTTCATCACAATTCTAATTATGTCGATCAATGTGTTATTATTTTGCATTTGTTTTTTCACATGATTAGATTTGGTTGTATATCACTATGGAAAATTAGAATTTGTTAAAAGAATCTTTTGGTTTTTTGGTTATTATTGGTTATGGTGTTTTGATTGTTTGGATAATTATTCCATAGGAAAATATCTTTATCCTAATTTCTTTTATTGAAGAATAATAAGATGTATTGATTGTTAATCTGATGGTAGAAACTGAGCTAATCAATGCCATGTTCATTTTGGAGCTTGGCTAAGTTGTTGCTCTCATTAGTTTGTGTAAAACAGTAGTTGTGAAAATATTTGGATAGTATAGGGAACATTTTTGCATAATCACATCCAATCATCCATTTTGCTTTCACTTAGTTGTTGCTCTCATATAACTGACTTGAATGGTTGTAGATAGGCGCAACATAAAATATTTGGTTGAGTTTATTGTTCATGGTAGATGTGTAGATGGGAATTTTTTTTTTTACAATCTGGGAATCCAAATGGTAAGAAAAAGGTGTATGATGTTTGTTGTTGTGCGACATTGTTGTTTGAACATTTAAAGTATTAATGTGGTCAAGATTTGATACAAGCTAAAGTTATTTACATATATAAATGTGAAGTATATATAATTATTTTAAATAACAACGGTATTTATCATAATTTAATTAATTTAATTTGTTATGCAGGGGATGTTGGAAAAGTTGGGAGCAAATTTTTCAAGAAAATCTTGTAATGGAGTATGTTTTGGTCCTGAGCATCAATAATCACAGATGAGGTTAGATCTTCTATTGAGAAAAATACCAAAATCCGTTTTATGTGATTGCAATTAATTTTCAAAAATTATTAACCAACCATTATTTGATAATATCAATTGAGATATATACTCCATAAAAAAAAGTATTAAAAATCTAAATTAAAAAAGTGTACATAAATAGCATAGAATACCCGCTATTGTTAGATTCTGTATATATTATGGATTATATTTTTTTGATTTTATTGCATATATATTTTTGTCCTGCGTATATAATTATTTATTTGATTGTGTATAGATAATTGTTGAGTTCTGATAGACTTTATGCGAATTTTAAATGTGGTTTTATTTTGAAAATTCTCTCTTGTACGTTTTCTCATTATTTTGGACAACTTTTATGATGTCTGTTTTGTTGTATTATTAATCAACATGAATCTCAATTTTGACCCAATTTCTCAGAATAAGATTCACTATGGCTGGACGTTACTTCCAGATGAATCTTCTAGCTTGGACTCTGTGAACTCCACGAGTGAGTACTTGGTCAAGTGGTGATTAAAGCCTTCTTCAAGATGGACATGTTTTCGGAGAATGGTTATACTGTGAGTTCAATTCGTCTTTTATTTCATTTCTTTTTTTTTAATTCTCGAATTTTGTCAGTAGTTATTCTGACTTTCTAAAGCAAATGAAAATTTTAGTCACCAATGACATAACTGCCCCTTGTTGAGTTTATCTTGTTTGATGATGATGATCCAAACTATACAGGTGAGGTACATTGGTGTTTATGCTCTCTAAAAATAGCATATCTCTTTAATTGAGATTTTTATTTGTACCCTTGTCTTTTTCCAATTCAAATGTTAAATCACTTTGTTTCTTTCAACATGCATGTGAGCTCAAATTGGATAGGATCTCGGAACTGGAAAATGCTAGTTAATAGATATTAAAAAAATTTCCCTTGAAGCACACGACACTACACTTTCTGTGCTAAGTTCTCTAAGTTCATAGAATTTGAGTGCATGAACAACAGAGCTCATGTTTTGGCATGATAACTGTAGTACAAAGTTGTCTCTTAATAATAATATTTTTCTGCATTTCATTTTTCTTCATTAATATTCTTAATCATAGAATTAGATTTAATCTACGTTATTATTTCTGCCCTCCAAGCTAACAAATGAAAAATCAAAATTACACTTATAACCTTATAATTTTTTTTAATCTACTTATTTTGTGTTAAGTGTTTATAACTATTTGATTTTTGAATTATGATTTTGGTCGGCCAAACTTTGATTTTCCAGAAGGAGCCTTCTCATATCCTATCGCCTTGGGGAGTCAGGTTACTGCAATTACCTCTTGGGACTTTCCATGAGAAATACATTCTTTGATATTACTTTTTGGTATTTACCTAATCTTACTTTTCTAACACGAAAACCACTATTTAATATTGATTTTGTAACTAGCGTGCTTGATTAAATACGAGGTCAAATTAAGAAAATACTTCGTATATTAATATGTTTGGTATGTGTATGTGATTAGTGTATTGAACGAGCTGATTCACTTAATCGACATGTTAATTTATTTTTCATCATTGGTGTTACAGGTCCTTACAAGATTAACGGTGTAACTCTGAGGCGTGTGAACCAGGCTTTCGTTATCGGAACGTCCACAAAGGTTTACATTTCTGGCATAAATGTGGACAAGTTTGATGATAAGTATTTCGCCAAGGCAGTTGAGAAGAAGAAACTAAAGGCGAAAGTGAATTCTTCGAGGAAGAGAAAGAGGTTTTTTTAATAAGTTGGGTCAAGTGGTTGGAAAGTAGAAGATAAATCTCAAATAACTTGAGAGGTTTAGGGTTCGAACCCTTGTCAACACTCTTATAAAGGGTTAGTGATACCACTTGAGCTACAAGCTCGTGGTAGGAAGAGAAAGAGGTTGGTTCTTATTATTTATTTTTATATTTTGAAAAATAACAAGTTGATTTTTTTAATAATAATTATTTAAAATTGTTTAATGTAGGAAAAAACTGAGATCGCAGCAGAGAGGAAAGATGATCAGAAAGTTGTTGATGCTGTTGACGAGGCTCTGGAGCTGTTGAGGCGGTTCCGAATTTGAAGACGTATTTGGGTGCTAGGTTTTCACTCAAGGCTGGCATGAAACCACATGAGTTGGTATTTTAATTACAGGAAATTCTTAGATTTGGTTTTATTTTCTATGTGGGATTTGAACCTGGTGTATTTTTTGGTGATATAATTAATATAATCACAATATTTATTATTAGTGATTTTGGTGTGTTCCTGCTTTCATTTCATTTTTTTTTTAATTTTTCTCAACTTTCTAGAAGGTAACTTTTGTATAACCGTTCTACAAAATAGACTTTCCAGAACATCTTTTCTAAACACTGTTCTGGAAAATAGAACTTTCCAGATCGGTTTTACTAAAAGGCTTTCTGGAAAGTGATACTTTCTAGAACGTCTTTTCTAAAAATCGATCTGGAAAGTGTCACATACTAGAACGTCTTTTTCAAAAATCTATCTGGAAAGTATCACATACCAGAACTGTATTTTTGAAAAACCTTTCTGGAAAGTGGCGGATCAACATGGGATGGTACCATTCTAGAACAGAAAATTTATTTTTTAGAACGCCTTTTTTTTCCCCTTCTAGAAAGTCTGCCAATCCAGAAGGGTAAAAAAAGGCGTTATGGAAAGTACAGACTTTCTAGAACTGTGTCATTACAGAAGGCACAGAAAAGCGTTCTGGATAGGCAGAATTACCCTTCTGTATATGCAGTTTCTACACTAGTGCCTGGGATTGAAAGTTCATTTTGACATTTCTAACATGCAAATATAATAAAAAATAAGTCGCAAAACAAGAATATGAACAAATGCATCGTAACCCATAATCAAGTCCTGAAAAATACCACTGCATCAGAAGAAATCGTATCCGAGATGATGATAGAAAGCACAAAAGGCATGTAGATGCAGAAGAAATCGTATCCGAGATGTAGTGATTTATTATATACACTATGAATGTTCTTTTTTCAGCAGTAATTAAAAATGCCTAATTCAAAAAACATAAATAGCTTGACTAGGCATGTAGATGCAGAAGATGGCATTTAAAAACACTAAAAAGCCCAAAATCATATTTAAAAAAATAATAATAAAAGATAATAACAAGAGAGATGAAAGGTACTTACAGAATCTTCCGTATTAAGAAAAAGCTCCGATGTGGAAAAGCTATTGCCAGGCATTGATGTTAAATTAGTTTCGTGTTTCTTGTCATCCTCAAACGTCCCTACACTATTTTTCTGCTGATATAAATACTTTGGAAGGGACCAGATATCATTTTCAGAGGCTACATCTCTAATAGTCATCGCATAGGCTCCACCCAACGGATGAAAATCCCGAAAATCCAATTACTATCCAATAAAACCCGAAAATCCACCCAACGGATGAAACAATAGTATTAACAGACTCCAGCTTCTTGACGACGCTGGGTATTATAAACAAAAATAAATAAATATGGAATTTCAAATATAATTTGCAGTCATTCAAGCTATGAATCATAAATATAACTAGGGGCAATTATCGTCAACAAGATAACTCTATTTTTTCTTTTGTATCCAAGATGAGACTAAATCGCTATGAACAGATGCTCCACTATTAAGTAACTAAATCATTGAATTAAAAAAGGTTACGCGTTCTATTATATTGAATTGAAAACATTCATATAGTAATATTCTCCAAATTTGTTTTTTAAGAATATGTTTTCAATATTCCAATTTCACAAATGTACACTTTATACTCCTATCCAAGGCATGCTTATAGATGAATCGGCAACTTTATAGTTTGATTACGAACCAGTATCATACTGCTAAATCTTATTAGCATACTCTGTATAAATGAAAACCATCAAAATACAGCTAATCACTCAAGAATTTATGGGCAACTGTAAATAAATTAAATTTAAAAATGAATCCATAAATTAATACTGCTACAAATGTATAAAAATTGAAAGTGGTGGAGAAATCTCTACGTCATATCGATGAGGCGGCTCAGTTCGATCGTCACCGCCGCGACGCGTATGTCTTCTAGGTGGCGGCTAACGCCACGCCGAAGCGGATATCCGGCGGTGGCAGCTCCGTGAGAGTATCGCTGGAGGCGGCGGCGGCGGTTGGTTTGGAGGAGGCGGCGGCGCCGGAGTTTAAGCATAGATTGGTGGCGTGCAGGTTGAAGAGGCCGGGTTTGGGCAGTGGTGGGCAGCAACAGGAGAGAGGGGTGATGGGAGAGAGGGGGAAGGGTGACGGTAGAGGGAGGGTGGAGGATAATGTTTGTGTGGACGAGAAAAATCGTAAGTTCAATAATTTTATTAAATTGGTTAATATCTAGAATGTATAAATAATGATACGTTATGAAAAGTTTATTTTACCAGAAGGTATTTTACAATATATGTTCTAAATAATTAAATATATCAGAAGGTACTTAAAATACACGTTCTGAAAAGTGATTATTCTAGAACGGATGTAATATACACCTTCTAGATACAAAACTTACTAGAACGAGTATAAAATATACCTTGTAAATTTGGCCAGTCTCCAATTTCGAGAACGTACATTTGTAAATCCGTTCTAGAATTACGACTTTAATTACGAGAATGCCACCGATCGGACATTCTAAAAAGTAGCAAAAACAACCGTTCTAGAATGTCTGTTCTAAAAAGGTATTTTTGTACTAGTGTTATGTTTGAGTTGAGATCAGATTATTAGTCCAGAAGTCACAAATCTTGTCCAATGAACTAATTGTTTGTGTTTCTCTCCATGGCGAAAATAAGTTCATAGATTATGAACCTCGTTATTTTGGTGCACAAATCTTGTCCAATGAACTAATTGTTTGTGTTTCTGTCCATGGCGAAAATAAGTTCATAGATTATGAACCTCGTTATTTTGGTGCAGTTGCAAAAGAGTAATTTGCTACACCAAAACTAATGTAAAATTTCACAAGATTGTTGTACTTTTATACGTGAATAACTATTATGCACGGGGTGTGATAATGGCAAGATATATCAAAGGAAAATTATATCTACATTGCAAAACATCTACATAATACTAATGTAAACAAAGAAATAAATTACACATAAAGTAGATGTCATTCTTTTACGAGACTTCGTATCTTCTTGAATTGAATATTGTTGGTCTTAATTAACAAATTCGCTTGCTTAATCTCCCTTAGTGTCCCTTCTAATTTACTTTTTAATAATTTATCTGTTTGTCTACTTGTCTGCTCACTTAGGTCGTGCCGTCGTGGCTGGTTTTATGTATGTCTCCCCGAGCTTAAACAATGTGTACCTTTTGCTTGAGTATACCATGTGTAGAAAAAAAATACACAATAAAAAAAATGTATGACAATGCAGTATAAAAAGCAAACTTATACTCAGTGAAGAGTCATATCCACCATTTTTGTTAAATATGTTAACTAATGATGATTAGGTGTCAAATGGACAACATTTAGGGGTATATGTGGCGGAATGTGGTACCTCCCAAGCTGAGGTGTCAAATTGTGGTTCATAAGATCTATTTTGGGACAAGGCCAAAATTTTCATGGGATATAAAAAATAACTTTTTTTTGTTCAATATTCCTCATCTAATATTCCTCCCGATCTCACGATTCTGTCTAATATTTCCCACCTAATATCTTATAATTTTACACGCCGAATATTAGGTGAAATAATACAAGCAAATTTTCGGGAAATAAAATCGCCGCTGTTCTTCTGATTAAATTGTTCTAAAATTACTCAAATCTATTTTTTTAAGATCTGAAAAATCGATCGTCAAAATCGTGCTGCATATTTTTTCAGATATGATTTTATGATTTGTTTTTTTTAAAAGGATTTTCTTTAGTTTTCCCGATCTGTTCTGCATATTTTCAATTCCCAGTCTTTTTTCTAATTTTTTTTCAAATCTATTTTTTTTATGAGTTGTAAAAATCGATCATAAAGATCGTGCTGCATATTTTTTCAGATATGTTTTTTTCATAGATATTTTTTGGAGCTGTTTTTTCAGTTGTATTTTTTATATGTTTTCTTTTCTTGACACCATCTGTTCTTGAAATAAAAATAGTATATTGTGTTCAATATACTGCTTTTTTTTATTGGCTATGTTAATTCATTTTTACCCGCAAATGTCGGTTTCTTTTAATTTGGTTATTATTAATTTGCTGATTGACAGTTAATGAATCTATTAGAATTGTGGATTAGGGTTGTGAATCTATTACAGTTCTCTCTAATCTTTGTGTTTTGAATTCTCGATTTTTTTAAAAAAAAATTTATAACATTAACACACATATAAAAACTGGAACGAAAGAGAGATAGATTGTTGAAGATTTTGGTTTTGTGCGTGTAGTTTTCCGAGTTCCCATGGCCACCAGATCCTAATTGCGCAAGACTCAAATATGACTATTTGAGTGAGTACTTGTATGACCGACGCCTGAAGAGGAGGAATCCGAGAATACAAAGAATTTTGTAGATCCAGTCTGGAAGAGCTGGGTAGGTTTATTTGGCTTTCCTTTAATCATTCAAATCCATTAATTTCATTCAACACTTTGATTATTTTAATTATGTTTATTTTGCAGATTGATTAAAAGTAATCGGGGTGAGGATCAATTATTCATTTCCGATGATGAATTTCATGATTGAATCTGTTGCAATGATTGGAGTTTGTTTTTCTTTTGGTATGATTGTGTTCTTATATAATAGCATTTTGATTTATTATTGTTGGTAAAAATGGAACTGAGAAATAGGTGATCTGTTTGAAATTCTTTGCTAGGGTTATGATGATAATTAATATATAATAAGCGTTTTCTTCTCATTTCTTCACCTTCTTGAAAAACTAGGGGTTTTGTCTCACTTGTTCCTCTTTCTCACAATATAACTTCGCCCATCATTAAGATTCAAACTAGCATTTTTTTTTTCATTCGACACCGAATAATTAATCGTAGGCAATTCTGATTAATCAAAATCAACGCTTTATATTGTATTTCGTATTTGTTTATTGGGATATTTTATCTTTATTGGTATCAATATGGGCAACACAATTTTTAGGTTCCTTTTGGCGATGTTGGCGGTGTTGAGTTTCTGGAGTGCTCTTTCTTAATTGGTGTTGGCACAGGCGGCAGAGAAAAGGCTGTCGGAGCAAAGAATGAGTAAGCCCTTTAAGAAATAAGGAATTTGAATATATTCTCAATAGCGGAGAGCTTAGAGAATCAACAGTGTGGGAATTGCAAAAAAAATGTTCCTATCAGGTATTATATAGGGTTTATTGTTCTAATCTTCTTGCAAAATAAATAATATCCTAGAGCATCAAATGATGAACTCTCTTCTCTGATTTGTTATTTGATGTTTTTTATTTCTAAGAAAAATAAATGTACTAAGATAATATGCAGAATGTCCGCTTGCCTAAAATGATTTCTTATTGTTGGTTTTATATTTCATCTTTTTTGTAAAAATAAAAATAAATTTGCAATGCCGATGATATACCACTTCTGTTGATTTGCAGGGGCAGTGGGTGCGGCGGTGCAATAGCGTCAAATGAAAGAATTTCCTATGATTTAATTAATAATTAATACCAAATTTTATTTTAAAAATAAAAAAAATTGAATATTTTGTTTACCTTTTCTTTTCAGCTTCATTCTTTGCTAAATTAAATTAATTATTTCAGGAAGTGGTGATAATGGAAATAAAGTAAAGCTGAATTTGATGGATATAAAATTTTTGTAGATTTTGTGTTTTTATTATTTTGAATAACATTAATTTCTCTACGATTTACTGGCTTTATATTCATGTCATTAATTGATTCCAATTATTACAAATTTATATAATATCTTATGAGAATTATCTGGACTTTACATGTTTTTTGCTGGCATTATGAGTTTTCATTCGTCAAAGTATAAACACTAAGTTAATCGCCGATTTTTTTTGTACTAAATAAGTAATCAAATCATCCCCAATCACAACTGATGGTTGTCCTACAACTAATAGAAGGTTTGTTTTTGTTTTTATGTTTACTTAGATTGATCTTTTTGTATTTTATGTTTTTTGGGATTGATTGCAGGGGCAATTGCGGAAAGGTATAGTTGTGCTCTCTAAAAATATTTCTCATTTTTTCTTAATAGGGTTCTTGATTGTATTTTCTCTCTCTACAAATATTACTTGATCGGGTTCTTGATTATGCTACAGTATGGAGAAATAAGTCGTTTTCGAGTTTTCGATGAGTTTTGTTTATTGTGAGTGTTTTTCTTTTTCTTTTGTACAATATATCTTTACCCACGCTTTATTTTATTTTCTTGCTGAAATTTGACTTTTATATTGTAAATTATCTTTGATTATATCCATTGCCCTAGAAAGAGAATTGAGCCGGGAGGAACATAAGAATCGTAGCTCGGATAGAAAGAATTAGAGTCAGGTGGAGCATACGAGTCATATCCTGTGTAACAAAAAGGTGAGGCGGGGGGTGCATATGAATCATTATAGTTGGGATTATGAAAATTGGAAGTTGGGGCATAAGGATCAAAACAAGGATCATATGGATCAAAGTTTGTAGACGGGATCCATTGATCAAAGTTTGTAGACGGAATGCCTCAATGAACCAATCATATACTTCCCCCCACGTTTCCAAGGAATTGGGCTCTAAATTTCTCAACCATATTCTTGCCCGATCCTTTAACGTGTAGATGAAGAGTCTCATCTCCACTTCATCCTTTGTAAGGCCTTGAAGAGGAAAAGTCAGTGTGATGGCATCATACTCGCGGATGAACTTAAGCGGATCTTTGCTGGGGAGACGATGGAAAACCGGGAGTTATTCGGAGTAGAAATTGTCAAGATGGTACTCCCGCATTGCAGGGCTCAATGGAATGACCGGTCGAGGAGCACGAGAAGCGTACGAGTTTTCATACGATTGAGACCCTCAATTGTTAGACATTCTTTTTATTTTTTTCGAAATGGCTCGTTGAATCTTAGGCCTCAAGGGATGTACCTTCTATACACAACACTCAACACACAAGATTAAACGTACCGGCGGAAAATAACAAAAACAAACAAACAAGATAATAAAAAACAAACACTATAAACAAACGAAACAAATAAAAACATAAATAAAGGTCACAAAGAGCAAACACAAAAATCACAACCTTTAGCCTTCCCCGACAAAGGCGCCAAATTTTGAATCAAAAATATATTTTTTTTTATTAAGATTAAAGTTTATCCACAAGAGAACGGAGCAATTGTAAGTGGTAAGTTTGACTCGAGTCAAATCTCTCGATGAAGATTAATAGGAAGTAAATTTTAATGTTTGATTCACGAAGAAGAAACAACGAAAAAGCTACGCTAAACATGCGGTAAAATCTTTAATTACGAAGTTATAATATCCAAGACGGTGATTTAAATGACGGGAAACAAAATCGACAACTTTGAAAATATTAATGAAACGAGGGTATAGGGCTCTAGAATCATCTCTAGGATCAATTAGTGTTTGATCGAACACTTAGTCCACGAGTTGGGGTTGTCAATCCAAACTTGTAAATTAAACGTCCAACAATACCGATTGATGGTTCTAAAATCATATAGGCACTAGACCCATAAATTCTAACCACCAATCATAAACAAATTCAATAATGCAAACTCAAAACAAGCACGAATCATGATTAAAGATAAAAAAAAACTTGAAAGAAGCAACAATGGAAAATACGCTTGAAGATCAACAACTATATTCATATAAACTTCTACCAAATATATAACATAAAATCATGAGGAATTACAAGAAACACAACTACGAATCAAGAACATCATAACCCAACAAGAAAATGCCTAAACAAAGTAACAAGAGATTATAATAATAAAACAAAGGAAATAGAAAATCTTACTAATTAACAAAGAAGGATATCATCATTCAAACGAGAATTTAAACAAATTAGAATAAACTTATGTCCAAAAGCCGAGCAATGCTTAATAATCTAAAATTTACTAAAAACTGGTACTCGAATGAAGAAAGGCAAGAGAAATGAAGAAAAAAACGAAGAATACTCTTGGGCTGTCAAACCCCAAGAGGTTCAAGAACTGGTTTCGTCGCAGTCTCCTCTTAGTTGAAGGGTGACGATTGTTAAATAGTATCGGTCGAGGAGGGCGTCGTGGTAATTTCACATGAAAATGATGACCGTCAATCGACCATCTATTTGCGTCGATCGACAGTGTCTCTGGCGTCGATCGACAGTGTCTCTAGCGTCGCTCTCCATCGATGTCAGCGGTTGGTCGACGGTGACGCGTGGCTCTCGTCATGTCGATCGACTAAGGCTGTTGACTCTATTGGTATGCACATGTCGATGTCGCATCGACGGGCTACGTCGATCGATGGTTGCTGGAATGTCTCGGCAGGTCGATCGACTGGGGCTTGCGACGTGGGTGTCGGTGCTGCATCGACGACGCGTCGGTTGCTCATTGACCGATGGTAGCTTTACGTACCTCTCGTCCGATTACTGTCGTTCTGAAGATGAAATAGTCAATAAAACGAGATCAGAACGATAACTTACAAAATGAGAGAGAAAAGGTGTTAAACGAGATAAAAATGACACGACCTACAAAATACTAAAAGAAAGAAAAATGAGAGAAAATACGACCTAAAACCCGCTATAACACACAAAATAAAGTGCAAAAACAAAATAAAAATACACACAATTATGTACAAATCAGGAGGCATACAAGAAATTGTCAATATTGGGTTAAGGTGGTTGAAAAGTCTAAGTTTTTTTACCAAGGAGAATGAATGATTGAGTCATGAGAACGATGATCAAAAAACATCTATCTCTCGCTTGGAGGTATTTCTCATGACAAAAGATGAAAAACTTGGTAATGTTAAATCTAAACTTAACTCTCCTCTTCAATCTTTGAAGAAGATTTGTATCGGTAAAGCTAAACTTGATAAATTATTATCTGCTGGCTGGTACTCGATTTAAAACTCTTATTTTTTATCAAACCAAAAGAGTCTCGTAAAACTTCGATTTTTTTCAAATTAAAACATGCCTAAAGCCTATAAAAGTTGAAACACCGTAAGCATAAATATATATGTCATTATTGCTTCATGCCTAGACTTATTAAACCTTACTGTCATAAACTTAAGCTTGAAATTGTTATTAATGTGCTTTTCGACTTTTTTTTAATTTTTTACTACTTTATAGAACGGGTCTCTTATGACCCGTTTTTAAAATGTAAACTTTCCAAAACGGGTCTTTTAGAATTCGTTCTTAAAAACTACACTATATAAAAGGTATTACTGTAAATTTGTTTACTTTCTAGAACGAATTTTCTACAAATATACTTTCTAAAACAGTTTTATTGAAAGACATTCTAGAAAACGACTAGAACGGTTTTCATTACGTCCGTTCTAGAAATTACATTTTTAAAAGCTTTTCTAGAACGGGTAAAGTACCCTTGTAGAAAGCCAGACTTAACAGTTCTATAACCGTTCTAGAATGTCTTTTTTTTTTTTTTTTTCTTTTCCTGTTCTAAGATGTCATTTCTGCACTTAATGCAGAGATTCATCAGATTCTGTTTATTTGATTTTACTGCGATTGTGTTTATTTTGGATATCATTGAAATTTTATTGCCGAGTGGAGAAAAATCATTAGCCTTGTCCTTTAGCAAATTTGTTATTACCATTTTAGTATTTTTCTGAAATTTAAGAACTCCTTGAAACTGTTGTGAAGGCTGAGGTTCGAAAGGAAGTTTGTCCTTTTCGTTGTAATTTTGTAGAGTATTGTTATGTGCCATCATTTTATTGGTTAAGCAGTGAATCTTTTGTACAATCTTGTCGCATCATATATATTGTCAAAGTATATATATAGGAAATATAGGAAATAAGAACATGTTAATTATGAAATACAAACACGCAACATTTATGAAACAATATATTAAAATAAACGATAAATTTTAATAGGGTTCACTTTGAATTATTTAGCTGTTAGAAAATTTTCACAAGCCTATTAGGGTTTTCATTATTTAGGTCTTAGAATATAATAAAAAATATAGTATATTTTTCATTATTTGGTTTTTAAAAATCATTGCTAAACGATAAGAAACGAATTTTTTTATAGAACCATATAGGGCTCTATTATGGAGCCCCATAGATGACATGACATTCACCCACCGTGTATATATAAAAAAAAAAGAGAAAAATATATTTGAAAAAAAAATAATTAGAAAGCTCATATGAATGCCATGTCATCTATAGGTCTCCATAATGGAGCTCTATCTGATTCTATAGAAAAATCGATATGAAACATGTATGAAATAAATATGAACGATCATTAAACATGAAATCGGTATTATCAATTTTTTTATAGAACCAGATAGGGCTCCATTACGGAGCCCTATATAACACATGTCATTCACCCCACCGTGCATTTATAAATAAAGAAAGGAAAAATAAAAAGAAAAAAATGATTAAGGGTTGAGATGAATGCCATGTCATTTATAGGGCTCCATAATGGAGCCCTATAGAAGAACCGCATATTTTGACAGGTTTCACTTTGCCAAATATATGGGAATAGAAACAAATCAGAAATAATACAAAAATATAACACATGTTTTGACAAAACTCACTTTCAAAATAATTAGAGTATACAAACAAATTGGGAATAATATAAAAACAATAGAAACAACCTGAAAACAATATAAAAACAAACTGGAAATATATAGAAACAATACAAAAACACATTGTTTTGACAGAGTTCATTTTCTTAACTATTAGATTATAAAAATATATTGAAAACAAACTGTAACAACACATAAACATATCACATGTGTTGACAATGTTCACTTTCCCAATTATTAAAGTATAAAACAAATTGCAAATAGTACAAAAACACTTTTCAATTATTAGGGTATAAAAAAACTACAAACAATACAAAATCACATTTTGACATGGCTCGATTTCTAAATTATTAGGATATTAAAAAAACTGCAATATATAAACAAAAAATATGTTTAGAATTAATAAATGAATGTAATTCTTTTTCGAAAAAATTGTTATTTTTGTCCTAATCCCAATTGCTTGAGGGACTTAAGTCTCGGATCAAGCGAAACTCAACCTACTCCACTTGACATATATATATATATATATATATATATATATATATAGGGTTGGGTTACGGTGAAAATGGGTCCGTGGGTGAGAAATGAGAATGAATCATAATCATTATAACTAATCTAATCTAATGGGTTAGATTTAATCAAATAAATTAAAACCTAAACCTAAACCTAAACCCAAACAGACTTTGGGCCGATATGCTTAGAAAATTACGGTCCCAAACCTAAACCCACCAACTCCCACCCGCTGTGACCTTGGTGAAACACCACTGCGATCTGGTCCCACCCGCTGTGACCTTGGCGAAACACCCCTGCGATCTGCTCCCACCCGCTGCGACCTTGGCGAAACACACCTGCGATCTGCTCCCACCCGCTGCGAAACACCCCTGCGATCTGCGAAACACCCCTGCGAAACACCCGCTGCCGACCTTGGCGAAAATCGAATCCGTGCAATTTTATTTTGATTTTGGAGGCACGAGATCTTCTTCAATTTGATTTGGTTTCTACGAGTTTCAACAATTTGAGACGGATTAGGTTCGATTTGATTTTGCTTGCACACCAATGGCTTCGATTTTGGACGAATCAGGTAATATATTTTTTTTTAAATTAGGTCAATTCATCTAATTATAACAGTTCATCTGATTTACAAACTCGCCTGATGTGTGTTTGGGCTAATTGTTGTCCATTTTCTGCACAACTCAGTGTCAGTTTTTGCACATTAGCTTGTTACCTTGTGCACGTCCCTGCTGAATGGTGTTTTGCACGTGTCGTGAAGTTTTAAAAAAATATGTGCTTGTCGTCGTCTGATGTGGTTGCTGTCTGATTTGTTTTGTGCACAACTCAGTGTCAGTTTGTGCACATTATTGTGTTACCTTGTGCACGTCCGTGCTGAATTGTGTTTTGCACGTGTCGTGAGGTCTTAAAAAAATCTGTGCTTGTCGTCGTCTGATGTGGTTGCTGTCTGATTTGTTTTGTGCACAATTCAGTGTCAGTTGTGCAGTTATGTGCACATTAGTGTGTTTCCTTGTGCACGTCCGTGCTGAATGGTGTTTTGCACGTGTCGTGAAGTCTTAAAAAAACCTATGCTTGTCGTCGTCTGATGTGGTTGCTGTCTGATTTGTTTTGTGCACAATTCAGTGTCAGTTTGTGCACATTAGTGTGTTCCCTTGTGCACGTCCGTGCTGAATGGTATTTTGCATGTGTCTCGAAGTTTTAAAAAAATATGTGCTTATCGTCGTCTGATGTGGTTGCTGTCTGATTTGTTTTGTGCATAATTCAGTGTCAGTTTGTGCACATTAGTGTGTTTCCATGTGCACATCCGTGCTGAATGGTACTTTGCACGTGTCGTGAAGTCTTAAGAAAATCCGTCGTGTCGTCGTCTGATGTGGTCTCTGTCTGATTTGTTTTGTGCACAATTCAGTGTAAGTTTGTGCAAATTAGTGTGTTCCCTTGTGCACGTTCGTGCTGAATGGTGTTTTGCACTGTGTCGTGAAGTCTTAAAAAAATCTGTACATGTCGTCGTCTGATATGGTTGCCGTCTGATTTATTTCAATGCACAATTCAGTGTCAGTTTTTGCACATTAGTGTGTTCCCTTGTGTATGTCTGTGCATTAGCAAAATGGTATTTGCACTTGTTATGATTAAAAAATTATGTGCGTGTTGTTATCTGATGTGGTTCTCATCTGATGCTAGTGTGATTTGTTTGTGCGCAAATAATTGCCAGTTTGTGCACATTAATATGGTGTTTGCACCTTTCACTAGGATTGACAACCACAAATAAATGTTACATTTGTAGTTGTATTGATAACTACTAAATAAGCTGATTGTCACTCGATTAATTCAAAAAGCCAATGGTGCATGAGCCAAAATGTATCATTACTTCAAAGATATTCAAAAATTTATTTTCTGATTTTTATGTGTTCTTACCTCGAAACTTTACTTGGTATCGGTTTTGGTTGTAATAATCACTTCTTTGCACATTGTAATTTGCAGGTGATTTGAGGAAGGAAGTAAAAATGGGACCAATTGGCATATATCAAGACATACCCTTAAATATTATTTTCTTAATTTTGCAAATTGGGTTGTGCACAAGTAAGTGTCAATTTGTGCACAACAATGTAACGAATTTTGCACAATAGTGCAATAAATAGTGCACAATATGTCACTGGTGCAGACACTCTTGCACTCTTGGTTCTAGTGTTTCATGAATTCTTAATTAATTTTTTTGTCTTTCGGTACTAATTATGAGATTGAGGTGAAGGCTCTGTTTGCAACATCATAATATGATCTATCAATATCAGTTTAACTTTATTTTTAAATCAAAATAAATATTACAACATTAGTTTCAGGATATGCACAATAGTGCCATAAGACCTGCATAATCGTATTACAAGTCATGCACAATATATATCAACACAAAAATTATAAAAATACACCAGTAATGAAATTACACATGAGTCTAACAAGATATATCAAAAAAAAAGGTCATTAAATAAATGGGAAAATATTTGCCGCAACTTTTGCCAGAATCACAAATTCTTCTCTAGAATGTGCACGCCTAAAGGTGAAGTATCTTCAGATGGTTCTTCATTACATGGCGGAGGTTTCTCATTTGTGTGGAAGGTTCAGACTCCTCATTATGTCGCAAAGGCCTCTCAAAATCACCACCATATGGTTCATACTTTACCTTCTTTCTTCTTTCTTTTAATGACTCAATGTAACATCAACTTTCTTTGTGCTTCGGGTGACTGTACCAGCAAACTGTATATGATGCACATTAATAAGTAATAATTTGCACAATAATAAGAACTCATGTGCACATTAATAAATACTCTTTTTCAGAGGGTGACATAATAAAGAAAAATACACAACATATATACAAGAAGAAATTGTATGCACAGAAACCGTATACGACACACATTAATAAGTAATACATTGCACAATAATAAGAATTATTTTGCACATTACTCAGTTATACATTGCAAATTACTAAGTAATACACTGTCCAACACAACACATAAAGTAAAGACCCGACATTCATTGCAGAAAATTAAAGTTTCAAAAGGACTAAGTTAAGTTTGTAGGCCAGTTTACAGGATTCTCAAAATTTAGCAGGAATCATAATTTTTAGAAAACTTTATTTCCTAAGCTATAAATAAGAATCCCAATGTGCATGAAAACAAACTAGTACGTACTTATTTTCCCACAGTATAGGTGAAGCACGTATTTACGGATCTCGAGGTTCCTTAGCAACTCCGAAAATATTCATTCATCAAGAGCACTTATAACAACAAGCCTCGAGTTAATATACGTCAATTTGAAGCCCTTGAAGCCCATTTTGGTAAGGTGTGAGCGAATTACCTGCATTTTCGGCTTACCAAACGAGAATTTCCCGACGATGGCATGTTGGAAATCAACCGAGGCTTGCAAATGATCCGTGATGGAGAAAATAGCTTCGGGGATGTCATGGGACCTGTCGACTGTGCCGAGGATAGGTGCCGAGTTTGGATGGCCTGTGGAAGTCGCTTTTGCATAAGATTTCAAAGGTGCGGGGGCTATCGGGCCAGGAACCGGAGGAGGCTGAGCACTGACAGGTGCTGGAGAAGGCCGTTTTTCGGCCGACCTTGCGGCGTCGGCAACAAAAATTTCTCTCTCTTCAAGCAAAAAACGTGAATAATTTAGGTTAACTTCAGTGACCAAATTCAGGCAAGGAAAATCGTTATTAACATCTATTGAAGTGGTTTGGACAAACGATTCGAAGTGACCTGCATCAATTTGGCCGGAATCGCCTTGTTAAAGAAAAAGGGGATCAGCGACGGGAATCGTGGAATTGGACACAATTGGAACTCGTTTCTTGAAGTTGACACCTGGGTTAGCATCGGCGTGAAATGGAGGAGATTGGTTCACCTCCAATTCGGCCGGAAGAGCACCGTCCGGCGAGATGCCATTTTTATGCAAAAGGGGATCGGGACCCCTTTTTTCATAAATTCTTCGATTTGGAAGATTGGAAATGGGTTTAACAAAATTGGATGTGAGGATTGGTAGATTGAGTCTATTGGAGGAGGAGGCTACGAATTGCAGGTCGCCGAAAAACGGCGAGGAAAGAACCAGGTCGCCGGAGAGCTTTCTTTGCAAAAAGAAATGAGAAGGAGAAGGTTCTGTGTAAAAATCGGGGTGTTGGTGAAATGAGAAAATGCATGTAATTACCAAAATACCACCGGATGTCCAGAATTACCAAACTGCCACCGGATAAATGCCGAAAAAAATATTAAAATGATTGGTCAGGATGCATTCTCATTTCTCACCTACGCATCCATTCTCACGTGATCCTATACCTATATATATATATATATATATATATATATATATATATATATATATATATATATATTTTTTTTTTTTTTTTTTTTTTTCATAAAACATCATATCATAATATTGTTGGATCACTTTGCGGAAGAACTAGACAATATACATGTGTTAGGTTTAAAAAATCTTGATGCTCATACTTAGACCTATATCCAATCAAAAAATCAGATCTAACAAAAAAAATTCATTAGATCGATTCACCAAACGTACAAAAGTAAACTAATGTATAAAAGAATTAGTAGATAAAAAAACTTGACAAATTTTGTACTAATAAAATTGATCTCGTATTAGTTGTTAATTTTCATGAGATACCATAAATTATATTTGAACCGTGGTTCTGAAAATCAAACCAGACCGGCCGGTTCGACCGGTTCAACCGGGAACCGGTTATCACACCGATCCAGTTTTCATGTTAAAACCACCGAACTTGAAAATCAGTACAAAATCGATCAACCGGAACTTGTACCGGTTCAACTTCGTTTATTTTTTTTTAATTTGCTTTCAAAAATAAAAAAAATTCTTTCTTATTTTTATATTAAATAAAAACTGATGGGGTCTTATTTTTTTTATTGTGAGTACAAATAAATACAAATTATGATGGTTAATTTTATTTTATTTTGAAGTTGTTGGACTTGGAGTGATGACTTAGACATGAATTATTTTATTTGATTTCTCTTTATTGTAGTTAATTCAACTACACTTTTCTATGTTGTATTGTGATTGATGAACTCATATTTATTCATATGGACTCTTCGAATTGAAATTTAGGAGATTTTATAATCATATCTTTTATTGGCTTAAATTATTTTATTTATGTATAACATTTTTAATAGTGGTGTGTGTGTGTGTGTCTATATATATATATTAAAATCGGTCCGACCACGATTCAACCACAGTTGGACCTGTGAACCCCTGAACCTATAGATTTACCGGTTCGGTGACCGGTCCGGTTCTCAGAACAATGATTTGAAGGGAAAATTTCATTTTTAATCCACTATGTTGGTTACAATCCAGAAATGGTACGTGATGTTGGCCATCATCAAATAACGTCTGCTAAGTTGGCCAATTCATCAAAAAAGGTCCAAATAAAGCCCGATCGGTTTTCTTTGCTGACGTGGCTTGATTCACTACTTTCTTATCATTTTTCTTTAATTTTAAATATTAAAATGAAAATAAAAAACTGGAAAATTTTCTATTTTGCTCCATTATATTGGCACATTTCAGAAAATTTACGTTAAATTGGCCATCATCAAATCACATTTGCTAAGTTGACGAATTTATCAAGAAAGGTCCCAAAAAGCTTGATCGGATTTTTTTTTCTAACGTGGTATTATTCTATATTTTCTTATCCATTATCTATAATTATAAAAATTAAATTAAACATAAAAATTCGTTTTGCTCTCCTTTTTCGTTTTCTGTTTTTTTTTTTTCTCTTTCCGTTAATCTAATTAATAAAATTTTAATCGATAAGAATTAATATAATTTATTTATCAATATAAGAATATAATATAAATATTAAAAAATTTATAATAAATATAGAAATTTTGAAATTCAGTTATAAGAGATTTTCTCATATATATATATTATATATGTTTTATTATTTTTTAAGATTCATTTTATATTCTTATATTTATCTTCAAGTTTATTAATTTTTTATTAATTAAAATTTTATTATTATAAAATTCATATAAATTATTACATAAATTTTATAATTTTTGAAGATTTATTTTATATTTATATATTTATCACTGATTTTTTTTATTTCTTATTAATTAAGATTTTGTTAATTTGATTAAAAGAAAAGAAAATGAAGGCAAGACAGGTTTTTGTCATCAATTTAATGTTTAAATGAAAGAAAAATGATAAAATAATATAAAATCATGCCACGTCAGAAAAAAAAATTCGATCAAAGCTTTTTTTGATTTTTTTTGATGAATTGTTTAACTAAGCAGATATGATTTAATGATGGCCAATTTAACGTACATTTTCTGAAATATGGCCAATATAATGTATCAAAATAAAAAATTTTCCTATTTTTTTATTTTCAATTTAATACTTAAAATTAAAGAAATGATAAAAAAGTATTGTATCATGCCACGTCAGTAAAAAAACATGATCGGGCTTTTTTTGAACCTTTTTTGATGAATTGGCCAACTTAACCGATATTGTTTGATGATAACCAATATCACGTAGTTTTTCTGGAATGTGATCAATATAATAAATTAAAAACGAAATTTTCCCATGATATGAACAATAGCACGAGTGGTATTCTGAACGGATACCAAACAAAATGAGACGTCACTTATTAAGTAGATAAAACTCCACTTATTAAGAGGACCACAACAACTTTGGAGAAAATAGGAGATGAATAAAAACTAAACAACTATAATAATAAATATATTTAAATGTGATTATTTCTCTAATAATCTTATAAATAGATGATGGGAGAAAAGAAGATGATGGTGGCAAGGTTTAATGATGGAGAAAGTTATTTACTTCATGGTTTGTTGAATAAGTTGAATATCAATATGATACCTTGGCCTTTTATTTTGTCCGAAAAGAACAGATTGTATTATTGAAATTTTCATCCAAAATATCTAGAATTAGAAATGACACCTGTCTTCCCTGCAATTCCCGTTCACTTGCTAAAATCCAACTATAAACAAACGCATGCCAAAGCTAGGCTAGCATTTCATGAAACAACAAAAAAGAAAATAAAAAGAAAAAGAATAAAAAAGAAAAACAAAACTACACTTCAGAACATAAACCAGCAAAACATCCAATATCCATCCATGGAGTCTTGGCAGGCATTCAACTTCACCACTCTCCTGCTTTTTTCATCTTCCATATTCTTACTATTTAAATTATGGAAAAAAGCAAAATCCCAAACAAAGCCCGAAAAATTGCCTCCAGGCCCGCAAAAGCTGCCCGTAATTGGCCACCTCCACCTACTGAGCGGGCTGCCACACCATGCTTTCCAGCGATTAGCCAGTAAACACGGGCCGGTTATGCATCTCCGGCTGGGACAAGTTTCTGCGGTCGTAATTTCGTCCCGTCAGGCCGCCAAAGAGGTGCTGAAAAATCAAGACCCGGCCTGCGCAGACAGGCCCGAAAGCATCGGCAGTAAAATCATGTGGTACGATTACACCGACATTATTTTCAGTCCGTACAATGAGTACTGGAGGCAAATGCGCAAAATATGCATTATCGAGCTCCTCAGCACGAAAAACATCAAATCTTTCGGGTCCATCAGGCAGGATGAGATGTCCCTTCTCGTGAAATCCCTCCAATCGTCGTCCGGAGAGCCTGTCAATCTAACGGACAAGATTTTCATGTTCACGAGCTCTATCACGTCCAGGGCCGCATTCGGTAAAGTGATGAGTGACCGGAAGACACTGGTGGCGATGCTGAAGAAGGCAGTGGCGATGGCCGGAGGGTTTGAAGTGGCTGATTTTTTCCCGTCATTCAAATTGCTTCATGTTCTCAGTTGGAATAGGTACAAATTGTTGAGGATGCGGCGAAAGGTTGATGTCATACTTGATGGCATCGTGGAGGAACATAAGTTGAAGCAGAGTGGTGAGTTTGGTGGCGAGGACATTGTTGATGCTCTGTTGAGGATTCAGAGAAATGAAGAGCTCGAGTTTCCGATTACAAATGAAAATATCAAAGCCGTCATCTTTGTAAGCGCCCCTTGGTATCGTAGCATGTTTTAAATTTTATAAATCACGAATACTCAGTAAAAAAATCATAGAGGTGTTGGTAACACTAGTACTGACATTCAATATATAAAAAGTGGAATTAAAATATACATAATTAAATTTTGTCTATGAGTTAACAACCCATTATGCCAAAAAGATATCAGTAGAAAACATGTTTGTTTTACAAAATATAAACATTAATACATCTAACAATATATGAAAACTCCTGAATCTTTGAGTATCAGCTTCGAGTCATCCAAAAACTTTCAATGTGACAACGTCCGGCCTTAGCAAACAATGGACGAAAACTTCAATGAACTCGGGTTATCGTGAACTTGCTTCTTGTTTCTCGAACTGTATAAATGAGTGCTCAACATTTGGTTTGATATTTAGGAAAAAATAAATAAGAAAATAATATTCTCCTACATAAAAGGATTCTTACTAGATAGATAACTAAGGTTACCAGATAAATTTATATACATAAATAAAGACTTATTCTATAAATATGTTAGTCATTTTATATATAATAAGATAAAAATCGGATAATTATGTGCCTAAAAATATTACGTGTCCTTATTTCGCCACCTGCTAATGTTGAAAACAATTTTACTATGATTTGTTTATTTTTGAATGATGTGTTTATTTTTTCTTTTCAAACTATGATTTATGCATCTATTATTGCCATCGCTAGAGGCTCAACTTGCAATTGAGCCTTTGAGCCTAAAAACAATGATCATAGCTAACTCGGGCCCCACAAGTTCATGTAATTAGTTATTCATGATTCATGAATGTTTAATTTGTGCTATACATACGCAAGCAGGACATGTTCTCTGCTGGAACTGAAACATCATCTACCGTTCTTGATTGGGCCATGGCAGAGCTCATTAGAAATCCCCACGTGTTGACAAAAGTGCAGACAGAAATAAGGGAGGCCTTTAAGGGAAAACAAACAATAGAAGAAAGCGATATCGAAACGCTAAAATACCTAAAAATGGTGATCAAAGAAATACTGAGATTGCACCCGCCGATCCCATTGCTCCCACGAGCATGCAGAGACAAATGCGAAGTCGATGGTTATACGATCCCGCTCAAATCCAAAGTCTTGGTTAACCTCTGGTCCATGGGAAGGGATCCTGAATACTGGCACGAACCCGAGACCTTCCAACCCGAGAGATTCGAAAACAGTTCCGTAGATTTCTTGGGGAATAATTTCGAATTCATTCCGTTTGGGACGGGAAAGCGATTTTGCCCTGGTATGAATTTCGGATTGGTAAATGTTGAACTTCCATTGGCTCAGCTTTTGTACCATTTTGATTGGGAGATGCCTAAAGGGATGAGGCCTGATGATATAGACATGACTGAGGTTGAAGGAGTTGCTGCCCCGAGAAAGAATAATCTTTTTTTGGTTCCCATTGCCTATGATTCAACTGAAAACTAGTTCAGTCATGTTTTGGAGCTATAAGGGCGCATTCGATATGGTTTTATTTATATTGTAATGATGATGAATGTTTTCTTTTTTCTTTAATGGTAATGTGACATAAAAGTATTAAGCTATAATGATATGAGATGAATCGATAGTTACAAATGTGGTGCGAGCGAATCAACAATTAGTGGGATCTTTGAAAAGTTATATATGTAAGGAAAATAATTAGCAATTTGATTTTTTTTTCTTTGTTTAAACAATATAAATAGCAGATGTAATTGTAGAAAGAAAGTAAGTAAGTGAATATTGTAATTTATTAATATTTTTCATAAGTATGGTTTCACAAACAATCGCAATACGATGATCCACTGTAACTCAAAAGTGGTTTTAGTTTTTGATCGTTTTTTCATCATTAAACATTTCACACGGTTAGAGTTGGGATGTGTACGGGACTTGGAGATCTCCGACCCAAACAATATTCGAATCAAAAGATTTACGAATCGAAAATATTAGTTGACTTTCTGATTTGGGCAACACTCTTGTTAGGCCGTACTAACGGGATCATCCGTTAGGCCAAAATTTCATATCAATACATTATAATGCAAAAACCAATACATTATAATAAAAAACCAATACATCATAGTACAAAAACATTACACTGCAAAAACCAATATATCATAGCAAATATTAGAGATTTATGAAAAACTAATACTTTACAGTACAAAAACCAATACATCACATTGCAAAAACTAATATATTATAGTAGCGAGTCAAATGGCCTAACGGGTCATGACCCGTTAATATGGCCTAACACAAGTGCGTGCCTTCTGACTTTCCCTACACCAAATTGTCGCATAATTTTTTATGTTAAGGTGTTGAAGATGTTAATTATCCATAGCTGTACTGAATCGTACCAAAACAAAGAACCGGTTTTTAAGAGTTTTTTACATATATATTTTATATACATTAAGCTCGTTTGTATTTTATTTTGATATTAACTACACGTTATGTAAATTCTGTACTATTAGAGTATGACACTACAAGTATTAAGGGTTTAATATTGATAATAGAATAAACTTTAACTTTAACAATGACAGATATTGTTGACAAGAATTTTATTACTTAAACGATAACTTTAATATATACTAATTTTAAATTATTGCATGCATAATATCACAAGCAAAATAAGTTTTTTATGTTTTCGATCCTGCCAAGTCTAGATGGTCACTGGTCCTCCCCAGCAAAAGGAGTATTGTTGGTGTTAGCGATGTCGTAGATGAAGACGAGTACGACCACTTTTATGAAACACCACCATTCTTCATTGGTATTAATGAACCTCCAATAACCTTTGGAGATGGTTATATTCGTTCTGACCATGGTGAATGAGAGTGGATTGACAATCAAGAATAATATACTTTACATGTGTATGATTATTTTTTTCTCCAAACAAATATACCTTAGTCATAATAAATTATAGTAGCAACACATGACTCATTTTTCTTTCAATTATAAACAAACACCCTTTGCTTGGAAGCAGCTTGAAGATGGGGTTAGGAATCGAATCATTATTGTGCTTCATCTCCATGGTGGTTGTTCATCTTCTAAGGATGTGGTTTTCTTTGTATGTGTGAAAAAAAAAACACATTTTTTATTGTTGTTTCATGTTGGTTTTGTTAATGTTTGAGCTCCCTTTGTTTTGGTAATTTTGGTTCTTTTACCAAATTGCTTGTTATGAAAGCATTATATAAATTGTTCATATTATCAGTTTATGGAAATTTTTAACTTTTCCCTAGATCTTGGCCCCATGTTCTTTTTCCATATAGCTCTTTAATTTGGTGAATATGGAAGTGTTTAGCAAAATGCTTGTTATGAAAGCACTGTCATGGCATACTCTGTAATGTGCTAAGGCATAGTTCATTTGTCAAAAATATATAAAATTAAATTTAATGGTGGATCTTTGGAAAACTTGAAGGGTGTAATTGTTATTTAGTAAGTTAAATGTGGTTTATTGAATACCAAAATACCCAAATGTGTTTTTGTAATCATTTCATCTGTGTAAATCTAAATAATAAGATGTTTCTTGTTATTACATCATATTTTCCTGCCAGAATATGAAGTTAAGGGTAATAAGCATCAGTTTTAATTTCAGAACCGATGCTTATAGTATGTTAATAGCATTGGTTTGTATATAGAAAACCGATGCGTATAATATTAGGACAACGGGATTCAAACCGGGACCTTTTTGGCCAAGCGCTTGGTTTAATATTTATGCGCATTTTCTTACACCAATGGACGAATATGCATCGGCTCTTGGTCAACAACCGATGATTAACCCTAATTTGTATTACAGGCGTGAATCCCAGTGTACGTGGATGAACTAAATTCTATCCCGAACTTGCAACATCTTGAAAATTCTCTTCTCGCCCATATTTGCAGCTTCTCTCCCAGATTTGCAATGACTTTAATTCCAACATTCACGAAGACTCTTCTCATGTCTAGTTCACTTTTTATGATACTGTTGTTTGTTGATATGTTGTTCTTATTTAATTCAGTTGTGATTATTTTTTATTCTAATTGTAATCCGTATTTTCTTTTCTCTTCTGAATATTTTCTGATTATTCTTTCTTCTAATTGTATTCTGATATTTTGTAAATCCAAATAATCTTTCTCGACACGATTGTAGTATATCCTGAAGAAAATCGTGAAATTTTTCGCAGATCTTGAAAGTAACGATTTTATTTTGCGTAATCCCCATGGGCATACTTGGGATGTGACTGTCGAGTTTGTTGGTGAAAATGGTGATGAGGTTTGTTCTCTCCATATCTAATTCAAGTTGTCGAAATCATTTAATAAAAACACTGCAAATTAAATTATTCCAATTGAACCCTTATTCGATTTGTGTTGTTTGCGTTCTCCTGTCTTCAAATTAATGTTACTACTATTATGAACCTCATTCCAGTATACGTTGACGGAGCAATTTATTAATAATTGTGAATTATATTTTATGGTGTGAACAATTTTGCGTGTTAAGAACCCTTATTCGATTTGTGTTATTTATGTTCTTCTGTGTTCAAAGTGGTGTTACTATTATTATAAAAAAAAAATGGAAAAAGTATGACTGAGAGTTAATAATTATGAATTGTATAATTCTTTGTACGAATAATAATGTGTTGTTTATGTTTTTGGAAACTGTATATGACTGAGAGTTTTACTTTTGTCTTGAATAGCTACGCATGTTGCGAATACTTATTATATTTTTGTTGTTTGAATTGTACTCTGTTTTTTTATTGTTTATTGTAGGCCAGGTTTTGAAGTCGAGTGGTTGGAGTTTGTATATGACAACAACATCAGAGATGATTTTTCTGTCGTGTTCGTTAATAATGAACATTATATTTTTGATGTAATCGTCTTCGATGGTAAATGTGTTGCAAGCCATGACTATTATGGTGTGAAAGAGATTGACGAGTTCATTAATAACAAACCTTTTATTGAAGTATAAATATCAAGGAATGCTCTTGATCGTGCACGAATTGTAAGTTGAAGATATTCTAAATTATCTGCAACTAATACACTTTCCATCAATTATTGATATGTCGTTAGAAGCTTCTAATCATACGAGCTTTTTATAGGTTATTCCAAAGTGTAAAGTTGTAGGTCTCTGGCTATTAAATAAGTATCAGTAAATAGATGTTAAGTCTGGTGTTAATAACATAAGAACTGACACTAAACAGTATAATAAGCAGTGGAATAATTTATACGAATAAAAGAACACAGCAAATAAATTCCGTTCGTAAGCAACATGCTTACGAACTGGGTATACAAACTCGAAAAGTATATTACTTCAATTCGTTTAAGATCAAATACAAAATCATAAAGTAACATATGAAAACATTATCATCAACACTTGATACTAAATACTTGCATCCACGCTATGATGATATTCTCCGTTGGTTACGCAACTTCAAAGATGTATGAATTGTGTATCACATCTTCAAGACTCTTGTACTCGTGTTCCTTTCTGCGTGAAAGTCATCATCTTTTTCATGGCTTCTTCTTCTCTTAAATAGATAAGAATCATAACCTTGATAACAAGTTAACTCTATTCTAGGAAACAAAATAAACACCAAATATAGTTTCCTAATATTTTGGGCCCAGGAAGATAAATAACGACAAAAAGAAATTAAGATAATTGTCGTGAATGTTTCGCCCTAAAAATTATGTCTAGCACCTGCTCCTTCCCTGAGAATATCACGACCTGCTTCAACAAAACACGTTAGAAAGGACCACCGGGGGTTTTTCGGTGGAAACCTCTCCAATGCTTAAGTCAGTTAAGCATTTTAGATCGGAATAATCAAAATCAAGAGAAGGATGCTTAGAATGTCATACCTCTCCCAGCTTTGAGGCTGAGATATTTATAGTTTTTGCTCAGTGGGGCCTTTCCGAAATCACGAAAATAGAAAACCCGCGAATATCGGTCCGTTACACAAGCTGACTTGACTTGGAAGCTTCCTTCCAGAAAGCGGGTCAACCCTGTCGCTAAGCTCTCCCAATTCCTGACATGACCTCTTGAAACCTCATCCAAAGCTCCGAATGAGGTCAGGACGGTCTTTATCAGGCCATAGGCTTTGTCTTCAGCCTCACCTTTTCTCCTGCTAAAGTCATTTAGTTCATCTCATACCCAACCAAACCCTGTTCGGGCTGTATGGGAACTAACCACCAAATCAGGTCGTACCAATCAGTCCCCCCCATGAATGGTTGGGTATGAGTTGAGCTACTTTCATATTCCAATCATGGCGATTGATATTCACATGTCCTTTCGGTTATCCCACCCTGACATGCATTAAATGCACAGATCCCGCAAGATCCTCTTTTTGTAGAAGTTTCACTTTTTGGGGAAGGTCTGCGACGTTCCATATTCTACCTTAGTAATCACCACCCACGACTTGTCCTTTTTAGTATTGTGCCATGACACATCTTAAATGCACAATTCCTACCAAATCTCTTTTTTTCTAAAAACTTGTCTTCAAAGTATATCACTTTCCCTCTTCTCGCCATTTATCAAATTCCAGCCTCCTACACCTGCATATTTTCTCCAGAACACCTCGCTTCGCTCCTTTTCAGATGAGGGCTCTCTTTCCCCTAAACAACCAGGTACTTTCTCATCTTCCCGTAGATATTAATTATGTCAGCTTCCATCTCCTTTTCTCTCTCCTCTTATGGGAATTCATCATCCTCTATTAATCTATTTTCCTCGGCGACACCGCTGGCGACCGCTCAGAGTGAACAACACCATATTCTCCCCGACCATGATCAAGATAATATAGTCTCTATCATTAACAACCAAAACCTCTGAGATATACGCGCCAAATTCCCTATTTCCAATGATTTCTCTTTCACCAACCCATCTTCAGTTGAAAGAGCGTCCCGACCTCCTCCTAACCATCTAACCTTTTTCGTCGACCAGTTTTCAGTCGGGTCTAAGTTTGCCCATCCATCCCTTCATCCCGGCGGTGTCGCGGATGTACCAGATTCTGGTACATCAATTCGTGCTCAATGCGTTTAGGGTCATGGTAGGGTTTAATTTAGCAGCCCAATTTTATGGGGTCACTCCTACAGCCCAACTATTTTACTATTTGTTCCAAGCCAAGAGCTCTTTCTCTGGATCTTTCTATTTATCTGCCTGAGCTGACGTTCGCTTTCTGATCGGGATTCCTTCCTCCCATAAGGCCTGGAGGAAGAAATTCTTTTTTGTTCAGTGTTCAGGCGACTGGGGCTTCTCTCCGATTCCCATTAACACTCTTCCACACCAGGCCCACCTATCAAAGGAGAACGACCTTCTTACCTGGCGAAGAAAATAGCCACCCTCAACCAAAGGACTTTTCACCTAGCCCAACTCCTCAAGCCTGACGTCCTGAGTTTCTTTAATGCTCAGAAGGAGAACGGTCTCCTCCCTCCTGAGATTGGTATATTCAAGAGCTGATCAACTCTCTTTTTCTATGTTTCCCATACTCGAGTATTCTTTAAGTGTGCTCTTCTTATCTTCATTTTTATTCATCCTTAATTAACTTCCTTTTAAGTCGAGATGATGAGAGACAGGATGGCCGCAAGGAAGAAGAGGGCCGCCGCCATCGGCCAAAAGAGCCCTCTCAGTGAGCACGCCAGGACTTCTACGTCTCCTACTTCCGTGGCAGCCGTAACCCCAGGGGCGGCAAAGGTCTCATGAGGCTAGAGGGTCCCACTAGGTCAGAGGGAATGGCCCCTACTGAGCAGATGGCTCATCCAACCATTGACCTGACCACTCCTTCCCACCTAGAGGATGAGAAAGCGCTGGTCCCGCGTAAACGTGCTTGATCTGAACAGGGAGCTACTGCGCCAAGGCCACCCATAAACATCCCCAACAAGAGCTTCTTCGCCATCTCTTTCGTTCTGAACTGTCCCGGAGATGTGGCAGTTTAGTTTGTCATGGGTCAGTCTATTCATGTACATGTGTGTCCTTTCATATCGTGCCTTTACATGATTAGTTGTGTCCTTTCATCTATGTAGTTTACTCCTATAAATAGCCATGTAATTCTTCATTTGTAAGCATGAGTTTTGTACAAGAAAGTTCATTATTAAATTGTGTGTTTAAGAGAAATAAACAAGAGTGTTTATATAATTCTCCACATATTTATTTTTCGCTGCGATTTATATATTGAGCCCACATTATCCAACAAAGTGGTATCAGATCAAGGTTCGATTCTCTACAAAGACAATGGTCGCAAGTGGAGCATTCCCATTTCCAAAGTTCTCGAAAGATAACTTCATTGGATGGAGCATCCAAATGAAGACATATCTTGGTGGACAAGATGTTTTGGAAACCATTGAAAGAGAATATGATTTTTCACGAGATCCTACTACTTTAAGCCAAGCCGAAAGGAAAGCCTTAAAGGAAACCAGAGTAAAACATCAAAGAGCTCCCTCTATCATTCAACTCGGCATGGATGACAACAATTTTGAGAAGATCTCACAAGCAACCACTGCGAAGCAAGCGTGTGTTATTCTTAACAACGCTTTCAAAGGTACTTCGATTACATATCAAGAGTTGTGATGGTTGTTAACCAACTCGAAAAAAATGGAGAAAAGTTAGAAGAAAAGCGAGTTGTTGAAAAGGTACTTCGATCTCTTGTGCAGAAATCTGACTACATTGTAATAGCCATTAAAGAGTTTGTTGAAACCCATAACTTGAACAAGTTGCTCGGAAAATTACAAGTGCATGAAGAAAAACTAAAAACACGAACTAGAGAACCGGAAGTCGAATAATCTCTTCAAGTAATGACGATCAATTCCAACCAACATAAATCCGATAGTTTTGGATATCGTGGTCATGGAAGAGGCCGCGGTAGAGGTCGTAGTCATGGACAAGGACTCAGTTGTGGCCATGAACGAGGTCCAGAAGAACAAAGTTCATACAAAAATGAAGAGTCACAATCGGAACCTCGTCAATCACGAGCTCGCGGAAGAGGTGGATTCAATCGTCATCAAAATAAGTGAGATGTCAAATGTTATAATTTTCACAAGTTTGGGCACTATGCTTCGGAGTGCCGAAATAAGTAGCTCTGAAAAGGCTCATCTTGTCGAAAAAGATTCTGACCAATCGTTGTTGGCATTGAAAGCGTCAATCGAAGTAGAAAATACTTCGTGGTACCTCGACTCGGGTGCGAGTAATCACATGTGCGGGGAAAAGCACATGTTCATTGACATTGATGCTACTGCTACTGGAAAACATCACATTTGGTGATATGTCAAAAATCACCATCTAAGGAAAAGGAAGGATTCTCGTTCCATTAAAAAGTGTCGGACACCAATTCATCAAAAATGTTTACTATGTAAATGGAATGAAAGCAAATATTTTGAGCATTGGGCAATTGCTCAAAAAAGGGTACGATGTGCACATGAAGGGCGAAAGCTTGTACCTAAGGAATTCCAAAGGGAGGTTGATAGCTAAGGTACAAATGTCAAGTAATAGAATGTTCATGTTAAAAATTCAGCATGACATGCAAAGTTCTTGAAAGCGTGTTCTGAAGACGAGTTTTGGTTATGGCACTTGAGCCTCGGCCACATAAGTTTTGGTGGACTGAGGATAATGTCGTCCAAGAAGTTAGTGAGAGGACTACCTGTGATAAGTCATCCTGATCAGATTTGTCAAGGATGTCTTGAAAGGAAACAACATCAACACTCCTTTCCAAAAGAATCTCTCTCAAGAGCGAAGCAACCGCTAGAGCTAATCCATACGGACATATGCGAACTTATCAAACCATTATCACTCGGAAATAATTGGTATTTTTTGACCTTCATTAATGATTTAAGTCAAAAGACTTGGGCATTTTTTTTGAAGAACAAGTCAGAGGCGTTTACAACCTTCAAAAGGTTCAAGTCTCCAGTCTACAAGCAAAGTGATTATCAAATCAAGGTAATGAGGTCGGATAATGGAGGCGAGTTCACTTCAACGGAGTTCCAAAAACTTTGTGAAGAGAATGGTATTCACAAATCTCTTACCGTTGATTATTCTCCACAAGAAAACGGTGTCGCTGAAAGAAAGAATCGATCAATTATGAATATGGTTCGATGCATGTTGAAGAACAAAGATTTGCCAAAAGAATTTTGGGCAGAAGCTGTGGATTGTGCTGTTTATTTGTCCAACAGGAGTTCGACAATAAGTGTTCGTGATCAAACACCACAAGATAAGTGGAGTCCTTTCAAACCAAGCATTTCACATTTGCGAGTAATTGGTAGCATTGCACATGCCCACATACCAGATCAAAACAGGAGCAAGCTTGATGCGAAGATCCAAAAATATATTTTTGTTGGTTATGATCAAGCATCGAAAGGCTATAAATTGTATGATCCAATTGAGAAGAAAAGGAGGCTTAGTTGTGATGTCGTGTTCGACGAAAAGTGTTCTTGGGACTGGAGTACTCAAGATAAGGAGCAATATACATTTTACTCTTTAGAGCCTATTTTGAAAGAAGTCGAAGAAGAGCCGATAGAGCCCTTGAGTCCTCCATCGCCACCCCCATGTGATCAACCTTCATCGGAAATTGAGAGTTTAAATAGCGGAAGGCCTCAAAAGACAAGAACGTTGAGAGAAATTTATGAGCACAATGAAAACCGAAACTTTTTCTGCTTGTTTGCTGATACTGATCCCATAAACTTCGAAGAGGCGTCAAAGAGTCAAAAGTGGAAGAAAGCCATGGATGATGAGATTAGTGCAATTAAGAAGAATGAAACTTGGGAACTTTCTTCTCTTCCAAAAGGGCAACAATCTATTGGATTCAAATGGATTTACAAGGCGAAGGAAAATTTAAAAGGAGAGATAGAACGATACAAGGCAAGGCTAGTAGTCAAAGGATACAAACAAAATGCTGGAATTTGCTATGACGAAGTTTTTGCCCCTGTAGCTCGTTTGGAAACCTTGATCTCGTTAGCAGCCCAAAAGAAGTGGAAAATTCATCAAATGGACGTGAAGTCATTCTTGAATGTAGTACTTGAAGAAGAAGTTTCATAGATGAACCAGAAGGCTACTTGTTACCAGGACATGAAGGAAAAGTGTTGAAGTTAAAGAAAGCGTTGTATGGTTTGAAGCAAGCGCCAAGAGCTTGGTATAGCCGTATCGACCAAACTTTTATGGAGAAAGGATTTAAGCAATGCCCTCATAAACATGCCCTTTACGTGAAAGTTGATGATAAAGGTAACATGTTGATTGTGTGTTTGTACGCCGATGACCTTTTTTTTTACAGGAAATAATAAAGAGTGGTTTGACGAATTCAAACAAGAGATGACTAAAGAATACGAGATGAAAGACATTGGCCTAATGTCATTCTATCTTGGAATTGAGGTGCATACAAAGAAATATGGGATATTTATTTCATAAGAAGGCTATGCAAAGGGAATTTTAAATAAATTCAAGATGGAGAAATGCGTGCCGACCAATATTCCAATTAATGTTGGGACCAAACTTTCGAAGGATATAAATGGAGATTGTGTCGACCCAACTTTGTTTAAAATTTTGGTTGGAAGTTTGCGATATTTGACTTGCACGAGGCCCGATATACTATATGAAGTTGGTCTCATTAGTCGTTATATGGAGAATCCTAATAAGTATAATTCAAAGTGGCTAAACAAATACTTCAGTATGTCAAAGGTACGATCAATTTTGGTTTGTTTTATCCAGAAACTGGAGAAATGAAAATTTTTGGATATAGAGATAGCGAATGGGCCGGAGATCCCGATGATCATAAGAGCACGAGTGGTTTTGTATTTTATTTTGTAGGATGTGAATTCACATGGTCATCGAAGAAGCAGCCAATAGTTATTCTATCAACATGTGAAGCTGAGACGTAAAGTGCTTGTCATGCTGTGTGGTTAATGAGTTTGCTTAAAGAACTTCACCTTGGTGACGTAGAATCAACGTAAGTATTTTTTGGTAATAAATCAGCGATTGCACTAGCAAAAAATCCTGTTTTCCATGATCGTAGCAAGCACATTGACACAAGGTTTCATTTTATTAGAGAATGCATTGCTAAGAAAGATGTTCAAATTAAGTTCGTGAAACACGAAGATCAAGTGGCGGATATTTCCATGAAGCCCCTCAAACGCGAAACTTTTGAGAAATTGAAGCACAAACTTGGAATCCGAGAGATTCAAGCTTTAAGGGGGGATGTTGAAAGTTGAAGCTAGATTCATGATTAAATAAATGGATGTGACTTTTGATATGGTGTCCATTCATGTACATGTGTGTCCTTTCATATTGTGTCTTTACATGATTAGTTATGCCCTTTCATTTATGTAATTTAATCCTATAAATAGCCATGTAATTTTTCATTTGTAAGCATGAGTTTTGTACAAGAGAGTTCATTATTAAACTGTGTGTTTAAGAGAAATAAAAAAGATTATTTATATATTGTTCTTCGCATATTTATTTTTCGGTGCGATTTATATATTGAGCCCACATTATCCAACATTTATCAATAATTCGGTACTCATACTACAACAAATGACACCAACTGGAAGGACAAAATTGGAAGGACGAATTTATCCCTTCCTATAGGGTAAACATATAGGAACGACATATACAAGTCGTTCCTGTAGATCCATTTATCTATTGGAAAGACATTTGTCGTTCCTATAAATATAAATGTCGTTCCAACAGAATGTCAATCTATTGGAACGACATTTGTCGTTCATATAAATATACTTTTTGTTCCAACAGAGCACCAATTTAATGGTGTATCTATTGGAACAACAAGTCCTTCCCATTAAACGAAAGTCCTTCCAAAATATCACTAACCTCATTTAATACCCTCCACCTAATTTTCACCTTCTCCCCACTTTTTCAATATTAATTCCGGTTTCTATCCTTCAGCTTCAATTTTTATCCTCCCCAAATATCTCATCTCCAAATTTCTCCACTTCAAATCCATGTCCGAGCGTAAATTCCTCTTGCTGTAATTGGAAGGACTTGTCTTTCCAAAATGTTTATGATGTCCTTTCAATAAGTGAACTTGAGGAAACAAAACAAAGGTTCGATTTCAATTCTTCTCCCTACCTCCAATGTTTGTTTTTGTGTTATATTTCAAGAAGTTTGCAGAAATGACAAATGAATTGCTTTTCCTTCCCCCATGTGTTTGTTTTTGTATTATATTTCAAGAAATTTGCAACAATGTTAGATAAATTGGGGGGTGAATCATTTTTCTTGTACTTGGAAGGACATGTCCTTCCAGAATATTGGGTTGTCGTTCCAATAAATAATTGTGTGACTCCTTTGCTTTCTATTTTAAAATGGATTTTTTATTTGTCTTTGATTCAGCAATCCAAAAGTTTCTTTTTCATCCAACCAAAAAAGGAAAAATCTTTTTTTTTTTCGGAAGGACTTGTCCTTCAAGAATCTTGGTTTTCTCTTTCCAATAAGTTGTCTATTTTTGTGTTTGTTTTAAAAATAAAAGAATAGGAATTTGCTAATGCACATCATATGCACACTCAAATAGAAAGGAAAATTTTAATTTTATATATTATAGTTTTCTAATATTTTTGGGTTGTTTTGTGCTTTGTGCTTTTTTTTAATCAATCCACAGTTATATGTTAAATACTAGAAAAAAAAGGTAGTTTATGTAAATATGCATAAAATAAATGAGATAAGAAAAACCCAAAATAGAAAGATAATAATCAAAGAATCTAACCCACAACTTAGGGGTAGTGTTTGTAAATAAATGTAAAATAGATGAATTTTGTAAATAATTTATAATAGAGGAGCTAAGAATTTACCTAATTATTTTGGTCATTTTTATTTTTTCCAGCTTTCAAATATGGTGATGTATAAGAGATGGACGCGAATTACAAATAAAATGTCACCAGAGTTTATGTGTGGAGTGACTAGTGAGTGAATTTATTAACATGTGTGGGCCTCTTGTGAACAACACAGGCTTGATTAAGTGCCCATAAAACAAGTTTTTAAATTTAGAGTCTCGAAAGTTGGAAGCTGTTCGGATGCATATTCAGAGGTATGGGTTTGATGTATCATATGATATTTAGATTCACCACGGAGAGCAATTACCTGAACACGAACCTGGTCCGTCAGCCGTTGACTTTGAAATGATGGATGAAATGAGAAATATGATGGCAGACGTGGACCCAGATGATGAGTATGGGTTGGAGAGCCCTGAGAAGCAGTATCATAACTTGTACGAGGCAAAGGACACTAAATTGTATGAAGGGATTTCATCATTCTCTTCATTAAATTTTCTTGTGAAGTTGATGAATATCAAGGTGAATGACAAGTGAAAAAATAGATCATTTAATGAGTTGCTTAAGTTATTGAAACTCGCATTCCCATCGATGAAACTTGTCAACTCGCATTATGAGGTTAAGAAGTTGCTTGAGAGTTTGGTTCTTGGCTATGAGAACATACATGTATGTAAGTATGATTGTGCACTGTTTTATAAAGAGCATACCAATAAAGAAACATGTTCGGTCTGTGGAGAATCACGTTGGCGAGAGAATAGTGGAAACGGTTCTAAAAGCAAAATTCCACATAAGGTTATGCGATATTTCCCTATGATCCCAAGATTGAAGAGGTTATTTGAAATGGAAGACACCGCAAAATTTATGCATTGGCATAGTACTGGGTATCATACAAGTATAGATGTTATGACTCATCCGAGGGACGACAAAGCATGGCGTGCATTTGACGCTAGACATCTAGAGTTTTCTAGTGAGCGGCACAATGTTCTTCTTGGACTTGCGGCTGATGGCGTCAACCCATTTGGTGATATGAGTCAGGTGTATAGCATGTAGCTAGTAATATTGACAGTTTACAATCTTCACCATGGCTATGCATGAAACCATAGTATTTGATGTTGAAACTATTGATACCTGATATTTCTTCCGATACACCATAGATGGATCCTTGACTTCAACGGTCTACCAGAACGTCGGAGTCCTCTAGTAAAAAAACAATGAAAGACATATTGATCCAATGATTTACGTAGATTTGTCCTTATTTTTATTAGCTTTTTAATTCATTTTTTCTATTTGTTTTTGGTATAAGTTGGTTGATTTAAGCATAATTTTGTATTTTTATAATTCCAGCTTATTTTGCCGCATTTTGATCGTAATTGATGCAATTAGGTGATATTTTGTTGTTTTTCACCTTACAGCTAAGTAACCGGAAGAGTTCAGCGCGTAATAGACGAAGTTTGATGTTCAAGAATAGGAGAACGAGCTTTCCGGTGAAACGAGTAGCAAAAAGATAGAGAACCGAGATAGGCTCTCTGTCGCATCGATCGCCGCGAGCGTCGACGCGAGTCACCGCCTGCGACGATCGACGCACAGCCGATGCAACATTCTGAAGCGTCGATTGAAGACGAGTCGACCGACGCAGCGTCGACGCAACTTTCTGAAGCGTCGATCCAAGCACGCGTCAGTCGACGCACCCGCCCAGCCGACGCGCGCACCCAGGCCGTGTCGACGCCGAGAGACAGCCTGCGTCGATCGACGCACCGTCGACGCGGCGGCCCAGAATTCGGATTTTAGGGTTTCTTGTGCGCCAAGACTTGCAATATCTATATAAACCCTCCATATTTCAGATTTTTGGACATATACACGACTACCTAGGGTTCCTTAGCTTACAATAACAATAATACCACATCTCATAACGATATTTGAAGACGGAGATAAAGGATCGAAGAACAACGCGTCCAAAACATCAAATTCGCATTTGGGATTCAATCTTCGCCCAAGATTGACGTGCAACTGCGGAATAGCTGGAGCTTTTTACTGCTTTTCTGAGTTCCAATAAGTACTCTAAACTCTTAGTTAGTTACGTAGTTAATTTTCTAGTTAATTGCTTGATTAGTTAATGCTAGAACTAGTTTAATTAGCTTAATCATTTTATGATTGGATATTGGATTACTTTAGTTTATTTATGCGATTGATTTATGCTTAGTTATTTGTTCTTAGATTCATATGATACATTGCTTAGTGATAATTTCTTATGTTCATGCTCTTAGATTCGTTAATTAGGTTTAATTCATGGTTGCGTTTTATTGATAATTTCTTATGTTCATGCTCTTAGATTCGTTAATTAGGTTTAATTCATGGTTGCATTTCATTGATAATTTAGTTATTGCTAGTAGTTGATGATCTAGTTTAAAGTAATTAGTTTAATTATTCATAGTTTAATTACTGCTTTAGTTTATAATGATCAATTCAATCTCTTTAAACCCCAAATGTACATGTATTTTATTTCTATTCGTAATTGAGAAAAACATCCGAAAGACCGAATAGTTGTTTCCTCGAGAGATACGACTCGAGTCAAACTCATCACTCTCCAAGTACCTCGTACTCGTGCGAGCAAACTGACGTGCTTTTAAATTTATTAAAAAGGGGTGCACAAAAGTTTGGATCAAAATTTTGGCGTCGTTGCCGGGGAAGCAACGAGTAGGAATATAGGATGTTTTTCGTTTTAAATTATTAGTTTCTTTTTATTTTTATTATTTATTTTATTTTTGCTCTTGGTTTTGGGATTTTTGCCATTTGGTACGTTAATGTATTGTTGAGTTTATGCAAGGAAGGCGAGCACTTCAACGCGACCTTGCACCATTCATTGACAACGTCCACCGTTCAAATCCACCAAGGCCAAAACCCATTTTTATTCCCGAGAACGATTCCTCAGCAGAAACTGATTTTATTTGTGACCAAGTTCCCAACACAATGTTAGGAGCACATTCGATTCGAAACGGCGATTCGCCACCAAGATCACCTCCACGCCCAATTCGAAATGGGTATGGGAGTGAGCCAATCGTGTTGTAAGGACAACCACTACCGCGAGCCTACTGGGCTAATTACCAACAAGACATGGAAAACATGATAGACGAAGGATTCCAGCAGCACAACGTGATTAATCACCAACCCAACATAGTGAATATGAGACCAAATGAAGAGATGAACAACAACGCTATTCGCCAACACAACATCGAGAACGTGGCATTTAGGAATGAGTGGTTGGCGAATCAAGATCATGGTTACGTGAACGAGTGGTTGGCGAATCAAGATCATGGTTACGAGCAAAACAAATTCGGAAGAAGATACGAGCGTGAGAACCATTACTCATATGACGATCACTACGAGAGAGCAAATGACCGAGTTAGGGAACCAAGGGGAGATCGAGCATCTAGACAGCACGATTTGGTGCGACCAAAGGTTGTACCTTTTAGGTCAGCAATTGTGCTGGGACCAACCTCAAGGGAGGTGGAGATCAAACCGCACCAACTTAATTTACTCCCGACTTTTCACAGAGGTGCTCATGAAGACCCTTTGGCATTTTTGAATTATTTTGTAGATGAAGTTGGAAGATTTGTGGTTCATGGCCTTAATCAAGAAGAGGTACAAATGATTTGTTTCCCATATAGCATGAAGGACAAGGCAACTATTCTCCGAAGATGACTAACCAGTTTTTCTTCGATGGTTTATTAGACCATGGGAAACGAGAAGTAGAGATAGCAGCGGGAGGAGATTTTGGAGATTTGACAGCCACCGAGGCGAGGCGGGTGTTGGAAAAGCAAAGCGAAAAATCTAGACAAACCAACTCTCGGCCTCGTAAAATGAGGGTTAACAAAGTTTCCATCCCCGATCCTGATTTAGATGACGGCAAGTTAGTCAAGGCGAAATGTGAGGAGATATTTGACGAGAAATTAGCTGCTTGGAAAGCGGAGCGAGCTAGCAAGGCCACTACACAAAGGATGGCCGTAACATGTAACCAGTGTGGATCCCCTCAGCATTCAGCAGATGTGTGTCCAAACAACATTGAGCAGCATGAGGATGTTAACGCGATCCAAAATTATTCGAATCAAAAGAAGTACACACCGCAACGTGATAATCCTCTTTTCAAGTGGGGCCCTGGAAATCCAAATCATATGCCACCTGATCCAAAATATCCCCCACCACAATATGCTAAAGCACCACCAGTGTCGCCGCCACAAAGTAATTTTCATACGCAAGGGAAGGCGTCTAATGCGACTCAACCAAATGATCAGCTGTTGGTTTGGCAGCAAGATCAAATGGCCGAGACGATCAGCAATAGAGAGGGACTTACAAAGGTGAATGCAAAGATTGATGAACTCTCGAAGAAGGTGAACGAAATTGACCATCTTTCCGGTGTTGTGCATGATCTAACTAAAAACATGGATAGGATGGAAAGAACTATGGGCCAACTAGCAACTGAATTTTCAAGGTCCAATAAGGAGAAGGACAAGCTACCAAGTCAACCAGAGCAAGCGTCGGCGGTTCACGTCCTTCGCAGTGGGAAGAAGATCGACAATGGCATAGTGGACCAGGATGAGGAAATTGTTCCTAAACCAGTAGACAAGATACATAAATCCACCAATAGATACGTGCCTGGTTCCATTCAAGGGACAATTCCAAACAACACCCTTGGCAAAGATGAACCATCACTACCGAAGCAATCAACGACGCAATTTAAGGATGTTGTTCCTTTTCCGAGCCGGTTGCATCCGGTGAAAGAAAACAAGAGGTTCAGGGAGCTATACAACCTCTTGAAAAATGTCAATATCAATCTCCCACTGTTGGAGGTAATCAAGACAATGCCCGCCTATGTGAAATTTCTCAAAGAACTTTCTTCAAAAGAGAGACGTTTAGTGATGGATCAATACGTAACATTGCCGAAGGAAGTTAGCGCAATTTTTAAGAAGCCATTGCCACCCAAGGAACGCGATTCTGGAATTTTCTGCATCACTATTTCTTTGGCTAATGGACAAAAGGCAATAGGAATGTTAGATCTTGGAGCAGGAATAAATTTACTGCCATATTCACTTTATCAAGCGTTTGATCTTGGACCACTAAAGACGACAACCATGCGCCTACAATTGGCCGATTGCTCAACTCGACGACCCTTGGGAATAGTTGAGGATATTTTAGTACAAGTTGGAGAGCTCGTACTTCCAGTTGATTTTTTGGTTATGGACATTGGAGAAGTTCCAACTGGAAGCACTGAGCATACCATTTTATTGGGGCGCCCGTTCATGTCTACTTCCCATACTCTAATTGATGTTCATAAAGGGAGGATGAAAATGACAGTTTTGGGTGAAACAGTGACGTTTTCTCTAAGAGATATTCAAAACACTCCCTCCCCCATCATGTAAGAGGATGATTCATTCATTGACCCCATTACATCATGCGTAAACGAGTTACGAGAGATCGTAACTTTGAACAAACTGAGCGACGGGGACGACGCCGGATTCTCTATCGAGGGAGGAGATAAACGAGTCGATTCAAGCAAGGAGTATGACGAGTTTGAGGATCATATGCACTTAAGTGGAAAAGACTTGATCGAGTTGCTAGGTATCGACATGCCCGATATTGTAGAGGAATTTTTAGATGATTTAGATATGGAGAGTAAAGCACATGAGTTTGAACAAAGGGTGAAGTTGAAGCCACCAATAAGTCGGCCAAGGAACGATTTCCTCGACCCTAACAAAACAATTTCACGCAAGACGAACAAGGGCGAGGCACATCTCAACAATTTGACGAGGAATAAGAAGAAATCAAAAGAGGTTCGCACGAAGGAAGTCAAAAACTTGCAGTATGAGGTTGGGGAATTAGTACTGTATAATCACAAGCGTAAATATGACCCAGCTAATTTTGGAGCTGCATGGAGCGGACCGTTCTCAATAAAAAAATTAGATGAGTACGGCGTAGCCACGTTGTATGATGAGGTCGAAAAATCATCCTTTCAAGTTCACAAGCATAGACTGAAGCCTTATCATGATGGAAGAAAGATGAATCGCAATCATGAGTCGGTGGAGTTTGGAGATCCACCGTACATTTGGAATTAAACGAGCAAAATAGCGTCGAGCAAGCGACGTTAAAATTTGTGCTTCTCGGGAGTCAACCCGAGCAATTGTCACCTTTTGTATTTTATTTTATTTATTATTTTATTTTGGTTTTTATCTTTTTAGAACAGATGGAAGAACTCGGACGAGGAGAATTGATCAAACGAGCGAAGAAAAGACGCCCAGAATTTTGCCCGCGTTGACACCGAGGATGCTCGCGTCGGTCGACGCGGAGTCGACGCAACTGCCGAGAAAACAGCTTCGGTCGCGTCGATAGGGTTCGCGTCGATCGACGCGGCGTCGACGCGAAACTCGGATTGGCCCAGAACATGTTTTAAACCGGATTTTGCCCGAGCAACCCGACCCATATGAGTCTTGACCCGCGGAAAACCCAGGAAAAACACCCCAAATCGCCAACCCCTCCCCTTTTCCTTCACTTTTCAATTCCAAACTTCAAATTTTTCTTTCTTTCTTCAAAAAATCACACTTTTTCAAAATTTTCACAAAACACTCACCAACTTCAATACCAATTCACAACAATTCGAACACCATACACCACATTGCCCAGAATTCCACTTTCAAATTTGGTGTTCAAGCCAAATTCTTAAAAACAAGCTACGTAGGGTTCGGGCAAATTTCAATAATTCGTTCGTTATCATTGTTTGGTTGTGTTGGGAAGTTGTTGGTGCAAGAATTATTCAAGTATTTTGTTGGTTGAACACGCACGCCAAGTGTTCGAAAAAATTCCCCAAAGAAGCAAAGAGGCTTATTTTCAAGGTTTATCATTCCGGTTCCACTTTTTATTGTTTGATAATGTCTTGATCGGGTAAACACAAGGATATCTCGGGGAAATATGGAGCACCGTTCCCAATTTACGAAAAAAAGGAAGGGGACGTTTTTAAGATTATACGAAAATGGGGGTTTGCAACTCATAGGATTTTGAACGTCCATAGACTTGAGGAAGAGGCCTTGAATGGCTCAGAACACCATACCAACCTTTCCCGCTATGTCGATGGCCTCGGTTGTGGGTATTTTGCCCAAATGCACCTTCCCGTATTTAGCGAGCTTATGCTCAAATTTTTCTCTACTTTAGCAATCCAGAACGACGAGACGTTCACTTTTCGTCTAGGAGGGAATGATGTTTATGTCGAAGAGGAGATTTTTGGCAACATATTTGGTTTCCCGACCGAAGGGGACCACCCGGTAGGAGTTGAAGGCTTCGACTTAGCCTCTTTTTGGGGGATGATCACCGGGGGAAATACGGGCGATTGCAAGCGATTTCCTAGTTCAAAAATTCAAGACGATGCCCTATATGTCGCCTAAAAATCCTCGGCCACATTATTTTATGCAAGAACGAGGCCACCTATGCGACCAAGTCCGAGCTCTACGTTCTTCAATGTCTTCTCGATGGTCGTCAAGTCCGGCTTTTCCCGTTAATTTTGCAAGGACTATATAACGTTACTAAGGGAACTCTGGGAAGCAAGACGCCACTTCTCTCCTTCGCACCGTACATAACCGGTCTCGCCCATCACTTCGGGTTCGATCCGGCCGAAAGCGGTTTTCATCCACTCGGGACTACTTCACTTTCATTGACACGTGCCCCTGCACCCCGAGTGAGGTCTTCGACTCAAGGAGGATCTTCGTCTCGACCGGACGATGATGATGGCGACACGGATATGGAACAAGCCCGCCGTTCTACTTCGGGCTCGAATCCCAATTGGAGCAAATTTTTTGAAGAAAACCGAGCATTTCAATTGAAGATGTTCAATAAGCTCCCAATCATCGACGAGTAGATTGATACGAACCACGAGCAAAACCGTCAGAGCTTAAGGAAGATGCGAGCTCGCATTTTGAAGCTCGAGGAACGATTTGAGGCGGCATACCCCACACCTAGCATGGACGTCAACGAGAACCCCGAGAAGAATGATTCCCGCGAGTTCTAATCTTGTATCTTTATTTTTATTATTACGCTTTATTTATAAAAAAAAATGTAAAATATAAAAATCCAAAAATATTGTTATTTTGTTTATTTTTGCATGTTTTATTTTTTTAGGACAATTCATATCGCGCACATGAAAGCAAGGCCAAATTGCACAATTCGATGAGTAGCAGCTCGACTACTATTATTTCAGGGATGTTTTCTTTTTCCTTCCTCTTTTTGAATTTTGGATGTATTTGTGGCAATCCGGAGATTACCGGGAATTTTAGAGAGGGGGGTGGTCGAGTGTGATTTTTATTGATTAATTGTGTAATTTTATTTAATACTTGGCCTGTAATAATTATATGCTTAAGTGCGATTAATTGCTATTCCTGCGCGATAATTGTGGCTTGCCTGTCGAAGTTGACTACGTATGATTATTTGTTTTCGTCTTTGAGCGTGCATAAGTGCATAATTTTTAAAAATTATTATTTATATATTATAAAATGGTACTTGGACGTAATTGATTTCACAAAACCTTAAAAGCAGCGTCAATTCAAAACTTTTTCATGCAAAAAGCCAGTGAGTAGCCTGAGTGATTATCATCTTTGCATGTGCTTGAATAAGTTTCAGTCTTGATATCTCTTTGAAACGGCTGTGTGTAGTCGACTTTGAAAATGAAGTTAAGGCTCATATAAAACCCTATTCCGGCCATATCCATATATTTTTAGCCACTATAAATTCTGAATGAGCCAATCATAGCCAAGTAATCCATGCCTTTAGCCATGAGTGATTTTATTAAGTCGACCCCTACTAACCCATTAAAAGTGTGGGGTAGGAGTTCGTATTTTTATTGGTTATTTAAATCTTGGAATTGTTATTAGGAATTTATTATTTTGTGAGTAAGGACCACCATCTAAAAAAAATAATAAAATAAAAAAAAAAGATAGAGAAACCCATTATAAGAATAAACGGGGAAAAAAATGATAAGAAAGATGGTGAGTCTTGTGTTAGTAATTGACTACGCGCTAAAGGCTTGTGTTTTATTGTTTATTTTTATGAGGCCTTATGTTTAAAAGGCAAAAGAGTTGTGATTAAGTGGTTTCTGAGCTTCAAGTCGGTTTTACGGTTTGCGAGTTGGGAAATAGCCTATATTTAAAAGGATACGTTATAAGTGTTTAGTGAGGTTTTTCTTTTGTACGAGGTGAAGCACTTTGCTTCGTGATTAGGTTAGGTTGAGTGAGTTATTGATCATGATTGATCATGAGTTAGCCACACGACTTATATATTCCATACCCGTCCAAAGAGCCTTACATTACAACCCGCGAAGACCTTTTCTGATTCTTAGTAGTGACAGCACACTTAATATGCGATTGAAAAGAGATTGATTTTTGGTGCTTATTTATTGTTCATGTAATTGTATGATTTGAGTGTATACACGTCCCATGAAGAAAATACTTGAGTGATTTTGAGCGTACACTTATATATTATCCTTCGTGAGGAAGCATGATTTTGTTTTGAAGCGATAATGTAATAATGGTCGAGTGATTGACGTTGCGTGACTTGTACCTATATTTTCAAAATTACGTATGTAGCATAGCACGACTCTTTGCTTGAACTTATTTTCATTCTAGTTATACTTTGAATTTATCATTTGTTCGAGGACGAACAAACCAATTAAGCGTGGGGTAGTTGATTTACGTAGATTTGTCCTTATTTTTATTAGTTTTTTAATTCATTTTTTCTATTTATTTTGGTATAAGTTGGTTGATTTAAGCATAATTCCGTATTTTTATAATTCCAGCTTATTTTACTGCATTTTTATCGTAATTGATGCAATTAGGTGATATTTCGTTGTTTTTCACCTTACAGCTAAGTAACCGGAAGAGTTCAGCGTGCAATAGACGAAGTTTGATGTTCAAGAATAGGAGAACGAGCTTTCTGGTGAAACGAGTAGCAAAAAGATTGAGAACCGAGATAGGCTCTCTGTTGCGTCGATCGACGCGAGTGTCGACGCGAGTCACCGCCCACGACGATCGACGCACAGCCGACGCAACATTCTGAAGCGTCGATTGAAGACGCGTTGACCGACGCAGCGTCGACGCAACTTTCTGAAGCGTCGATCCAAGCACGCGTCAGTCGACGCACCCACCCAGCCGACGTGCACACCCAGCCGATGCGCACACACAGGCCGTGTCGACGCCGAGAGACAGCCTGCGTCGATCGACGCACCGTCGACGTGGCAGCCCAGAATTTGCAATATATATATAAACCCTCCATATTTTGGATTTTTGGACATATACACGACTACCTAGAGTTCCTTAGCTTACAATAACAATAATCCCACATCTCATAACGAGATTTGAAGACGGAGATCAAGAATCGAAGAACAACGCGTCCAAAATATCGAATTCGCATTCGGGATTCAATCTTCGCCCAAGATCGACGTGCAACTCCGGAATAGCTGGAGCTTTTTACTGCTTTTCTTAGTTCCAATAAGTACTCTAAACTCTTAGTTAGTTACGTATTTAATTTTCTAGTTAATTGCTTGATTAGTTAATGCTAGAACTAGTTTAACTAGCTTAATCGTTTTATGATTGGATATTGGATTAATTTAGTTTATTTACGCGATTGATTTATGCTTAGTTATTCGTTCTTAGATTCATTTGATACATTTCTTAGTGATAATTTATTATGTTCATGCTCTTAGATTCATTAATTAGGTTTAATTCATGGTTGCGTTTCATTGATAATTTAGTTATTGCTAGTAGTTGATGATCTAGTTTAAAGTAATTAGTTTAATTAGTCATATTTTAATTACTGCTTTAGTTCATAATGATCAATTCAATCTCTTTGAAACCCCAAATGTACATATATTTTATTTCTATTCGTAATTGAGAAAAACATCCGAAAGACCGAATAGTTGTTTCCTCGAGAGATACGACTCGAGTGAAACTCATCACCCTACAAGTACCTCGTACTCTTGCGAGCAAACTGACGTGCTTTTAAATTAATTAAAAAGGGGTGCACAAAAGTTTGGATCATCCAACTAAATCGAGTCTGACCAAAGATATCTGGGAAACATAAGAGTTATGGTGGTGCAAGGACCCGTAAGTATGACGATGAGTTGAATTGGAAAAAAAAGTATTTTCTTTGAGCTTCTTACTATTCTAGTAATGACTTGGAACACAATATCGACATGATGCATTTAGAAAAGAATATGTGTGATAGTGTTTTGGGGACCATCATGGATGATCCACTGAAGTCGAAGGATACTCTTAATGCAAGACGCAATCTAATGAGAATGAGAATTAGGCCAGAGTTGCACCTTATCGAGGATAGGGGTAAGATAATGAATCCAAGGGATCGTTACATACTACCTCCGACCAAACGAGTTGAATTTTGCAATTGGATCAGATCTGTGAGATTTCCAGATGGATTTACATCAAACTTGAGAAGGTGTGTACCTCCAGGTCAGAGCCGCTTAACTGGATTGAAATTTCACGATTGCCATATCATAATGCAAAAATTATTGCCAGTGGCAGCCCGTGCATACTTGGATAAGGACATATCTGATGCTATAATAGAATTATGTTACTTCTTCAAGAAAATGTCTGCCAAAGGCTTGAATGTGAGTGACCTTATATCAGCCCAGTCGGATGTGATTATTATCTTATGGAAATTAGAGAAGATTTTTCCCCCGACATTTTTTTGATATTATGGTCCATTTGGCTATTCATCTCCCTGAAGAGGCAATTTTAGGGGGACCCAAACACCTGAGGTGGATGTATCCAATTGAATCATATTTGAAAGAGCTAAGGGGATGTGTAAGAAACTCAACTAAGCCAGAGGGTCGATTGCCGAGGCATATGTGGCAAAAGAGGCATTGACATTTTGTGCTTGTTATTTCAAGGACGTAGAGACAAAGTTCAATCTCCCCGTAGAAACCCGATATGTGAAGTGACGTCACAACTTTCAGTTTTTCGATCACAGTGCATCCCACTTGGAGATCGCAAGAGCGTAACTCTATCTCCGGAGAAGCATAAGCAGGCATAATTTTATATTCTTAATAATTGCCCCGAAATAGACATGTATCATGTGGCTTATATTCTTTTTTTGTGGTAGAGAACACAAGCAAGAGTTGTTGGCGCGTGGTATTAGTGACTTGGAGTTTCAGCACAAACACGAATTTGCAGATTGGTTTTACAAAAAGGTACGTCCTAATCCAAGCTAAATACGAACCAACAATTATCAGTTTATTAAGTTTATCCTTTTGACCCAAGCTAAATACAAACAAACATAGATATTTCCAAAACAATAGAAGTAAAAAAAAGTATATTGATCCCATTCATCTCAAAAAATGAGATATTAGTTCTTAATTCATGAACTTTAGGTGTACTATCATCATCGGTCAGTATCTAAAGAAGTGTACGCTTTGACGTCTGGATGTGACCATTTTTCCCAATCATATGGTGGATGTGTAGTTAATGGAGTTTGTTTCTTGAATCATGACCATGACATTCGTCGGCTAACACAAAACAGTGGTGTGTCAGTGCCTTTAGTGAGTGTACAGATGTATTATGGCATTTTACAAGAAATTCTAGAACTTCATTATACCGATCGATTTTCGATTGTCCTATTTCGATGCAAATGGTTTAAATCTGATCATCATCGACATATTGTGCATGATAGAAACATCATAATTATAGACACCAGTACCGATGGTTACAAAGACGACCAGTTCATTCTTGCCACTCAAGCTAGGCAAGTGTTTTATACAAACGACCCTTCTCGTCCTTCAAAATGGCAGATTGTCCATGAAGTTCACCATACTGTGGATGCTAGTTCATCGACAAACTTATTACCTGAAGTAGATTTGTTGCATCCCGATAACTCTTCACAATTCTCACTTTTTGTTGATCTTGGAAATCTCGAGTATGTTGAGCTACATCAAGCTAACATGTCGTTTGATCACGTTGTTGAAATTTGTGGTCCATCTTCAAGTACAACTACATCATGTGACATGTATAGCGATGACGATGACACCCTAGCCGAGTACGAAAAATGATGAACAACAAGATCTTATAACGAGTGATGATGAAACAAATGATGATTTGCAGACATATGACAGTGATTCCGATTGATATCGTGACAATACTGTTTGATCTTTTGATGTGTATAATGGTTATTTTAATGATATATCGATAGAAAATAGTAATTATGATTGATATCATGACATTGCTAGTATTATCTTTTGATGATGATGGTGATGATATTAATATTATTATTATTATTATTATTATTATTATTATTATTATTATTATTATTATTATTATTATTATTATTATTATTATTATATCATTTGCGCAATCAGAGATCACATAGTATTTTTATTTATTTTTAATTATTAACCGTTACAATTATAATAATTTGTAGTTTAGTTTTTATTTTGTTAGGTTTTAAATATTTTGTTTCTTAATCAATTCTCATTAGATGAGTATTATTATCATCATCATCATCATTATTATTATTATTATTATTATTATTATTATTATTATTATTATTAGTGAAAAACTCATCACAAAAGCAATTGGATAAGGCGGGTTGGTGAAATTGGGATGCGCGGCAAGGTGAAATTGGGACTCGTCAAGGTGAGATTGGGACTCAGCAATTATTGAGGCAGGAAAACAAAGGCGGTAAGGGTTTCATTTTTCACCATCTTCTTTCTTTTTTTTTTCAAAACCTCTGAAGAACAAACCGCAATCTCCAAGGTTTGATTTTAAGAAATCTCCATACTTTTTGAAACTGCAACCTCTGAAGAACAACTGCGAATTACAGGGTAATATTCTGACCTTTTAAGAAATCTCCAGACTCTTTACACCACAAGTTCGTAACATTTAGGGATTAACTGGTGGATTTTCTATAAATATCTAAAAACTTAGTTTGATTCTGAGTTTTTTTCTTGGTTGCCAATATGTAAAGACCTTTTTTTTCCTGATTCAAATTATTGTTTTGGGTTTCGAAATACCTAGATTTTTTGAGTTCCTGTTTTTAAATTCAACTTCAAGTCTGAAACTTTTTTCCACCCTTTAGCATGTCACCAGTGTGTTTTGGTATCTGTGGGCAACTCAATTTTACCATGGTATCTAGTATTTGTTTATACCTACAGCAAGGCTGGCAAAGAAATCATAAAGGTTGCAACTCATTTTATTCATTGGATTTTGAATTACTCATCTCTCCAATAATATACCCCATGCTAATGGATTCCATTTATCTTGTGTGTTTGGGGCAGACTAAAATAGCCATTCATTCCTAGCTATATGATGAGTTACTTTGTACTATTAGATGTGATTATTTTGTTCCAGGTTTTTATTAGTTAGATCAAGCTATTTGCCAAAGTTGCTCTTAACTACAGGTGTTATCTTTTCTTCATCCACAACACTAATAATTGTGGGTGTTCATATTACACTTTTGATAAATCATGCTTTTCCTCATAAAGTATCTTAAATGATATTTAAGGCCTCTGATTATGTGGATACCAGACTAGAACCATTGTGTATCCAGAATATTAATGAACTTACAGGTTATGATTTCATGTGATTGGAATGTGATATTACTTCCACTGGAAGGTGTGTGTGTGTGTGTAACTGGGTGTTCTGAATGTCTACTTCCTTTTTAATTAATTGGTATAAACCTTATTTTGTGCAGTGATAAACCAATGAATTATTCTGACTTATTGGTCATGACATCTGTTGCATGCTTGTTTATGTTCAAATGGCCATGTCTTCCAGGTTTTCTTGGGCACAATGTCTGAGCACTTCTAACTTGAAATATCTTCTTTCTCTTTTAAGGTTGCAGGCAGAATTTCCTGCTAACACAAATATCCTTGTGATGATTGTACTGCTTTAGATTCTGCAGATCTTTTTTTTTTATGACTTTAGTTCTTGTGTTGTTTATATGCAGAGATGGTAACTTTTTTTAGTAGAAAATCTCTGACATAAAATAAATTGCCAGAATGGACCATGAAAAGATCTTTTAGGTAAAGAACCATCCCATACCTCTCACAAGTAGTTCATCATAACATAATTAAATCCAAACAGCAACATACCATAATCTGTAGTTCGAGCAGGAAAAATAATCATGTAAAAGAAACATATTAAGATTCCCTCGTTGAAGGGGCCTTCTTTGAAGCTTCAGCTGCAGCTTTCTCCTCTTCACTCATTAGATTAGATGTCCCACATTTTATGAAAGAAGATTTTACGGCAGACCTGTTGGGCATCTGTTTTGATGTGCTTCTTTTCTGTCTTGGATGTATTTGTCTTCTTAGCCCTCGTTATGAGTGGTTTATTGACTGTTATGAGATTTTTCTGCATTTTTCATCATAATTCAAGGCTATATTTGTGCCTGGTTTGTCTCATGCTAGATTTTTGATGTCATTGCAATTTTATAAAAGTGAGATGATGTCCAAAGCTCAATTTTATTTGGTATACTCTCATGTATGGGGTCTAGCTGCAGTGCCTTCTTATGATGATTATAGATATTGTGTACCTTTTATGGATGAGCTCACTACATATTTTAAGTTGCATTGTACATTGTTGTTTTTGTTGGCATTATTATTTATTTAATTTATTTTGAGAACAGACCAGAGTTTGGAGCCAATGCCTCCCCAAAATCGAAGATGGCGCCGAGACGATGAAGAACAACCAAAGTCGGGATTGCCCATTCCCGTTATCCCTGATTTGCCTGACCTAGGTATTTATTCTTTCTACCTTCTTTTTATCCAAAACCCTTTACCAAATAAATATAATTTATTGATCATGCCTTAATCATAGTGGGTCCATGACATACTTGAGGTTTTCTTGATCTTATAGTGGGTCCGAACCAGAGTTCGGAGCCAATGTCACCCCGAAATCGAAGACAGCGCCGAGAAGATGAAGAAAAACCGGAGTCGGGATCGCCCATTCCCGTTCTCCCTGATTTGCCTGACCTAGGTATTGCTTCTTTCTACCTTATTTATCCAAATCCCTTTACCAAATAAATATAATTTACTGAGCATAGGCTTTAATCGTAGTGGGTCCATGACATACTTGAGATTTCTTGATCTTATAATCATACTTGACATTCCATTTTTACTCTGATGTTAATTGGGAATGTATATTAAAACCAAAATCGAACCTTGATATTTTGACCAAATTATAAACGAAAAATTACAAGTTTAAACCTATAAATCACCCATGAGGTTACAATGTTTTTTTAAGACAAGCATATGTCTGACCAAAATATTGTTGACATTCTAATCTCCTCCCCTGATAGGTTCACCAACCACAGAAAAAAAAAAGCAGAAGAAGACCCGGTCGAACTCAAAGGGTAAGAATTTACATGAAATATGGGTGGCAGCAGGAAAGAAGAAGCTGTCGATTGAGTTCGATTTTCAAGGAGAATCTGTCCTGCTAATTGGCCCCAACCAAAAGTATTATACACGGGCAATCAGCAACAAAATCAAGGGACTCGCCATCCCTTGTCACAGGAACTGGGCTTCAGTCCTAGACGAGCAAAAACACAAAATTTTTAAACGAGTATCGGTAAGTGATTTGTAGTTTCTGTAGAATTTTTGTGTTATTTAATGTTCGGCTTAACTAATTTATATGTTATAAATTACAGAAATACATTGATCTTAAAGGTGACCTTAGAAAGATCCAATACAATGTGGTAAAAAAGTCTTTTGAACGAACATCGGCTTCACGTTATAGTCGTTTCAAGGCCTCAGCTCACTCTTATTACCAGAGCCATCTAGAAGATCCACCAAATCCAAAGTTCTCTGCTAATTACTTGAGCATGAGCGCCGAAGATTGGGAATAGTGTATTGCTTTGTTTACTTCACCAGAATACAAAGTAAAATCATTAATTTCATTTTGTGTTTTTAACTTATTCTATTATATTTTTTCTCACTAAATTATTATCGGCCAATACATTCACAAAATAGATCGATCAAGAATGCAATCAATGATTCAAGCTTTTGTGTTGCCTACTTATGAAAATTTGTCAAAAGATCAATAGCTTGCCCGCAAGAGAACGGGGTCGCGCGTAGTTTGACAACTTGACTCGAGTCTTCTCTCGAGGAACATACAATCGGAGTTCTCAAATAGTTTATTCAATTCAATATCACATACAAGGGGGGGGGGGGGGGGGTGTTGATTGTTTTGATTATCTAGAAATTTAAAACACATGAACTATAATTAAAAACTAAGTATTCTACTTTGGCAACTCAAACATATAAACTAGAGAAATTATTCTAAGAACTCAAGCAAGATTAACTAGCATAAAATCAAGCAATTATCAAGAATGCAATACTAACAAAACGAATTAACTAATCAAGAATAAAAACCAAGCATTAATTAAACTAAAGATTATGAATTCAATACCAAAAGTATCTAGGATTCTAAGCATGAACAAATTCAAAAGCAATTATTGAAAAACAACTACTTAATTGCATAAATTAAACTACGAAAACGAATAAAAGGTTTAGAGTACTTATTAAACTAGAAAGCGTAGTAAATTCTCCAGCTAATCCAGAGAGGTGATTGATCTCGGTCGAAGAACGGATCACGAACGGACGGTTGGAGCTTGGCGATCCTCGAATCTTCGATCTTGATCAATTGTTGTTACCGGAATGTGGATGGTGTTGTTCTCGAGCCAAGAGATCAAGTATTTAGTGTGTATGGGTCAGAGGTGTTTGTTTCGGAAGGACTTAGAAGGGTTTTTATAGATTTTCCTTGACTTGAAGCATAAGAAACCCTAAAATTCCCGATTCTGGGCCGTCGCATCGATGGTGCATCGACTGACGCGTGCTGGTGCTCGGCGTCGGTGCTGCCTGGCGCGCGCGCGTCGGCTGGGCAGTTGCGTCGATGGTGTGCGTCGACATCGACGCTTCAGCAAGTAGCGTCGACGGTGTGCGTCGACATCGACGCTTCAGCAAGTAGCGTCGACGTTGCGTCGACATCGACGCTTCATCAAGTAGCATAGACGTTGCGTCGACGCTGCGTCGACTGACGTAGATCATGGCTCACGTCGGCGGAGCATCAACGGTTGCGTCAGTCGACACGGCTGCGCGTCTGCCTCCGTCTCTTTCTATCTTTTTGCTACTCGTTCACCGGAAAGCCCGTTCTCCATTTATCGAACATCAACTTCATCTAATTAGGCGCTGAACTCGTCGGTTACTTAGCTGTAAAGTGAAAAACCACAAATAATCACTTATTTACATCAATATAGGTCAAAACGCGGTAAAATAAGCTGAGAGTACAAATATACGAAATAGAGCTTAAACTACCCAACTTATACCAAAAACAATAAGAAAAACAAGCTATAAACCTACTAAAAATAAGGAACAAATATGTGCTAATCAACTACCCCACGCTTAATTGGTTTGTTCGTCCTCGAACAAACGATAGATTCAAAGTATAGCAAGAAATGAAAATCAGTCCAAGCAATGAGTCGTGCTATGCTACTTAAATAATTTTGAAAAATATAGGTACATGCAATGCAACTTCAAACACTCCACCCGTATTACATTGTCGCTTCAAAATCGAACTCATGCATCCTCACAAGAGGGAAATATATAGGGGTGTACGCTCAAGCACTCGAGTATTTACTGCATAGGACGTGTATACGCTCAAATCATACAAATACAAGCACAATAAACAAGCACCGAAAATCAATCTCTTTTCAATCGCAAATTAAGTGTGTTGTCGAACAAAGAATCAGAAAAGGTCTTTTCGGGTTGTAATGTAAGGCTTTTTGGACGGGTATGAAATATATAAGTCGTGTGGCTAACTCCGCGATCTAACGTGATCAATAACTCACCAAACCTATTCTAATCAAGAAGCAATACGCTTCACCTCGTACAAAAGAAAAACCTCACTTAAAACTCATATCGTAGCCTTTAACATAGGCTATTCCTCAACTCGTAAACCGTAAAACCGACTTGAAGCTCAAAACCACTTATTACAACTCAACTCTTTTGCCTTTTAAACATTAGGCTTCATAACAAAATAATAACATAAGCCTTCATTAGCGCGTAGGCAATGACTAACACAATTCACCATCCTTCTTATTTTTCTTCTTTTTTTTTTTATCCCCCTCTAATTCTGTTTTATGGGTCTCTTTTTTTTTTTTTTTTTTTTTTTTGAAGGATGGTGATCCTTAATTACAAAAATTCATAAATCCCTTATAAAAACTCCAAAACACTAATAACCCATAAAAATTACAAACTCCTACCCCACGCTTTTAATGGGTTGTAGGGGTCGACTCAAAAACTCATGGCTATAGGCATGGATAATTTGGCTATGATTGGCTCATTCGGAATTTATAGTGGCTAATAATTTATGAATATGGACGGAATAAGGTTTTATTTGTGCCTTAACGTCATTTTCCAAGTCAACTACACACAGCGGGTTTCAAAGAGATTTCAAATCAAAACTCATTCAAGTACATGCAAAGATGATAAACACTCAGGCTACTCACTGGCTTTTTGCATGAAAAAGTTTTGAATTGACGCTGCTTTTAAGGTTTTGCGAAGTAAATTGCGTCCAAGTACCATTTTACAATATATAAATATAATTCTGAAAAATTTAAGCACTTATGCACGCTCAAAGACAAAAACATCAATTCACAAAAAGCTAACTTCGACAGGCATGCCATACAAACACAATTTAGCGCAGAAATAGCAAACACAATCACGTAAAACTTGAAAAATTTGCACATAGATTTCAATCATACTTATCATAGAATCATACTTATCATAGAAAAATTTGCACATAAATTTCAATCATACTTATCATACTCAGCCATCCCCCCCTCTTGAAAAACCGGCAATCCCCTGATTGCCATAAATATAAAAAAAAGAAATTCAAACAAGGAGAGGGTAAGAAAACGTCCCTGAAAAATGAATGGTCGAGTTTTTTTCATTGAAGTTGTGCAACTTCACGTTCCCAGAGACGCGTGAATGAATTCGTCCTCAAAACAAAACAACCAAAATAAAAATAAATAAGAACAAAAATAAAAATCAGCAATAATAAATTTATTAGATCGTTGCCACGGCTCTTCATCAAATCGTTGAACAAAACGACTATCGAAAATCATAGCTTCCGCCCAGGGCAGCCAGTCGCTATGCGCAGGCAGCGTCGACATAGCGTCGACTGACGCGGGCAGCACCGCATCGATGGCGCGTCAACGCTCGCGTCGGTCGATGCGACAGCAGATCGGCGAAAAGTTGTTACCGTTCATATTCCAGCGATTTACCCCTTCTCACAAAAGATATTGAACCAGGGATAACTGCACAAACTCACAAGAAAAAAAAAACGTCCATGGTGCAAGAAATATACGAAAAAGCAAGGCATACGAAAAATAAATTTTTATTAATTGCTGAAACAAAATACGTAGACAACCGAAAAGAAAACGAAATTGCAATGAACTAAACAGGATAAGGTGGAAAGACAATTCCACGACTCGATTATGGAAAAACATAAATAGATAACTAATAGCAAGCCCGAAAAATCTAAAGGGGGTTGGGACCCAATCGCTCTAACGCGATGATCTTCTTGCTAGTGTCATCCAAGCACTGCTTCCAAAATCCCAAATTCCCCTCGTTCGCCGCGTTTCTCACATTAAAATTCTTGATGTGGCCCTCCAACTCCTCAATTCGCTGTAAGAGTGCAAACTTCTCCTCGCGGATCGCATGGTTACTTCGCAAGAAACGTATTCCATCTTGAGTCAAACTCTCTATCTCGGATTCCGCCTCCTTCAAGCGCTCGTCCTTCTCATCGATCTCACCCGATAATCAGAACGTCTCCCATATCATCTCATTGTTGTCCTTAGTCAAGGTGGCAATCGTCTCTCGAGCTTGGAAAAGTGCGTCACGGAGCTCGTTCTTGGTCATGGTACGTTCGTCAAGGTCCTCCCTCTGCTGTCCGAGGTCATGCTCAATACCCCTTAAGCGTTGAATGCTGGTCCTTAGTTGAAGGTTCATGTCCCTCAACCCATCGTTGATCTCCTCCGCCCTTCTCAATTCGTTCTTTAGAGCATCGATTTGGAGGGTATAGTTAACCTCATCCAATTGATAATCTCCAACCAAATCGTTCGCCTTCTCGACTTCATCATGCAGCTGGTCCACTTTCTCRTCGTGTTCCTCCCTYAGCATCCACCTTTTCTCGTGATTTTTGGTGGTTCTTGGAATTGGCCTCATGGTAAGGAAAAAGGGKGGGGGGCGAAAATAATTTGGGGAAGAGAGATGTAGAGCTTTGAGAATAATGAAATTAAGAGTGAAAGGGTTGGGTTTATATAGGGATCAAAAGACCTTAAAAATAGGAATCCTAAATTCACTCAAATTAAAGATAAGGAAAAAGATATTAAGTTTCCTTATCAAATTAGAACTCCATTAAGACAAAAGATCTTGTCCCCAATCTTGGCAAATTTCGTGCAAATAAATCCCTTAGATTCACTCTCCTATTTAGAATAAAACTCCCAAAAATCACAGCTAAAACTTACCAAAAATCGACTCACGCGCACAGGTGGCGTGGACGCCGCGTCGACGCTGTGTCAGTCGACGCGCGTGCCCAGGAAGCGTCATGTCCGCGTCGATCGACGTGGCTGCAGGCTGATTTCTTGCGAATCTTGCACTCTTCAAAAGTCGAATGATTAATTAACCTTATCCCGACCTACAACCTGTTCAAACACTAACAAAAAGTAAAAAAAGAAATAACTAAAATAAAAGAAAGTCAAAAATAAAGAAAATACAGTAGCCTGGGTTGCCTCCCAAGAAGCGCAACTTTTAACGTCGTTTGCTCGACGTAATTGTGCCGTGATTAAATTGCCAGCTGGGGTGGGTCCACCATCGCCCATACTTCGCGATCTTGATTTGTTTACAAGTGATCATCCTTGCAGCGTTTGAAAACATCGGGATCATCCCAAAAGTAATCCCTGCATTTACTCAAAAATCTCTTTCGTTCTTGGTAGGATAAATGGTTAGGCACGATTTTGCAAACAAGAAAATTCACAATATCAGCGTACCAAGGGGTAATTAATTGCTCAAGATTAAAAACATTTTCATAAGAAAAAAGATCGTTAATCATAAATTTCTCCCCCTCATTCCCCTCAATTATCATCCTAGACAAGTGATCCGCCACAACATTTTCACAACCCCGTCTATCTTTTATTTCCACATCAAATTCTTGTAGCAACAAAATCCACATAATAAGACGTGGCTTACTTTGTGGTTTGGAAAACAAATGGCATAAAGCAGCATGATCAGTATGTACAATTACCTTAGCTCCAACTATATACGGTCTAAATTTGTCAAGCAAAAATATGACTGCCAATAATTCTTTTTCAGTTGTGGTATAATTACGTTGAGAATCGTTTAGCATATAACTAGCATAATAAATGACCCTAAGCATTTTTTCCACACGTTGCCCCAAAACAGACCCCACCACCTCGTTAGAGGCATCACACATAATTTCAAAGGGTAAGGTCCAGTCGGGAGCAACAACCACAGGGGCAGACGTAAGACTCGCTTTTAATTCATTAAACGCATTCAAACATTCTTCATTAAAAATGAAAGGAGTATCTAAAGTCAAAAGTTTGCACAGTGGACGACTTATTTTTGAAAAGTTTTTGATAAACCGTCTATAAAAACCTGCATGACCAAGAAAACTCCTAATCCCTTTAACATCTCGAGACAGAGGGAGAGTTTCAATTACATCAATTTTTGCCTTTTCAACCTCCAGCCCTTTTCTAGAAACAACATGGCCTAGAACAGTGCCACTTTTTACCATAAAATGGGATTTCTCCCAACTCAAAGTAAGATTTTTCTCAATGCATCGTTCTAGAACTCTTGACAAATTAGACAAACAATTATCAAAAGATGACCCAAAAATCGAAAAATCATCCATAAATACCTCAAGAAAGTCCTCAATAAAATCACTGAAAATTGAGAGCATGCACCTTTGAAAAGTCGCTGGTGCGTTGCAGAGGCCAAAGGGCATCCTTCGAAAAGCGAATGTGCCAAATGGGCATGTGAACGTTGTGTTGCTCTGATCTTCTGGAGCGATGGCCACTTGATAGTAGCCCGAAAGGCCATCTAGAAAGTAGTAAAATTCGTGTCCCGCAAGATTGTCGAGGATTTGGTCGATGAACGGTAGAGAAAAATGATCCTTACGAGTGGCCGCATTCAACTTTCTATAATCGATGCACATACACCATCCAGTAGTTATTGGCACTATCTCACCCTTTGCGTTTTCGGCGATGGTGATACCTCCTTTCTTTGGAACCACATGGATTGGGCTCACTCATTTGCTGTCGGAGATGGCGAAAATGATTCCTTCGTCTTTAAGCTTAAAAATTTCTTTCTTAACCACTTCGTAAAGCGTTGGTATCAGTCTCCGTTGACTGTCCCTCACAGGCCTGGCATCGGGTTCCATCTCGATTCTATGCATGCAAGTCACGGGGCTTATTCCCTTGATGTCGTTGATGCTCCATCCTATTGCCTCCTTGTGGTTGCTTAACACTGCAACTAATTCTTTCTCCTCGTGCTCCGACAAGGCTGAGTATATGATGACTGGTTTCGTTTCGTTGGGCTCGAGGAAGAAATACTTCAAGTGGCTCGGTATTGGCTTTAACTCTATCTTTGGACCAAGTTCGGGTGCAGTGGCTATTTCACACAATTCTTCATCAAAATCGTCCATCTCTTCATGGTCTTCGTCGATCTCATTCAAATCTATCTCTAATATCTCGGATGATTAGCACATATTTGTCCTTATTTTTAGTAGGTTTATATCTTGTTTTTCTTATTGTTTTTGGTATAAGTTGGGTAGTTTAAGCTCTATTTCGTATATTCGTACTCTCGGCTTATTTTACCGCGTCTTGACCTAGATTGATGCAAATAAGTGATTATTTGTGGTTTTCCACTTTACAGCTAAGTAACCGGACGAGTTCGGCGCATAATTAGATGAGGTTGATGCTCAAGAAATGGAGAACGAGCTTTCCGGCGAAACGAGTAGCAAAAGATAGAGAGAGACGGAGGCAGACGTGCAGTCGCGTCAACGCGAGCCATGAACCGCGTCAGTCGACGTAGCGTCAATGCACCGTCGACGCGAGCCATGATCTGCGTCAGTCGATGCAGCATCGACGCACTGTCGATGCAACTTGCTGAAGCGTCGATGTCGATGCACCGTCGACGCAACTTGCTGAAGCGTCGATGTCGACCCACCCAGTCGACGCATCCGCCTAGCCAATGCGCACGCCCTGGCCGCTCCGACGCCGAGCACTGGCACTCGTCAGTCGACGCACCATCGACTTGACGGCCCAGAATCGGGAATTTAGGGTTTCTTATGCTCCAAGTCAAGGGAAATCGATTTAAACCCTTCTAAGTCCGTCCCAAACACATACACCTCTCTCCCACACTCTAAAATTCGATCCCTTGGGTTCGAGAACAAAACCATCCACACCTCTATAACAACAATTGATCAAGATCGAAGATTCGAGGATCGCTAAGCTCCAACCGTCCGTTCGTGATTCGTTCTTCGACCGAGATGAACCGCCTCTCCGGATTAGCTGGAGAATCTACTGCATTCCTTATTTTAAATAAGTACTCAAACTCTTTTATCGCTTTCTTAGTTTAATTTATGCAAGTAAGTAGTAGTTTCTAATAATTGTTCTTGAGTTATTTGATGTTTCGAACCTTAGATATTTTCGATATTGCAATTCGTAATCTTAGTTTAATTAATGTTTAGTTATTATTCATGCTTGGTTAGTTTACTTCGTTTACATTTCGTTCTAGATAATGGCTACTCGTTTATGCTAGTTGATTTTGTTTGAGTTCTTAGAATAATTTCTTTAGTTTACATGTTCTAGTTGTTGAATTAAAATACCTAGTTTTAATTAGAGTTCATGCGTTTTAAATTCCTAGATAATAAAAACAATCAACCCCCCCCCCCCCCCCCCCCCCCCCCCCCCCCCCCCCCCCCCCCCCCATGTATGTGATATTGAATTGAACAAACTATTTGAGAACTCCGATTGTATGTTCCTCGAGAGACGACTCGAGTCAAGTTGCCAAACTACGCGCGACCCCGTTCTCTTGCGGGCAAGCTATTGATCTTTTGACAAATTTTCATAAGTAGGCAACACAAAAGCTTGAATCAAAATTTTGGCGCCGTTGCCGGGAATATACAAAGGTTTTCAAAAATATGTTTGTTCATTTTTATTTTTATTTCAGTCGTTATTTGTATAATTATTTTCTCTAGTCGATACGTTTGATTTGTTGTTGAGTTCATGCAAGGTCGTAGGTCGCTTAGGCTCGAACTTGCCACCATTCATCGACAACGTTCATCGTCCGAATCAAGTGAGACCACCTCACTCACCCA